>CM035411.1:179542373-179649873 GCA_020310875.1 Ceratopteris richardii
CATGACATTGCTCTCTCAACCTCTACACGATTTGGACTTCGATAAGCTCTTTTGCAAGTATATCTTTTGCAATATTAGTTATATTTTGGAGCTCTTGTGTAAATTGTCTTTATTTGTCTCTCTCTACATTCTCTCCCAATTTTGATTGTGGGCTTAAAAAACCAACTCCCTCCTTGAAAAGGAGTCCTACAAGAACAAACTTGTTGGATAACATACTTGTGTTTAATGCAAGAGCTTGTGAGCATCTTTTGTATCTCACCTTCTTGCTCTTACTTAGACTCTTGGTCATATGTTCTTCTTGATTGTGAGCATCTTTTGTATCTCACCTTCTTGCTCTTACTTGGACTCTTGGTCATATGTTCTTCTTGATCTCAATGTAGAGGAACTAGTAGATGTGCTTCCATCTTCATTCCTAACACGAGTAGCTGAGGTTGAAGTTCCTCCATTTGGACGTCTTAGATTCTCGTATGCTATGTCTCAAAGATTCTTCATTACTAAAAGATTTTTCATCGTAAAGCTCTATAGGCAGTAGTTGGATGGTCCCTCCACTTTTTCCCCTTGATTCAAAACTCCAAGTACACTGTTCTGATCCTTCTTGGCCACCGTATTGGATTTTACTTTACAATTGGAACCTGTTGTGATACCAAATGAGGGAGGGAGTGGCATTACCACAAATAACAAGAGTAAGGAATACAATTTGCAAAATAAAAACCCTGAAACAATAGGAAAAACTCTTTTAAGGACTTAGACTTGAGACTTGAGAGAAAGAGACCCAAATAAGTGAATTACAATTGTTTATGATATGAAATTGGAGTATATGCAGCTAAAGATAAGTTTTCCACCAACAAAATTTGAATCTAAAATGTACAAATGATATGTAAACCTTGCCTTAACCACCAAAAGAAGAGGCTCTCTGCGGTAATATCTGAGAATAACCAATAAACACTATTTGCTAACAATCCTTTGCAATGATATTGCTCCAAACTTCTTAAAGGCAATGTAAGCTAGCAAATAGTTTGAAGAAGATTTGAGATAGCAGCACACAGGCCATCAATAGTCATATAACAAGTATGGGAGGTAAAGAATTGACTTGGAGTAGCAAAAAGATAAAGAATAGGATTGGCTCTCAAACGAGGTGTAGCAACTGTAGAAGGTGTCCAAGAGAGTGGAGAATGAGAGATACAGAGAAAGCCCTGAGTGGAATAATATTGTGCAAAAGTTTTAGAGGGTGAATTATGTAGGTTTTGATGAAAAGTTAAGCGTGTCAAACCTTGGCCAAGCATCTTGGCCTTTTTTTTAGACGTTTGGCCAGATTCAAGATAAGTAAATAATCTTTTAAAGCGTCTGAAATTTTGAACTTAAAGATGAAGTAAAATTCTAAATAGCTTGAAAAATTATTTTCTTCCAGAATATTCATCCGAACATAATGTGAATTTCAGCAAAATATAGTTGTGATGAGATCTTTCCAATGATCATAGCAATTTTTTATTATTTTTCTGCATAGCTTAGAAAATGAGAATTCCAATAATTCAAAAATATTAGAAAATCTATAAAACCATGGAAAAATTTTCAGCTTGTAAGAACATTAGAGAACATGAATTAGCATTCTTTCACGAAAATCCATAATCAAAAGAGTCCTCTAAATTTCTCCCATTATTTCTTTATTCACTTACTTTAATGTTTCAATCACAACGAGGTCGTGAAATAATGGCACCTTAAGCTTTTGACTTATATTCCTCTTTTCTTTCCTCCAAAAGTTTCTTAATTTAAGTCTCTTTCCTAGCTATCTTTCTATTGAGAATTTCAACCAAAGTTTGCTCTTATTTTTTATGGAAAGTACCAAACACAAAGATTGGTCTTATGCTTTTGAACTTAAGTTACATTGTGCATTCATAAAATATTCGAAGGTCTCTTCACTGACCATGGTCAATTGTTATCTCTATGTATTACTATTGTTAATTCTCTGAGTATCGTGATTTTCTCTGATTCTGCACCAGTAGATAGTCTAAAAGACTATCCTAGTAATGAAGAAGTCCTGAGATCATTTTGGGAGATAGAGTCTATCTTTGTTTAAAAACCATTGCAAAAATTAGATTGGATGTCTTTATGTGAGTTTCAAGATTCAGAGCTAGTTTGTTAGTTATCTTGTAGATTCCTGGGTGGAAGTGCAGGATTAGGGGAAATTTTGGAGAGCATTACATCAATCGGCTTTTGAAATCTATGTTTGAAGAAGTTGAAAAGCACAACAGTCCGTTTGTGCTTTTCTTCTCTACTTCTTTTGATTATATTTCATGCTTGCTAATACTTGTTCTCATAACACAGCAGGTTGTAATCTTTTAGTTTCCTAGCATATTGAGTTTTTAGGATTTAGTTTTCTCTTGAATTGCTGTTGATCAAAAGTATGATACCTGTTTATTTCAGTGTTAAGTATGCATGCTCCACGTGCACACATGTATGCAGGCATGCATGCGAGCTTGCATAAATGTGTGTATTAGTACGTTATAGTTATTTGTCTGCTTATTAGCAACATTTATGTCCTACATTCTTTGTTATTTGTTTGCTTGCTTGCAACATTTGTCCAACATGTTTTCACTTCATGTCTTCAAGCTGAGACAGTTTAATATTTTACAAATTTCAAAATATGAATGTGATAGTTTCTTTCTGTAGGAGTTTAAGAAACTGCAACCTCACAGGTGTCATTCCTGATGTATCTGCCATGAGCAACTTGGGATACTTGTACGTTTTTCTTGTAAGGCCATATACTTGAAGACATGGATTTTCGATCCTTCAATTAAATATTTTCTGGTGCATTTTTCATGGATTCTGTGAAAAGGGATCTAAGCAGTAATCAATTGACTGGTCAGCTGCCATTGGCCATATCTCAAACAATCACAACCATGTGAGAATCACACGTGATCTTGTTTTTTTTCTCTATGTAACATTATTGCCAAGGTTCCGGACTTACTTCCACATCACCCTATTGTTATATATTTCTTCTGCAGTGATCTTGCTTATAACAAGCTTGATGGTGACATTCCAGATGCATTATACAAATTAAGGGGTTTGGAACTGCTGTATGTAATCTTTCTTTGAGCTTATTTGTTGATTACATGAGATGTCCAAATGCTCATGGGGCAGCTTTTTGCATTGCAGATTCCTGCAAAACAACTTCTTAAATGGCACCTTTAATGGGAGCATAATGGAGCACGATCTATTTGCAAATGCTTCATCAGTCCTCATTTTGTAAGATGCAAGAATAATGGCATGCTCTTTTAGAAAATCATTTGAAGAAACTGTGCCTTACCATTTACTACCCTTCAATTTCAGAGACATTCAATACAATAATATAACAGACTACCAATCAGGGGCGCTCCTAAGCTTGTCAAATGTGACCTTAAGGTACTTTATCCAATTGAATTTGTTTCTTCTATATTGTTTAATTGTTCAATACAAGATGCTTAATTTTTAGTTGTGATTTGTATTGAGCTGCATATTCTTTTGTTGTGCTCTCTTTTTATAAACATTCAGGCTTTATGGAAACCCAGTGTGCAATGATAATTCACTAGGTGGAAATATATGCAACGAATACAATGGCTCAATTTTAAACCTATCTCTTCCAAATACGGCTACATCCCCAAGTCTTGAATGCTCATCTGAACTTACCTGCGATCCAAGTAGAAACTTTGAGCTTGTTTATGGACTTTCACTACTTTATGGTGAATGTCATTGTGCCTATCCTCTCAATATAGGATACCGTCTGAAGAGTCCTGGATTTGCAATCTTTCCACCTTATGAGGATGGATTCCAAGTCCATTTGTCTTCAGGGTTGAATCTCTCTGTATATCAAGTGAATGTTTCAAGCTACAACTGGGAACCTGGGCCACGTCTCAGCATGAACATCAAGTTGTTTCCTAACAACACTACAAATGAATTTACAGAAGCAGAGGTTGATCATCTCTTTAACACCTTCACATCTTGGATTATTCCTGATAATTATACCTTTGGTCCCTATGAGCTATTGTTCTTTAATAAAGACTTCCCTTACAATGGTAAGATTCCCTCTCTATCCAAGTAGTAAATCAGTATGATTGTTATTTTAACCTCCAAGCTCAACACATTATTGCAGGAACCCTGAGTCCTGGGACCACTAGCAGTTTGAGTGGAGGTGCAATTGCTGGCATAATCATAGGTGTCATCATTTTCACAGGAGTTCTTGTGGCAGTCTTTGTGATTTTAATAGCCAAACGACAGCAACGCTATGCAAAAGGTAATTTTACTTGCCGAAGGGAGAGAGGAGGGTCAGGAACCTTTATTAGAGCTTTGTGAAATTTGGTTTTATCCTCTCCTTTTGTACTATACTGCCTCTCATTTCTGCTCTCGTCCGTGCCTTCAATATCCTGTGTTTGTGAAGAAAGGAAGGAGGGAGAGGCTTTGTGGCAAGCGTTTACTTGCCTGGGTGAATGCTTTTCCCCACACTGTATTTGTGGTGTTTTTAAGCTTCTGGCAGAGAGAACATAGCTCATGATGTACATATGAAATAAACAAAATTAACTTCACTGTATTTACAGCACGAAGACACCATGAGCGCATCAAAGTGGCAGGTGTGAAGGACTTTACTTATGAGGAAATGACAAAAGCAACCAATAACTTTGAGGGGTCAACTGAGGTGGGACAGGGTGGATATGGGAAGGTCTACAGGGGTACTTTGGCTGATGGAACAGTAGTTGCAATCAAGCGTGCTCAAGAGGGATCCCTGCAAGGAGCAAGAGAATTTTTTAATGAAATTGAACTTCTTTCTAGAATACATCATCGCAATCTAGTCTCTTTGATCGGGTTTTGTGATGATGAGGACGAGCAGATGCTAGTTTACGAGTATATGGAGAATGGCACCTTGCGTGACCATCTAAACTGTAAGCATTTGGTTTCAACTGTTTCACCCCTCTCTTTTGGCCTTTCATCATTGGTCACCTTATGCATCTCACCTGCAATCTTTTTGGTTTTGAGCAGTAAGCTCAAAGCAGCCTTCAAATTTTGTGACACGCATACAGATTGCTTTGGGTTCAGCTCGAGGCATACTTTACCTTCATACTGAGGCTAATCCTCCAATCTATCATCGTGATATAAAAGCCAGCAATATCTTGCTAGATTCGAATAGAAGAGCAAAGGTTGCAGACTTTGGTTTGTCGAGGCTTGCTCCTGTTGCTGAGTTGGAGGGTGACACAGGCGGTCATGTGTCAACTGTTGTCAAGGGTACACCGGTAGGTATCTTTCAGTTTGGTCATTGAGCTATCTTTGTTGATTATGTTCGAACTGCTTGTCGTCGTCCAGTTCTATTAAAGATGGATGGTTTCTCCTCTTTCACATCATAAATAATGATCAATAGATGGTTTAGTACTAATCTTCAGTGTGCTCATACAAAGTTATGCTGCAGCAAATGATTTTTAATGCTTAGGTGCTCTTTCCTGTACAGGTTATAGAAATGCCAGATAAAAATAATGACATTGCTATATTTATAAGCCCAAGAGGTGTTCCCAGTAGTCTCAAGAACGGTTTTATCATGTTATAATTCTCCTCTAATCTAATGGTGTGATTTTTTAGAGGCCTGAATTGGACTTCTTCTAGTTTGTGCTTTCCTATCAAGTTTCCGTTTTCCTTGTGTTAAAAATAGATTAAAGCTGATTTTTATTTGCAACGGAAGTGATTCACTAGTCCATTCAAGTAAGGTTCTTGCATTTAAGCAACCAATGAAACTTCGCTGCTCATATTAACTCAGGTAAACCGAGTGCCCTTGAGCAGCATGTTGCATGTTATGTTCAATGTTGCCTTAATTTTTTGGTTGTACATTGCCAGGCAATATTTTGTCTAACAGAGTGTGGCTGCCTAGGGAGCTTTTGCTGAATCGTATGTAATTATAACAGCGATGATGGCATATAAGATCTCAAAATCTGCAGGCATGAAATGCCCAAGTGATGTGATGTAAATGTGTTGGCACATGGGTGAAAGTACGACATGCAGAAACTTAAAATTGCGTTTAAGAGCTTCAAGAACAAACACTGAAAGTTGCTTGTTCTGCTTCTAGGGCTACTTTGATCCTGAATATTTCTATCTTCTGTGTTGTGATGTCTACTACAACTTGTAGAATCTTAACGTTGCATTCAAGAGCTTTGCTAACAAACACTGACAATTGTTTGTTCTGCTTCTAGGGCTATCTTGATCCTGAATATTTCTATACACACAAACTTACAGATAAAAGTGATGTCTATAGCTTTGGAGTTGTTCTACTAGAGCTCATAACAGGGATGCAGGCTATTACCAAAGGCAAGAATTTGGTTAGAGAGGTATGTGCTGAAACGTCTCACCACTTGTGTATTCTCAACTATTGTGTTACTTTTTGCCAGAGCCAAAAATTGAATTTTTGCGTTTATCCATTGTTAAGATGGTACATTGAGCATTCTTGTTGTATGAGTGCATTGGTGCTTTGGATGCTTGCAGGGAATATTCTACTGTGTATCCCTTCATTTTGTGAATGATCCATGCATCAATTATGTTTTTAGATTCTTGCTTCAACTTTTTTCCGATATATCCCTTCATTCTATAAGATGATCCATGCATTATGCTTGACAACTTGTGCATGCCTGCATGCCAAGTTTCTTTTGGTGCATATATACAAATGCATGTGTGCCTGCGATTTGCTTTTATTTTCCGAGCGATCATCCACTGCAACACGTTGAGGTTCATATCGGGCATTTGCCATCTTTGCCTCCCCCTTTTGCAGGTAAACCTCGCGTACGAAGCTGGTATGTTGCTTTCGGTTGTAGATCCTCGGATGGGTCCCTACCCAGCCGAATGCCTACGGCCTTTAGTAAGCTTGGCTATTTCATGCTGTCAAGATGATACAGATTCTCGACCTTCAATGTCAGAAGTTGTGCGAGAGCTAGAAGCCATTTGGAGCCTGATTCCTGGAAAAGATACCATGGGTTCTCTTGAGACATCCATTAGTACAGATTCAGGTGTAAATTATTCGAAGGGCCTCTATTTCAACAACTCGTTTGCCTCTTCAGAGGTTTCAGGCAGTGGATTGATGAGTGGTACAATACCTCACGTAGCTCCACGTTAATTGTTACAGGATTTTACGTTCCTTGTATAATTTCATAAACGTCATTATTATCAGTAATAGAACTATTCTGTATCATATTCTCCTTGTTTATCTTATGCTTTTATTCCCTGTTTGGTAATTATATGCATTGGTCAATATATGTTCTGGTGAGAATTGCGTACTGCATGGTCAATATTGTCAGCCAACAGTGAATGGGAGATTCTAGGCATCCCTACATTCAAGGGTTCATATGGAGCCAATAGTCTTACATTGCTCCAGTGCCCCAGAGGCTCAAAAGTCTTACCACTACTACATGCCCCATCAACAAGCCAGATTATTTTGAATTGTTTGGGCGAGAAGGTTGCTAGAACATAGAGGAGGGCTATCATGTGGTTTCACTCTGAAAAATGAGGCAAGATGTCCTTCAATATGGTTGCTTTGTGTAGATGTTTGCTAGTTTTAGATAAGACTCGGACACAATGTAAGCATATTAGATTTACGATGAGGTCTGTTGTTGCTAAATTTTACATTAAAGGAGCTTACTATTGAACCTACTAACAAAAAACAACGTAACACTACCTGGTTAAATATCTACTCTTTAAAATTTGGTTCTAGTGTGAGTTTGCATGGATAACATCCTCATGTGTTTTGTGAGTATCAAATGTTGAGAGTGATAGATAAAGGGAATTGTTATGAAGCATCTTGGACAAGTTTCTAAGTTAATGATAACATTAGATGCTTTTGGAATATTAGACAAGTAATCCACTTAGTCTAGTGGTTAAGTCTCAAGGATGGAAAGGAAGAGGTTTTGGTTGAACCCCATGTGGAGCATGGGGAAAGAGTCTTCCCCAAAGAGCTCTAGAGCCTTTTAGAAGCATTCACTAAAGTTAACTTGATTTGAGTTCAAAGAGAGTTAATTCAAAAGATGAGTACACCTACCACATTGGGACTCTAGTGGAAAGTCCTACAGTAGTGGTGGAGGTTGTACATGTAAAAGTGACTCAAGTTACTCCAAAGGTCAAGATTATTCCTTAAATCTATATAATGGAAGGTTAGGTGGAGAGTCATAAATCATTTCCTCATAGTGTGCAGATTAGGTTTCGAAACATTGGTATCAAAGCTTGGTATCAAAGCCAAGCTTCTATGGAGATCTCGGTAGTTCATCATCTTCTTCCCAATGTGGAGCTTTCATGGTAAGCTTGTTGGTTCATCATCATGTTCATGAGATATTCTTAATATTCATTCTATTTCACTTTCTCATTATTCTCTTCTCGAAGCATTATTACCAACACTTTTTCTTTGCACGTGTTGATCTTTTGAACCATTTCTCGACAAGCATGCATCTTCCCTAATAGTGAAAGAAGTCTTTTGTGCAAAAATAAAATGAGCATCGGATAGGATTCGAATGTAACCCTTCCCCATTCCAAGGTGTTTTGGCTATCAGCCATATGCTTTGGACAAAGAAGGAGAGCAAAGCACATAGGTGCATGCCTACCAAAGGAATATAGAAAGAGGAGAAGGGCTAAGGGAAATCTTTCATGGATTTCATGTGCCTAAAACCTCAAAAAGAGAGGGAAAGGAGCTTCTACAAGTACCTATCTTAAGATTGTTCATGCAAAGTAGCATCTTCGTTCCTCACTTTATGGTATCATTTGTTATCCAAATTATTAGTTTTTTCTTACATGTGTTCTTGTGAGTTTAAACAGCTAATTCAAGTTCAAGGAAACTATCTCCCATAGCCATTTGGGAAGTTTTAGTTTTTGCAAACATTGTTTCTTGTAATGATCACCTAGTAGTCGTTTTAACTTCGGATGATGCTCTTTGCTTGAGTTTCTAATTTCAATGATATTTGATATTGAAATTCATCTTGCAAACTTTTCGATGACACAAAGATCAATGGAATTAGAGTGCATTTGAGTATTATGTGCAGCAAAATAGGATTCAATTCTCAATTTTTGACAGTTTTGACAATGGATTTGGTAGCTATATCATCGTTTCTTGGCACACTAACACTTTCAAATATGGAATGGACTGTGTGTTGCATTCTAAAATTCATTGGGGAGGCTTAGGGAGTACTTGGATTTATATTTTAGATTGTTTTTTATCAACCGAAATCATTGTAGATGTGTGGATTATGGGCAAATGTAGATTTGTATTGGGTTCATCCATAGGGAAACTACAAGGCTGAATTTGTATGTGAAGAGGTGAAATCCACCCTTATCATTGTGTCCATACTTTGCATTAAATTCAAATTATCAAGTGAAAAGATGGATGGTACTTACAATGATTTGGACATGTATGAGGCCACACATAGGATTCCCCTCCTTTTAGATCCATTTTAGGATAGGATCCCCTTCATTTTAAAGAGTCAAATTAGAGATGACAACCATGTTCCTTAGTTTTGGACCATGGGCTCGAGAAATATTATATTGTTGTACTTTGAAGCATATTTTCGAATACGAAAATGTTCTTGCAAGGGGGGGAGGGGGAATGTCATAAATTTGGAAAAAGTTGTAAGTTAATGATAATATTAGCTCTCTTATCTGACTTGGAAAGTCCAAAGCATAGACATGAAGTACAAACATGGGATGGCACAAAGTAGTGTGGAGAAAATTGGTAATGTCAAGGATTCTAATGGAAGGACAAACATGCTAAGCAAGGTACTCTATGTTCCCACTATTACAGAAAATCTAATAAGTGTAAGTCAAATTGGGTTCAATCCCATAGGGAGCATGGGAGAGAGTTCTACTCAAAGAGATCCCTATCCTTCTAGAAGCATCCACTCAAGTTAACATGGAATTTAACTTGAGTTCAAAGAGAGCTAGCACAAAAGGTAAATATACCTACCACTAGTAAACCCAAGTGCAAAGTTCTAACATAGTGGTAGATATTGCACATGTAAAAGCGACTCAAGTTACTCCATATGTCATGATTCATCATGAAAGGATAAGTGGAGAGTCATAGATCATTATCACTAGTACAGAGACGAGGTTCGTAATAGAAATGTGTCTAGATTCCAATTGCGGTTTGCCTTTGGAAGCCATATGCATTGCATCCGAACCTAACAAGATTAAAATCAAGTGGGCCTCCCATGATGGGGACGAAAGGTTTATTAACCTTCTTTGTAATGTTCTCTAATTCTAGCAAGTTTTTGAGCAACCCCTACTTTGTGGGACTCGATGGGTCCCATGAGTGCTAAGCCTGTTCACATGTACAATTGTTCTTTTTATTAATTAAATCTTGGGAGAGTAGGTTGTTGGCAAACTTCCTTTTGAGAAAAAGATTGTAGCCATATTCATGAAGGATTGAAATATGCAAGCTGGGCCCTAGCTGTAACATTGCGTCCATACATGTGTTTCCAAAACCGTCATTTATTTTTGTAAGTTGAATATGCAATTTTCCAGTTATCTATGCAAGTTGGAGAAATTACTTACAAATTTTGAATACACACTAATGTGCAAATATAATTTTGATGAATTTGAATATAGGCGCCCAAGGTAAACAGAAAGAGATTTTTTCTTGATGCTTATATCCTTGTCAAAGTTAGACAAGCAGGACATCTTTGCTTCACAATATTTGAGATGCACCCACCTATTAACAACAGCCATTTTGTAGTTACATACAATCAAGGGTACTATCTTACTACCGACATTCTACAAGTAATATTTTAGAAGATTTTGTGTGTGTTAAGCACACACAAAAACCTTCTTACTGTATTATTGAAGGTACATATCCATATCCATGTGTGTATTTGTGTAGAAATATTTTGTTGAAAAGGTAAAATTCCATACCATATGCTTCATGGTTCAAACTTGTCTCTCATACGATGAAAAAATAGGACTTTGCTTGTCATGCGCACAATCACATTTTGCATGAAAGGAGTCCAAATATATATTCCGTAGTGGAATGAATATGTTGCCTTTTTCCAAATCCACTATTAGTTTGTCTTGTATAATTGTTAATTTTCATATGAAATGCCAAATGGCCATCAGACACTTCTGTAGATGTTCTTTAATAAAACATATAGTGGCCTATCCATCCATAGATTGTAGATTATATCGCATTTGCAACACCCAAGAAATCTGTGTCCATGCTCTCTATGTATTGTGTTTTTTAGCATATTCGAGAGGCCTGTGTGGAGTAATATGTATGGCATCCGAAGCTTGGTTTTCTACTACAAGGATATTGTCATGGAGCTCATGAGAAGAAGAGTCCACCGTGGTGTATCACCATCGCCACATTTCATCGATATCTGAGCATTTTGATGCAAAAGCTTTGTTGCTTTTGTGCGGTGCAATGAGCACCCACCTAGCCACCCAAGGCTTGCGACTAAGATGGCGGCCAAGGCATAGACCTTGTTATCGGAGTCATCAAAGTCACTATTGGTTGCACGTGAGGGAGAACCTCAACGATCAAAGAAGATGGAGATTCCCAATACTTCCCAGAAGGTCACCCATCCCAATATTGTTCCCCCCTGGAGCTCTTTTAACCAATGTCGGGATGAAATCCCTCAGGGAAGTGTGCATGATTTTTTTTCAAAGTTCATTGATTTCTGAGTTTTGTGTGATGTTTTGACTGAAAAGGTGAGATATTATGTGCATCTTTTGGCCGATTTAATTAATTGTGAGATGCGAAACCATGTTACATATGTACATTAGAACTTTGTGTGTAAATAGCTAACCTTTGACCCATAAACCCCTAGGTTTCACCCTTGAAAACCCTTGAAAAATGCGAGTTTACCCAATGAAAACTGAGCCTGAACCCTTAGAAAACCCTAGGATTTTTGCTTGTAATTGTAAATAGATCCTCAAATTGACGTGCTTGAGTTAATTGTAGGCAAACCCCTAATTTCTCCGACCAAAAACCCTAACCTAGACCTTTGAAATTGGCTTTTATCCTAAGTTCAAACCCTTAGATTAATTAATCTTGTATATACAGTGTGAAACCAAAACTTAGTCTACAAAAAATAAAAAGGAGAAAAATCAAAAATAGAAATAAGGGGTGTGATTTTCCCAGAATAGTAAATGACCATGCAAGAGGATTCTAGAATTAGACAGTTGAGTAAGGAGGTTAGAAACTTCCAGAGAATAGTCCCAAGGGGAGAAGGGCGGGGGAACCTATAAATAGGGGTTCAAGCCCCATATGTTTCACCCCATGGATCTCTTGTGGAATGCTTCTCCAAGTAAAATTCTTACCCCTCCCTTATTCACATTCATGCTTTACCTTTACGTTTGAGAGAAACAGAGTAGATGTAGACAATGATTGAGGATGGCAAAACTTTGCGATGCAATCATGATTATAGTTGGCTATCATTTAGCTCCTGAGCATAAGTATCTTACAACATTTGATGATGGTTTTGAGGTTTTGAATGGTGAGCATATTAGTCTACACTCAGAGAGAAGACCATTATCTATTGTAGAGAGAGAAGCATCATCTACTACTGTAGAGAGAGAGGCAGGTATGCTGTTGTAGCCGGATCAACGAGATTTTTGGCTGTTGTGTCGCCATAGAGAAGAGAGAGAAGTGATGCTACTGCGCTAGAGAGAGGATTCCATAGGCGAGAGAGAGAGAGAGAGAGAGAGAGAGAGAGAGAGAGAGAGAGAGAGAGAGAGAGAGAGAGAGAGAGAGAGAGAGAGAGAGAGAGAGAGAGAGAGAGAGAGATTTGCGTAGATGAAGTTGGAGAGAGACACGATTTGCAGCGTTGTGTCACCACGAGAGAGAGAGAGAGAGAGAGAGAGAGAGAGAGAGAGAGGGAGAGAGAGAGAGATAGAGAGGTTGTCAGCGACTGATGCAGAACAAAGTGTAGAGAGAGAGTCATCACGTGCTCTGGTAAACTTGTGGCAGAGATTGTCGGCGGGTGTCAGATAGGCAGAGAGAGACCTTCAGAGAGTTGATGGTAGTGCGCAGAGAAATTTTGTGGAAGAGAGAGTAATCCGATATGGTGGTTGTTGGGCACTGTGGAGCCGCTTCACAGAAGACTCGGCACTACTGGCAGGGATATGCGTAGTGTACTAGCGCTATGGCGGACAGAGTGCCATGTGGAGAGAAATCACCGATATGGGCAATTGTTGACGCTGTGTGCATAGCGGAGAGAGAATCATTGTCTCGTTGAGAGAGAGAGAGAGAGTTGTTTTTTTTTTTAATGGAGGTTCAGTCTAGACCTACTCCCCCGGACTTTAACTTTGAAATTGCAACTGTACAAGGAAGGGCATAGTACCCATGGGACCCCCCTTATCCCACAAAAATAGGGGTTTACAATACTAGGTTAAACGACAGTCAACACTACCGCAGGGATAGACAAACGGTGGCACCCAGCCACAATACAACATCATTCCAGATTACATGTCCCTTGCATGTTGCTACCAAGGATTGAACCCTCGCCCCCGCCTCAAGAGACGAGGCCCAACCACTAAGCCAGCGAACTGGGACAGAGAGAGAGAGAGTTGAACCGGCACTGAAAGCGATGTGGAAAGGTAACTTGAGGCGGGGGCGAGGGTTCAATCCTTGGCAGCAACATGCAAGGGACGAGGGTTCAAGAGACGAGGCCTCAAGAGATTCTACTCGGTGTCGACGTGCGCAGAGGCAGAGTTGGCAGAGGTCGGTGTTGACGTCCGGAGAGAGAGAGAGAGAGAGAGAGAGAGAGAGAGAGAGAGAGAGAGAGAGAGAGAGAGAGAGAGAGAGAGAGAGAGAGAGAGAGAGAGAGAGAGAGAGAGAGAGAGAGAGAGAGAGAGAGAGAGAGAGAGAGAGAGAGAGAGAGAGAGAGAGAGAGAGAGAGAGAGAGAGAGAGAGAGAGAGAGAGAGAGAGAGAGAGAGAGAGAGAGAGAGAGAGAGAGAGAGAGAGAGAGAGAGAGAGAGAGAGAGAGAGAGAGAGAGAGAGAGACGCCGACAGAAGAAAGAAAAACAAATACAGAAAAGTAAAAAGAAAATAAAAGAAATGAAAATCAAAAGAAAGAAAAAGAAATAATGGAATAAAGAGATTAGAAAGAAAGAGAAAATAAAAAATGAAGAAGAAAGAATGGGGGGAAGAAAGGAGAAGAGGGAAAGAGAGATGGAGGGAAGAAAGGAGAAGAGGGAAAGAGAAATGGAGGGAAGAAAAGAGAAGAGGAAAAGAGAGGAGGGAAGAAAGAAAAGAAAGGAAGAAAGAAAGGGGAAGAAAAAGAAGAAAGGAGAAGAGGGTATGATCAAAGAAATTGGTGGAACTCTATGTATGTCTACGAAGAGAACTTAAAAATTATTGATGACCTTTTATGATACTAATGGGTTTAAAGTAGTGTCATGATTAAAAAAAAATCAATGTTCGTATTATTTCAAAGAGAAGTTAGTGATAAGACTTTCACAATCATATCAATTCAAATAAAAATTAGAAAGTATGAGTTGTGTGTAGATTAAAAACTCCATGCATGTGTTTTATACACATAAACACTTTGCTCTATATATTTGTGTGTGAATTCTAAAGCATAATATGTTTTATCATGAGTTTTAAAGTACTAACATGTTTTGATCCCCACCTTGTGGATCTTGCTTGTGGAATTTCCCTCCAGGTATTGAGGTTGATGATTTCAGAGATTATATGAAGTGATGAAAGTGATTGAAGACCGAAGTAAAGAGTAATCCACGTAAAGAGAAGCAAAGAAGTGACTGAAGAAAGAGAGAAGCAAAGAAGTAAAGCTTGGACCGCAAAGGCCAAAGCCGAGTCCCATGGGCGATTTCTTGCACTGAAGCCGGAGGCCTACCTTATATTTGGCCAATCCGCACTGTAGCGGCGGTTGCATATTTGCATTTGCCCATCCGCATTTGTAGCGGATTTCTGTATCACCGACCCACATTGTAGCAGGAATCTTTGTATCATTGAGATTCATTGGACGACTTCAGCTGCATCTACATTGTATCATTGAGCTTGTCTGCACACCGATCCCCTGACTTCTATGTTCCAGCGCGGTATCTGGATTCTCTTGCTCCCAACGCCTCTGGTCTTATGCGTACGCACGTTCGCTCGTCTCTTCCGAGAGGGTAGGGGCCTTACGCCAATCGCCACACCAAAGAGAGGGCGAGGCGCCCAACGCGCAGATGTCGCTCGCCAAACATGGGAATGGCGCACAACAGGGACCTGATCCAACCCCGCGCCAGCTCTTCCCATCACCTGCTTCCTTCCCAACACTGATAATCTCTTACCACTAAGATACACTCGTGGTGTTTGAAGAAGGGGAAAGACTAAATTCCACATTACCTAGAACATGTTTTGGGCCCTTAAAGCTTCATTCTTTGTTTTCAAAACCTATTTTGAAGCATTTTTTGTGTGTTTCTTGGAGCCATCTTGGAGTACTTTCACGCATAGTTCTCTTTACACAGGTTCAAGAACATCAAGAAGAGTGCTCTTCTTACTTCGTTGACAACAAATATTCACCTTTGGGGTTGTATTCTCAGACACACTAGTAAATCCGCAGGTTTCTTGAAAGGTTTTAAGTTGTGGTGGGATCTACCACAAGTTTCTGCAAGTTTTTGAGCCTAGAGAACAAAGTTGATAGGAACTTCCAAGCGTATTTGGATAGTGTTTGGGTTGTGAATTCAGCCTTTCAATGCCATTTTATTGCATATATTGAGCACGTACACACTATGTACACTTCTATGGATATCACTTATGTATGTCCATGTGGCCATTGATATAGCAATTGCATATTTGCATAAAGCCTTTGATGTTGATAAAGAGGGTTTTGGTGAGGTTTTCTTAATTGGAAGACACCTAGATGTCGGGGTCTCTTTGGTGATGTAAGTGGAAGACTTACCTAGCCTCGCCACAGGAGATGTATGATAGCTGTTCATATGTGCTCAATAAGGCTAGTTGGCTTCTTTTGGTTAACTGATTATATGTAGTGGACTCAGTGATTGACTATGCAGTTTACATGTTAGTACTTGTAGTTTTATGAGCTTTTCACACCAGCCATATGATCATTTTTCAGTGGAGACTCTAGCAAAATTTTTCCTTTTTTTGTCAATTATACAGTGGTTGATTTACTCTTTGATACACTTATTGGTGTGAGCATATATATTCTTACATAATCCTTTTGGTTGGTCATTATTGTTCATTGATCCATCTTTCTGGGTAGACTTTGTTGATTTTTTCCCAGAATCGGACACTTGGTCATCCCTTTTATTTTAAACCTTAGTGATCTTTGGACTCTTCTAGCTCCATTATCATTCTAATTATTTCTCTATCATCATGGCATCATAAATCTCAAGCACGTCTGGTAGATTAGGGTCTAGTGCTAGTGTTCCTAGGAGGAGCTACAACTTGCAAAGCAAAAAATATTTTGAGATCTAAAAATTTGATGAAAAAAACTTTGATCTATAAAAGAATTAGACTAAAGATGTGCCGATTCAAAGGAGGCAATGGAAGCCAGTAAATAGAATCTCAAAGAAGCTTGTTGGCATGGATTTAGATGGTTGGATGAAAAGGCTAGTTCTACCATTTGATTGCACCTAGCAAATAAAGATAATGCTTACTTTATAGCATTGGATTGTGAAAGTGCTGAGGATCTTTGGAAGAATTTATGTAATATATATGAAAAAGAAACTGAATCAAATAAAGTGTATATGATGAGAAAGTTATATGCCTTCTCATAAAGGACATAGATATTGTTGTTGATCATCTGAATGAGTTTGATGTTCTATTATCTCAGTTACAAGCTCAAAAAATGGAGATGGATAATGAAAGTAGATTTGGAGCACTCTTGGGTGAGGAGATTCATAGAAAATCTATGGTTGGCACTCAGAGTGTAGATGCATATAATGTTCATGATTCTTACCAAGGAAAGAATCAACAATGTGGCAAGAGCATGAACAAGGAAAATAATGATCAAGAATAAGAGTAGAAGTAAATCAAGGAAGAGGGATATCGAATGCCATTAGTGTCATAAGAAAGGACACATGAAGAAAGATGGCTATGCATTAAACGATGCTAAAGGTAAAGGGCAAAATGTTGATGGGCATGTTAAACAACTACCTACACTATCTACTTCGACTGTGAAGATTGAAGAAATCAATGCTATTTTTTATCATGCTAATGTGTTGACACTTGACAATATTGTGCCTACTGAGGCTATTATGGTTGATTCTCTTTCCCACACATGGTTGCTAGATTTTGGTACTTCTTTCCATGTGATACCACATAGAGAATGGTTCTCTACTTATGCAACAAAGTCTCTTGGTACTGTGAGACTTGGTGACTCTTACCAATGTGACGTTGTCAAGACTGAACATGTGGTTGTGCAATTCATTGATGGTTCAAAAGTTATTATGCATAATGTATGCCATGTACCTTATTTATCACGTAGTTTGATGTCAGTTGGTCAACTTGATGACCTTGGTTACAAGATGTTCTTCTATGCTTAGTCCTTTTGCATATCAAAGGGAAATATGGTTATTGCAATAGGAAGCAAAGTTGGCTCACTTTATCCTTTATTTCTATCATAGAAAGAACACTTGTTAAGTATTACTGAATAGCCTATGGCTTGTATTTGGCATGGCCCTTTGGGCCATATATCTCGTAGTGGAATGGAAAATCTTTCTCACTATGGCTACTTACCTATGTTATCTTTCTCTAATTTTTCATTTTGTGAGCATTTTGGATATGGAAAGCAAATTAGAAATGTGCATAAGATACACATTGAATATTCAATTCAGCTTTTAGATCTTATTCATACATATGTGTGTGGTCCTATGCCCACAAGGTCATTAGGTGGTTCTCTTTCCTTGTCACTTTCATAGATGATGCTACTAGAAAAGTCTTGTTATATCCTATCAAATAGAAGGATGAGGTATTCCCTAATTTTAGAAAATATCTTGCTTCAATCTAGACTAAAAAAGGAACTAAGTTTAAGGCTTTATATTTAGATAATGGGAGCATCATGCAAACCTTTCATAAGGCTTTTGGGCAGAAGCAGTATTGATTGTAGTTCATGTGATTAACCTTTCATCCATTATATCCAAAGCTCAAAAAGTGGCACAAGAGTTATGGACAAAAAAGCCAACATTTTATGAATATCTTTGAGTTTTTGGGAGTGAAGCATATGTTGATATACCCAAGAATCTTAGACACAAGATGTATTATAAGTCAAAGAAATGCATTTTTCTTGGATATGGTCGAGAGGAACAATTTGGATATCGCTTGTGGGACCTTGCAACATGTTCTGTGATCAAAAGTAGTGATGTAATTTTCAATGAGTCTAAGATGCATAAACAACCCGTTAAGGAGATTGAAGTGAGAAGAATGGTGTTTGAGGATACCAGTCCTCCAGTTAGCATGCATAAAAATGTTGCGCATAGGGATATTCAAGAGAATTTCCGATTAGATCAATCTACAAATGTTCCTAGTCAGCAACCATTGAGATGCTTTGCATGTGTCTCACATCCACCTGATAGATATGTTTCAGGTGTCGATTTTATTATGCTAACAGATGTTGGTGAGCCTTCTTGCTACAAAGAGGCTATGCAGATAGAGGATCATGTCAAGTGGGAGCGTGCCATGAAGAATGAATTGGATTCTATTCACAAGAATGGTACTTGGGATTTAGTACCTTTGTCGAAGGGCACGAAAGCTTTAACATGTAAATGGATATATAAGCCAAAATTTACACTAGATAATCCTTCTCCAAAGTATAAAGCATGACTTGTTGCAAATGATTTTAAGCAACAACATGGTGCTGATTTCCTCTAATGGTCAAAATGACTACCCTACAAATGTTGCTTGGATTTGTTGCAATGGAGGATTTAGAGCTAGTCCAAATGGATGTGAAAGTTTCTTTCTTGCATGGAGATCTTACATATGAGATCTATATGGAACAACCAGATGGTTATGTAGCTCCTTGCAAAGAAAGTCTAGATTGTAAGCTAAAAAAGAGCTTATATGGACTTAAACCATCCCCTAGAAAATGGTACCAAAATTTTGATGCTTTTTTGAAGTCTCAAGGCTATTATCAAAGCAACGAGGACCATTGTCTCTATTGGAACATCAAGCTTTCATTATGCTTGAGGTGGACATGATGTTCATCAAATCCATCATTGGAATGATGCCACATATACTCCTTGAAGAGTTTTATTTGCATTCATTTAATGTATTGAAAGTTTGATCATAGGATCAGCCTCTTATGTAATTTCCAGAGTATTTATCTTTGTAAAAGGAAAGAGTAAAATACCTAAAAGCCACGAGTTAGAAGTGGTTGAGATTGATTCTAATCAATCAAGAGGTGGATATGACTTCAAATTTCCCTTTTGCTAGATTGTAGGAAATGATTCTAATCAATCTAAACTAACAAACATGCCTAATTTCGAATTTGAATTCATGAAGAAAAGGCATGGATAGATGCTCAAAATTCTATAAAAAGACTCAAAACATTTGTACATTAAGGATATTGATGATTTGAAGCAATGCATATACTCTTTGATCATTGCTTGGTGCCATTTCAATTCTCTACTCCTTCCTCAGACTTACTCAACTTGCAGAGAGTGTTGCTTTCTCTAGAGAGCCCAAATGTAGTGTTTAAGCACTCATCTGAAAGGTATTACCTATAATTTATTTCTATAAATTTTTAGAGCATTTGGCTCATTACTTTCAGAGATATTTAAGTTTTTCAGTCTCCCGGTCATTCTCTACAACTCCCTCATAAATTGGGATGACACGAGTTCAATGCTACGGTGATTGCTCTTTCTCTAGTTGTTATAAAATAGGCATTTAATGCAGTTTAGCAAGCCAAACCTATGTACGACACGCCCTTAAGAGGAATTTTTCCAATTGTAACTGTGTTGGCTGCTCTTAGTGTTTGAAGTCATAACTTCCATCCATGTTTAGAAGGTTTTTTGTGAGCTAGTCAAGGTGCAAGTTATCTGTTTTGCATCAACTTATTCTTGTTGATGTTCCAAAGTATCTATTGGGTTTTATTGCACTAACCACAAGTCTAAAAGGTCTAATTTACATATCCAAAGAGCTGGGGATAGTCCTATGCTGGTTTGATGGACCAAATTCACCACTTGCCAACTCAACTTTCTAAGCCTCTTCAAGTTTCTCCAACTTTTCTTTTAGTGGTATTAAAGCAACTAAAAAGATGGGAGATGGCTTTCCATCAATGATTGAGATGCTTGATAGACACAATTATGCTACTTGGAAAATCAGAATGGAGGCTTATTTAAAAGGAAGAAATCTATATGGGATTATATCAGGGGATGAAGCAATGCCTATTCCAAGATCCAAAGGAGGACCTACTCAAGAGGAAACATATAGGCTCACACTTTGGTATGAAAGGGATGATCAAGAAAGGCCATACATACTCAAGTCTATCTATGGTTTTCTAGTACCACATATAAGAGGACGCAAGACATCTCAAGAGACATGGGATGCTCTAGAGACTTTCTTTTCTACTAGTACAAAAGCAAAGAAGAACCATCTTTGGAATGAGTTCAACCAAATGAAGAAGACTCCAAAACAAATAATCACTAAGTTTGTTACAAAGGGCAAGGAGGTTATTGATTAATTGGCATCCATTGAAGAGCTAATTGAAGAAGAGTCCATCATGAGGCGAATTCTCAATGGGATTAGAGGTGACAAGCAATGGTAATCTTTCACCACAACCTATGAGCTCATCATGGATGTGAAAAATCTAGACTTCAACATCTTTCTTGGATAGCTCTTCAATCAAGAGGCCAACAATAACATAAAGGAAGGTAACTCCTATCATAGTAATTCAACTAGTGCTCTATATGAAGATAAGAGGGATAAGAGATTGAAAGGCAAGAAGAAGAAAGAAGATGAAGAGGAGACTTCCTAAGCCAACTTTGTAGGCAAGAGCAAGTGGAAAGGGGAGAAGAAAGGACCAAAGCATCACAAGACTAAAGGCCAGAATGTTCAACCTTGTGCCATCTATGATAAGATCAACCACACCACTCAAAATTGTTGGTTCAATGGGAAGTTCTAAAAAGGAAGTGGAAGAGGTGGATATGGCATCAATAGAGGCAGATGTACCAGATGGCCGCTTGATATGCTTGATAATTTATATCAATGATATTTTGATTGCTAGGAACTCCTCTTATGACTTGTCAATTCTCAAAGAGAAGTTGATTGAGACATTTGATATGAATGATTTGGGGGATGCCAAACATATTATTGGCATGCAAATTACTCATGATAGGAGTAAAAGATGCATATACTTGTCTCAAAGTGAGTACATTCCAAAGTACTTCACACATTCAATATACAGGGTGGAAAGACATTGAGTACACCTTTACCCACATATGTGACATCGAGCAAGAATGACTGCCTCAAATCAGATGAGGAAAAGGAATTCATGACCAAAATTCCATATGATTCTAATGTTGGTAGTCTCATGTATGCTACAGTCTATGAGACTAGACATTGCATTTGCACTGGGAATTGAGAGCATTGCAGTGGGAGTTGAGAGCATATATATGTCTCTAATCCTGGAAAGAGGCATTAGGAATCAATCAAGATGAATTTGAGATATTTGAGTGGAAATAAGGACAAGTTTCTATGCTTAGGTAGAGGGAAGTCATCCATTATTGGTTACATGGATTTTGATTATGCTAGTTGTGTAGAAAATCATAGTTGTACATCAAGGTACATTTTTCATTTTGTTTGAGGTGCTATCTCTTGGAGATCTTGTCTTTAAGAATGTATAGATTTTTGCACTACAAAAGCAGAGTATGTTGGAACAAGTTAGGCATGTAAGGAAGCATTGTGGCTTTCTTGTCTTTCTTGTGATATGGTCTAGCTCAGTGTGTACCTTGTTTGCTGAGTGATAGTCAGAGTGCCATTGCTTTGGCTAAGAGTTTGGTCTATCATGCAAAGACCAAGCACATTGAGGTGAGGTATCACTTCATTAGGTACTGCTTAGCCATTGAGTGCATTATTCTTAAGAAGGTCCATAGAGTCGCCATAATGATGCAAATTCTTTGACCAAATCTCTACCACAGGATAGCTTTTGACATTGTTATCACTTGATGGGAATTACTCGATTCATTACATAGTTACTTCATACACTATGTAACATGCCCATCAGGTGGGAAGTATAGTTTGTATACTTATACATGGGTATTCTTTATCATTCTTAATTTTTCTCTCATAGTCACTTTGTCCATATTGACCTTTAATGGGAGATTGTTACTGTTAGTCTCCATGTGAAAGGCCAAATGGCCACCAAAATTTTTTGTATATGTTCTTTAATAAAACATATAGTGGTTTTGTCAGTCACATACTATAAGTTTTATTGCATTTGTAAGACCTAAGAAATTTGTGTTTGTGCTCTCTTTGTACTGTGTTTTTCAACATATTCGGTAGGCTTGTGTGGAGTACTATGTGTGGCATCCAGAGATCAGTTTTCTACTATGAGGCTATCATCATGGATCTCTTGAGAAGGAGATTCCATCGTGGTGCATCACCATCACCACACTTCATCTTGTTTTATAATTAGCATGACATCATTATGCTCTTTGCAATTCCTTTCCAAATTAGATTTGCCTAGGGAACTAGCACATGGTTATCAATGCCTTGATGTCACAAAGTTGGACTATTGCAAATAAGAATCCATAAGTTAGTCTTTGAGAATTGCAGGCATGTTGCTTCGTGCTTCTCAACATGCCAAATAAAGGGAACTGAGGTACTCATGTCTCGAAGTGTATTCTTTCAAGAAAGTGAGAGTAAGCATTATATTAACTTCATTGGCAAGTACAATGTGTTATTTGATAGCATTCTTATTTGCAACACTTTTCATGGGCAACAAGTTAATGCTTCAAGTTTATTGTTTGATGTGGAAGACAAGTATCCAAGGTATTTAATGCTTCAATTCTTCAAGGTATATGTCACTTAGAATCAAAATAAAACTTCCAAGAATTTGATGAAATTTCTCGTATCACTTTTGTTCCACTAGGAAATCCATATGGAAATTGCACAAGAACAAGTTCTCCCACTAAAGGCCAACATGGCCAAAGTAACTATGGGAGAAAAAATAAAGAATGATAAAGAATACCTGAGTGTAAGTATACAAACTATACCTCCCACTTGATGGGCATGTTACACAGTGTACACGTGACTGTGTAATATTCTACAATGCTAAAGCAAATCGGTCTGCTAGAAAATTTAAATTACAGTGGTTCGGTCCATACCGAATTATTGAGCAGGTGGGACCCGCTACTTTTAGGTTGGTCACCTTAACCGGAGTTCCCCTTCCAAAAGTGATTAATGGATCTAAGCTTCGCCCATATCAACAATCCACCGATAACCGATGATGTGTACCTTATCTTGTTCGCGTGTCATTTGTTTTATTCTTTCTCCGCAATTCGGTTGACCACTGACCGTAATCTCCTCGTTATGGTATCTAAAATATGATTAATCGCCGCCCTGTGTTACTGTTTCTGTTTCTGCATGCATGCCATAATTATGAAGGGTATCATTTCAATACTGCACGATGATTAGGGTTTTCGATCGCTTCATGATGCCCGTGTGTTTACTTAATCTTTTTTCTTTTACTGATAATCGTTACTGCATTTGTGTGCTTGTGTGTGTTCATTCTTGTCTGTATTTTGTGCTTACTTGTGCGCGCCATGGAAGTTTTAGCCAATGTCACTACTTTCCATGCAGGACTCACTCCAGAAGTGACTGAGTATTTGCGCACTCGCGGTTTGTTGAATTTCGTTGAATTGCCCTGACATTCAATGGAATGTCAACCATTCCATGCGCAAATTATCTCTTCTATCACTGCCACACCTGCTATAGAGCAGAGATGGCCCATAACTTGTTTACCAACCCGTGTTGTTATCACTTTAGCTTTGTTTGCTGAAGCTTTCCACCTCCCTATGGAAGGATTGGAGAATGGTCCACTTCTTCCTATAGCCACCATGATAGAGTTGTTTCCTCGGCACTCATCTAATGAGTACACCATTTTATGTAGACCTGAACCCGAGCGCACAGCTCTGCAGTTCTTAGTAGCCATTTTGAATCTCCAAAAACGTACCTATGGTATTGCCCGTCCATTTTATTCCATGGTAGATATCGCTTCCTGTGAGTCTATTAATTTCGCTTCATTCTATTTCCAGTGCATTCACCGTGAATGTGTTGCGGTTATCAAACAAGTTACTAAGGGTGACCTTCCGCGTTCTCGTTCTTTTTCCGGTGCTTCAAGCCGCGCAACCACCTCCAACCGCTCCCTTCTTACTACATGAAGACTCTACGCAAATGTTAGAGCATGAGGAAGATGATGATGCAGACCTGTTTCAACTTCTTCGCCGGAAACGAAGATACGTGAGCCCCTTTGGCAGTCAGGTGCAAGGATCAATGGCTGGCAATGAAGAAGAAGTCTTCCACGACACCGCTACATCCATTCATGCCGATTCTTCCGTTCCTTCTTCTCCAATCAAGCAGTAGGAACAAGGTGCCCACACCGAAGACTCTGAAGAAGTTTCTTCTCGGGAGGATTCTCATCAGCAGACTCAAGAAGCTGTGAAGGAAATTATTGGAGAAGTTCTTAACAAAGTTATTATCTTGGTTGAAGCTATGATTGACAAAACGGAGGCGACAAAATTGAATCCAACTGGTATACTTTTGCTGTCGAATACCCTTATCCCACTTCCTTCCCCAATGAATCCTGTTGAGCCCGTTGTCCCCATCGAGTCTGTTGTTCCCGATGCACCCGTTACTTCATCATCTTCTCCCAATTACTCTCCACCACCTTCCCCTCACCTATTATCAGCCTCTTCATCCCAGCCACTTCCTACTCTTACTCTTCGAGCTCTAATGTTTAATGAATTAGAATCAATGGGTCGTCTCTTGATCCAATTTTCTCAACAATTTCCTCTCCAAATGAAGTTGGCAACCGATAATATTCGACATGAATTACAACATAAAGTGGATATTTTAGAGGCAAATATTGCCCCATTATAGGAATAAGCAAATGCAGCTAAGGCAGAGAACCATGCTTTGCAGGTTCAACTTCAACAACTTCAAGCTTGGCTTACAGAGCAGGATAATCTCATTGCTCAAAGAGATGCAGCATTGGCTGAATTAAAAGCCAAGGATGTTCTGTTAACTGCTCGTGATGAAGAAATCAAACAATTAAATCAGTTGGTACAAGATAAGGAGGATGCTTGGATTGCTCTTGGTAACCTTTTTAGAAGAAACTCGCCCCGAGCTTGATGAGTCGTGCAGAGAGGACAAGAAATGGCTACTTTGGCTAAGCAAACTACTGCAGAACTACAGGCCGCCTCTGCCGATCTTTTTCAGGCGAATTCTGCTCTAAAAGCACAGACGAGTCTGACAATTCAACTTAAGAAGGAATTGGCAGGGATTATGAAAGAAAGAGATGCTTATTATCAAACAATTCAATATCAAGCTCAAGAATTGGAACGCAGAGAGAAGCATCTAGGAGCTCAAGTAGAGAGATTGTCTCGAATTGATGCGCAACTTGCGGATGTGAAGCAGTAGAGGGATGCTACATTAGCTAATGATTTCTATTTACAAGAAGCATTTTTGCAGACCTAGTACGATGCTCTGTTCAGTCAAGTCATTGTGACTAGTTAAGTACGAATTGACGCACAATTGGTGGAACCAGAGACTTTGAAGCTTATGCTAGATTCTCTGAAGCAAAAGATAGCTCAAACCTTCAAATTAGCAAGAACCATGTATATCCAAGGCATCGTAGATGAGCCTTAATTTTGTTTTCTTTGCGGGTTCGTGTCCACCGTGCGTATCAGTGTTAGGCCGCCGGATTGGCACATTGTAATTTTATATTTTTCATATACCGCACGCACCAAAAGGGCGTAGCGAAGTGATGTAACCCTTTTACCCATTAATGAAGAGACATTATGGTGTTCTCCGGTGGTAGAGGAGACGAGGTCGCCAGACTGTCTGTCTGAGCGATTTGCGACCTTGTGGAGACGTCGTGGTGCAGATTATAGATATTCTGAGTACTCTCACTCTGTCTTTGTTGACTCACAATAATTCTTTATTAACACAGTAATGTTATGTTCATGTTAATAAGTCTATGCGACTGTGATCATTGATTCGTGCGTTAAATACCGTGTAAGGAATAATGAAAATATGAACAGTAACACAGTGTAGAAGAAGTTATACTGGATAGTAGTGTGCTGTTTAATTTGATAGTTAAGTTGGGAAAATCAGATAAAGGGCCTCTGCATTGTCAGACCCCTACCATTCCTAAGAACCCGAAAAGAGATTAAAAAGGAGACTGGACGGAAGTCCCCCTTTTTAACATAGCCCATAAGATGACAAAGTGAACTAGCCCCAAATTATGAAGCAACAATAGTTGTGACCAGTTGCAAGGTGAAACATACAATGAAAGTGCCTTAAAATGTGTTTCAAAACTGAGGAATTATCAAACATATGGAAAGCACTTGTTAACTCTGAACCTCCAATCCTTGAGTCAACACCAATACTTGTAGCCATGTTGCCAAAACTTGCAAAACATATGTCGACAGACAGACAACCATTATGAGGATGAGCATTCTCCACTTCAAAGCAACCAGGCCTCATGTCTATCGAACCTGCATATGAAATGGAAATAAAATATCTATAGTGGTAGCTTGAATCCTTCAGTTACTTGATATCTATGGAACCAGGGTCGGTATCAGGAGCAGAGTGAGTATAATCAATAGTCCTAGCCCCATATGGCAATCACAAAAACACAAAGTCCCAGGTTAGTGTATTACAACCACACATATCATTTATTTCCAAAAACGTAGCCCTAGCATGAACCAAGTGCACTATAGAAAAATTCATGTGTAGTCTGAACCATCCCCTTACTGATAAGTCACAAAACTTCCTACTGACAGCATCGTCTTCCAACCTATCAAATCTTTGCGTAGTCACAGCAGGATTCCCAAAAACCTTGTAAGAACTCGAAGAGTAGCATGTAACTCACACAATGCATTTTCTATTCCAGTCCAAGGGAAACAACACCTCAATTTTTGCAAGAATTCAATCTCCTCCTATCATCACTATTTTGAGAAGTTTACACAACAATTTTGGAAGTATTCAATATCTATCGCGAGGTGCATGTTGTACCATAAATTCATGAAGTAGGCCTTCCTCAACCTTGGCCTCTTGCAAATTCCAGCGAGATCACAATAGTAAAAAAAAGAGGACTGCAACTGGAGTGCAGTTCTATCCTCAGCACATTTGTCAACCTTATGAAAAAGCCAAGAAACAATCTGTTGTGATTAGTAACCCCCGAGAGAACAAGTAATGCAATTACCACCTTATCCAAGATCCTAGGGAATGTCAAAACTATCTTCGTACACAACTTATGAACATAGTTTAGGTTTCTAGCAAATCCGAGATGAGCTTCTGATATCCATGTGTTAACAAGTAGGGAAGGGGATCCATCATTCAAGATACGGAAGATCTCGTATGTTGGACATAATCCTTAGATAGGGCAGTCACAGCCAATAAGCAGGCTGAGCACTACGAGTACCGATCTTGCAACACTTCCTTCCTAGTAAACACTAGTTATGATACACTCACATACCCGTGCTACTATTTTCAGTATTCCTTCATGCCTGCTATACTCCAACACAAAAGTGAGTTAGCACGATATATGAGCAACTTGAAGAAATGCATCACAAAAAATGACAAGGCCCAACATTCTCCAAGAGCGTTGTCCATAAATTCATGTGCTTCATATGTCCCTAGTCGTTACAAAGCTAGATATGCAGATAGTCATTCGAATCAAAACCCGCATGAAGGTAAGCAGGGATCCAAAGCTCAAACTTTCAACATACATTTATCAATCACAGAAAGCTCCATGTACCGAGCCTTGTTCAAACGTAAAGGACTACTAGGCCACCCTCATATTTATCCTTGCTTCACCGTAGAATAAGATGGGAGAAAGTAGAATTATCAGAGTTTAATACATTAAGACAAAGTCTGCGTCAGGCTTTTGTGTTACAATAATCAGAACAAATGCTACCAAACTTGCTGACAAAAATTGATTCCTTTCAAAAGATCAACCGGCTCGGAAGTACCATCATCCGGCAAGCCACTGGATGCACCCCCATGGTTTGGAAAAAACCAGATCAGCACACATACCAACTCATTCCTGAAAAGCCAAACAATAAGGGAAGCCGATTGTCCTCCCCGAATCGTTGGTGCAAGAAGCTTTCGATGATCCTTGCTGCCGAAGCCATAGCGTACTTGGAGAACCGAGGAGCTTATAACTTTGCTCCAGAGGGAGCACATCTGCAACTGAGTAAAACACACACAAAACTTCTTCGGAGGCATGGAAGGCATACACAGAGGCCAATATCTGGCAAGGAGCAGCAAGACAGGAGCATCTAGGTAATGAATCATCTTCAAGCATCTTCTGCGGTGGTGAAACAAGAAAGAACTCAAGAAAGCACGGAATAGTATCCAAGTAGCCCATCCGGACCACAAACTTTTTGGGCAGAATATTGCGAGCTTGAAGGTGCACACAGAGAGCGGCCACCATGGAGCTCAACCTGGGCAGTAATTGGGGATGGAAATCTTAACAGAGCTAGACCCCAACCGTGAGTGGACAAGGAGCGCTCGATGGAGCACGACTCCAACATTAAGAAAAGACTACACTCGATGGGGCACGACCCCAACAACAAGAAGAGGAAGGTAGATCAATGGAGCTCAAACCCTTCGAAACAAAGCTTGACACCAAGTTGTAACAGTGAGATGGGAGAGCCCACAGGCGCTCCACTTGGGAAAGAACTGGATAGGGAGTTTGGGAGGGAAGAAGAGACTCTCCCCCCACGTCGTGTGAATTGAAGATGGCAACAACCGGAAGCAACCATCATTATGACGTATTAATGAAGTAAGATGAGAGAGGGAAACTACCTCCACCTCAGGCGTTCTAAACGAAGTCAAGTACAAGTCTTAGTCCCAAGTTGAATTCGTAAGGCGAAAAGGGAGGGAGAGAAATTTGGGGTTCCTTCCCCTCATAGACATGAAAGGTATCCAAAGCTTCTCATAAGAGTCTCGAATTCCACAGACATACTTAGACTACAACCTTTTTCGTGTATACCTATATTTTCTATGAAGAGAGGAAGGGATAAAGAAATACTACCCATCCCCCTACCCAAGGCAATCACAAAAAGGAAATGACAGTGGTGGAAAGTGATGCCCTTATGAGTGTGTGAGAGAGAAAGAGAGACAAGGGGGTTGGGGGATGTTTTTGTGCAACAACCAAATTGAACTGAAGTACTCTACCAAAAATAAGAAATGGGAGCAATTGGCCCAACGGAAGGGTGAAAATGCCATGCAAAAACTCAAATCCTACGCAATTGAGCAAAAACATTGCAACACAATACTTTACCACATGTTCTTGAGCTATCCAAGTGATGAAAGTCCGACCATCCCCAGCAACGGTGCCGAATAGTGTTCATGTTATAGCAAGGAACAACCAAGACCCTCACCACCTTGCATGGAAGCAAGAAGGAAGGCTCAAGAATGACTCTCCTCTCATCCACCCCTACCTCCCACATGTTCAAGCCATTGGCAACAGCCCCATGCTTTGCCACATGCTTGAAAACAAGGAGAATAGGGAGTCGAGGATCCTTATCCATGAGGAAAATACAAGCAAATACAACTACTCTACTCATGCAAAGGAAAGACATGCATAGACACACACACACCACCCTCACACACTCACAAGACACAATACATGTAAATGTAAATAGTCTTCTTGGAGTAAATGAGAGCATCTTCCATTGATAAAGGATTTTACATGAGAGCACGTCGACCAAAAGCTCTCCTCTTTACAAAAATGAGCTTATATTTATAGGCTAAGCTCTATTCCCCATGTGCCTCTTTGAAAAGTCAAAAAGGTGATTCTCTATCTAATTGCCAATCTTCTAGGATATTCTAAGATAAAAAATGGTAACAACCAAATCCCCAAAAGTAACATGTGTGGGTTTTTTCACGTGGAGAATCTTCTAGGAGGCACAAAGGCGAGAGCTTCTTCAAGTCTAATATACTATGGTCTAAGGAAATATCAAAAAATGATTTTTGGAGAGTGTTCACATGTGACACTTCAAGTATATACAAAAGAGGTTATTTCTCATGGTCTAGAGAGGGTTCTTATGCACCATTGAGGTGTGTGCATACCTTACAACCCAACCCAACACCTGTCCACCCACATGCCGAATGATTATTGTTCATACAATTTGTGCACTTGCAACTCATCATACATCAATTGGATATTAAAATTGCACTTTTGAGTGGTGATTTATATGAAGAAGAGTATGTATTTCAGCCCCATGGTTTTGTGCAGAAAGGGCATGAAAACAAAGTGTGAAGGTTAAAAAAAGGCATTATATGGTTTGAAGAAAGCACCACATGCTTGGTATGAAAAGATACATGGCTACTTGATTGCACATGGTTTTGGGAATAGTCCTACTGAGAGCACCTTATATGTTAAGCATGCAACTAATGTGCTTTTGATCATTATCGTCTATGTTGATGACATGTTGTTCACTGGTCCTAATGAGAAGCATATTGATGATTTTAAGGATGATTTGCGTGCCTATTTTGAGATGTATAAATATAAAAAAGATGTATTTTGACATCTTGCACAATGTTCTATAAGCCCTTTGTTATGAGTAAATGAAGCATTGTATATTCCTAAAATGGATGGTTGAAAATTTCCAACCTAGCAACATATAGCATGCATATGTTTTATTAACCATGTCCACTCACTTTACCTTGATGTAGAAAATTGATTGTTGTCTAAACACATTGAAGAAAAGTAATCTAAGTTGTTTATGCATGTTAGCTTTGCTAGTTGGGCCCTTTTCCTCTAAAGGCTAGGATTAAGGGTTCAACCCCTGTGGGCTATAGTTGGACACCCCTCACCACGTGGATGATGAGATGTTAATTCAACCCCTTTGGTGGACTATTTTGCTTTTGAGCTACCCCTTTGAAACAAGTTATGTCATCTCACCTTAAGGACATCCCTCCCTAGTGTCTACCTTAACAGACCTTCTAGCTTTGTATCCTAGTAGTTGCTAGGCATCTAACTCTTGTTTTGTGGGATTTGTGGTGTCCAATGGGTGCTATGCCTGCTTTTCATTGTACTTTCAAATTAATTCAAGATAACTTGGAAGAGTAGATCTCAATGGTCAAGTTTCCTTAAGAAAAGAGGTAATCTATGTAGATCTATTGTATCTATAGCAAAAAATTAGATGCTTGTATTGGTGAGTGAGAACCTGAATAATAATCTAAAGAAAGAAAAATATAATCAAATATTGGTCATGATAGTGCATAAAAAATCTTAAGAATAAGATTGAATACGAAATTTTGTTGGAGTTTTAGGTCTACGAAAGCATGCGAATAGCACAAGGAAGAAGAAGAAGCTTGGAGCACAACACACAATATTGAATGTATTACCACTAAAATGTGCAAAGATAAGTAACCCGTTAGGGTAGTAGGCATATATACAAGCCAGGGAAAAAAAAACCTCCTAAAGAGGGAAAAAAGTGCCCCACCGATCCTAGAGTGTTCACACACATCACTACCTAAATATATCAACAAATCCCCCTGGGAGTGATGCGGTGAACAAGGAGCTCGCACTCATGTATAAGGAAGTTCCAAGCTATGTGGAATCAATCCACAAAAGGAAGTAAGCCCAAAGCTTTGCGGAAAGCTTCAAAATTCTCCCTAGGCACATCCTTTGTGAAAAGGTCTACAATGTTCTCCTGCATGGGCACATATGACAAGCTGATCTCTCTAGCAGAGAACCTCTCCCTGACATAATGATAATGCACCTCAATGTGCTTAGTGTGAGCATGGAACACAAGGTTCCTTGCAATTACCAATGCGCTCTGAGTGTCAGTGTAGATGGTGGTGGCAGAAGAGTGACCAACACCCAAATCAGCCATAAGGCATCTGAGCCACACATACTCAACAATCGCTGTGAAAGTTGCCCTATACTCAGCCTCACAATTGGTAGTGACCACAGTAGGCTTCTTCTTGCTTAACCAAGATATACATGAGCTACCGAGCATGAAGCAAAAGCCACTAGTGGACACATGAGCGTCATAGCAACCAACCCAGTGAGAGTCAAAAAAAGCACGTAAATTTGGGGGTAGTGATCCCACCTTGGGACAAGACAATCCAAGTAGCCGGGTACCACTCAAGTAGCTAAAGATGCGCTTAACCACCTACCAATGCTTGACATCTAGGCAATGCATAAACTTGCTCATTTGTGAGATGAAAAATTGAATATTTGGCCGAGTAATGCATAAGTAAATCAAGCATCCAAGAGCCTATTGATAGAGAACAACATCAAATGCATCTTCAACATCATGAAGACTCAATCATCAACCTATCTCCATAGGAGTGGCAATAGGTTTACAGTCTTCAAGGCCAAAATGTTGCAATAATGTGTCAATATATTTTGTTTGACACAAAGCCATTCCACAATGAACTTGCATAAATTGAATGCCCAAATAGTGATGCAAATGCCCCAAATCAGACATCTCAAATGAGGCATGCAAATTAGCCTTAAAATCAGCAATATGCTTGTCATGAGGACCAGTGGCAGCATGCCATCAGCATACACAACAATGATCAGAAGCACATCATTAGCACACTTAAAATATAATGCGATTTTAGTTGGACTCTTCTCAAAACCATGTGCAATCAGATAGAAATGTATCTTTTCATACCAAGCATGTGGTGCTTGCGTTAAACCATATAATGCCTTCTTCAACCTGCACACTTGGTTTTCGTGCCCTTTCTATACAAAGCCACGGGGTTGAAAAGCATGCACTTCTTCATGCAAGTCACCATTCAGAAATGCAATTTCAATGTCCAAGTGATGTACATTCCAACCATGATGAGCTACAAGTGCACAAATGCTACAAACAATAGTCATTCGGCATGTAGAAGCAAAGGTTTCATCAAAATCAATGTCTCTTTCTTGTGTATAATGTAGAGAGTACACATGCGAAAGCAAAATGAAAAGTAAAGTACTCTCACAAAACAAAGAATGTGTGAGACACAAAATGAGTAGACCATGAAATGGGTAAACTCATGTGGATTAGAAATGAGCTTGCCAAGAGCATGGAGTAGGCTTCTCAAGCTTCTAACCAAGTACAAATGAGGGGAGAGGCCCTCCTTATATAGATTTGGGAGGGGCTCTCAAAAGTACATCATATGTGGGATAAGTCTTCTGAAAGGAGAATGAATACAATTGGTAGAATCACATGGCAAGGTACCCAAATACAAAGAAAATACAATATAAAATGGAAATAGACTAGAAATGGAGTGCCTCCTGGATTCAAAATGTAGATGCACTCATGTGGATACAAATAGATGAAGTCGAAGCAATCATGTCCTCAACACCCCCTCTGCAGCTCCATTTTGGAGCGGTTGAATGCTGCAGAGGTCCACCAAGCACTGAAGCGGAACCGGAGGTAGAGCCTTCATGAACATGTTCGTCAGGTTCTCCTGAGAGGTAGACTACTCCAGAGTAATCTCCTATGATACGAGCTTCTCATGGATGAAGTGGTACTGGATCTCGATGTGCTTCGTTTGAGCATGGAACACTGGGTTCTTGGTGATGGCCAAGGCTAATTGGTTGTCCGTGCGAATACATGTCGAAGTATCCTGCAAAACACCAATGTCAGATAATAAACATTGAAGCCAGATGGCCTCACATGCTACAAAGCTCGATTCATGGTACTCGGCCTCTATGGATGATAGAGCAATTGTAGGCTGCTTCTTACTTGCCCAAGAGATAGGTCCTGAGCCAAGCAAGAATATATACCGAGAAGTAGACCGTCGAGAATCAGGATCGCCAACCCAATCAGAATCTGAATATCCAACGAGTTTGATGCCCCCTCTATACCAAAGACCATGATGTCAGGTGAGGGCAAGGTATCGAAGTAGTCTCTGAGTGGCATCCCAATGAGTCTGATGAGGCTGATGTGTAAACTGACTGAGTATACCAAGTGCATAAGCAATATCTGGTCTAGTGTTGGCAAGATAGAGTAATGAGCCAACAAGCTGTCAATAGGTATGCACATCCACAAGTGATGATGAGTCCTCTAGTGTAATCTTGATGTTTGGATCAAGTGGTGTAGAAACTGAGCGACATTGGTCCATGTTATATCTAGAAAGTAGATCAGAGCAGTACTTCTTCTATGATAGGAATACACCTTCATTTTTTTGCCAAACTTCCATACCCAAGAAGTAGTGTAGTAATCCAAGGTTTGTCATAGAGTACTCAAGGTGAAGTTGTGTGATGATAAACTGGATGCGTTCTTCGTCTGAGCCTGTCAAGATCAAGTCATCTACATAGAGAATGATGATGGCTATTAAGGAATCCTTTTGATAGATATAGAGATTAGCCGCTCAGCATTGCTTCTGTGAAATCCCTTGTCTTCAAAGAACTTGTGAATCTTTTCATACCAGGCCCTAGGAGCTTGCTTGAGTCCATAAAGTGCTTTGTGGAGTTTGTATACTTGATCTTCCTTTACTTTGATCTTGAAGCCTTGAGGTTGTTCAACATATACTTCTTCTTGAAGATCTCCATTGAGTAATGCACTTTTGATGTCCAGCTAGTAAATGGGCCACTTAAAGTGAGCACTTAGTGCTAAGATGATTCGTATGGTTGTGAATCTTGCAGTAGGAGCAAAGGTTTCTTCATAGTCAATGCCATGTTGTTGCTTGTATCCCTTAGCAACTAATCTTGCCTTATGTTTATCTAGAGTGCCATCAAACTTGTATTTGACTTTGTATATCCACTTGACTCCTATGACTTGATGGTTGGTTGGTTTGGGAACTAATGTCCAAGTCTTGTTCTTTGCTATTGCATCCAGTTCCTCTTTCATAGCTGCTTCCCACTCTGGTTGGCCTTGAGCTTCTTTGTAGTTGGATGGCTCTGGAATTTGCTAAATTTGGTGCATTAGAGCATAATTAACATAATGACTTTGTTCGTGTTGTCTCTTATCAAGAAGCCTTTGAGATCGGCATAGTTGTTGTGAAGTACTGGCTTCTGAGTTGGAGTTTTTAAATACTGAGTCCCCCTCTGAAGTGTAGATAGGTGGACTAAGACTTGTACTTGAATCTTTTCTTGAGTATGAGGAAGCTTCATTGAAGATCACATCCTTTGAAATGGTGATGAAGTGCTTTTCCATATCATATAGACGGTATGCCTTTGATTGGTCATTGTACCCTATGAATATGTGTTTCTTGGACTTTGATTGTAACTTGTTTCTATCTTGTTTTGGTACATGGACAAAAGCTTCACTACCAAAGACTCGAAAGTAATTCACATTTGGGTTTCTTCCATAGTATGCTTCGATGGGTGTTTTGTTGTGTAATGCACTTGTAAACCCTTGATTAAGAATGTGAACGGCAGTATGCACGGCTTCTGCCCAGAACTTGTAGGGTAGATCCTTGTGATGAAGCATAGTTCTTGCCATTTCCATCACACTGCATATCTTTCTTTCAGCTACTCCATTTTGGGATGGAGTATGAGGTTGAATGACTTGTCTTTTGATCCCTTTCTAGTTGAGAAAGTTATCAAAGTCATGATTGATAAACTCACCACCTCCATCTGATCTGATGGTTTTAACTTTAGTTGAAGCTTCATTCTCATTTTCCTTTATCCAAGTTTGAAACTTAGAGAATGTGTCTGCCTTTGACTTCAAAAAGTATACCCAAATATAGTGAGAGTGGTCATCTACTAGAAGATAAAAGTAGAGGGATCCACTCAGGGATGGGGTGTTCATGGGTCCACATAAGTTCATGTGGATAAGGGCTAGAGGGTTCCTCACTCGTGTTGAAGCTTCGTTGGGAACTGGTGCCCTATGTTGCTTGCCTTGGGTGCAAGCTTGGAAGACATTTGTAAGTTTCCCTATCTTTGGAAATCCCTTCACAAGTTGGGATGAAGATATTTTTGATAAGTAAGAAGTGTGGCCAAATCTTTGGTGCCACAAACTTGAGGTTGATTCTTTGGATACAAAGCAAGATAGTTTGTAGAGGCCCTTTTCTTCAATATCTTGAGCAATGACATCCTTTGTATGGGGATCAACTACCTTTACTGAGGTGTTATCAAACCATACTTGTTTGTCTTGATCTGCAATGGCCTTGACGGAAAGTAGATTCATACATAAATTTGGAACAAAAAGAACATTGGATAAAGACTTGCATTCCCCTTGATTGTTGGTAATTTGAACGTTCCCTTTTTTGTCGATGGGTAAACTTTTGTTGTTGCCAAGATAGACTTCTCCCATATGCTCTTCGAGTTCTTGAAAGTAGTCCTTGTCTTTGCACATATGGGAGGTAGCTCCGCTATCAAAGATCCACTCATGCGGGGAGCTAGAAGTAACTAGGGCATTGGCTTCTATGGAGATGAAGAGTTCCTCACTAGAGCAGTGGGATCTATGTTGGGATCCTCTGGATGCTTGCCTAGACGTAGAAGCCTTCAATGATTGTTTCTTTTTATAGCAAAACTTTTCTAAGTGTCTTGATTTTCCATAAAAATTACAGGTGAACTTCGATGAATTATGTGATCCTTGCTTAGATCCATTGCTAGCATGATGACTTGTGGATTTGCCCTTATTGAATGGGCCTTTGGACTTCATGGTAGACTCTTGGGAGGAAGTCGATTTGGCTTGCGAGTCGTGAAGGAGCATATAGTGCTAATTTACACTGGTAGTCCTCAAATTGGGCTATGACCTTGGTAATTGTGTCGTGTGGCCGAATGATCAAATTGTGAAACTTGGCCTGTAATGCATATATTTTCGAAGGAGTTTTGTCTTCATACAAAGTGGCTAACGTATCCCAAGCGCCCTTGGATATCTTACAGGCTGTGATATGTCTTTTTGTTAGTTCGTCATAGTCAAGTAACAGTTGACCTAAAGCTCGTTTGTCCTTGACATTCCACACATGCCAATTGTCTAAGTTGGTATCCCTATATGGTTCGGGGTCTGACCCCTACTACCTCATGAAGGATATTTGTTTAGAGATATGTGCGCATGACATCTTTCCATAGATTCTAATTTTTTCCATTGAGGCGTTCATCCTTAGGCGCAAAAATAGGGGTGAAAGAGGGTAAGAAGTTAGCCATGGATAATGAGCTACCTTCACTTTTGGTCATTACAAAGCTTTGAGGATAAAGTGTTTAGAAACACTATCAAAGACACTTGCCAAAAATACCGCTTCAAAATAATTGCAAAGCTTGAAATGAACAACTGGACGCCATACTTAAAATTCTTGGGGAGGGGGGGGCTTAGAGTAGCCCTGCACTTGTACAACATCAAGATAAGTGGACGTGAGAGGGCTTAGATTAGTCCATTGTACACCAATGGGGCCTTAGAAGAGGCTTAGACACTTGGAGAGAGTTTGGTGGGTGGGCTTAGACTAGCCTCCAACCCACACCTCCACACACAAAAGATTCTTCTTCTTATATTCTTGATGTACAATGATGGAAGGGCACTTAATGAAGTGCTAGAAGATTGTGGGCTAAGCCCTTGTGGAAAGTACAAATAACCCTTTTAATAAGAGAGAGTTCAAAGATGTGCCCCCTTAACGTGTGGGTAAAAGGGTGTAAAGTCACCAAATGCTATTTCACAATTGATTATGAATAATAAACTTATATGTAATCCATTGCTACAAAACAAGTCGAGACTTTATGAATGAGGTGGCTGATAAGATCGTGTGGGAATATGTGCTATCACTACGTGTGCATCTACATTGGGTAAGGTTTTCATCTTTTATTATTGGTAAAGTTTAATCAGTGAGCACTTCGCATAGTGTTTGTGTGCATACAAACATTTTTAGCTGAATCATGCAATTCCATATGTCCAGGTGAGTGAATTGAATATTTCAGAGATTTGCATGTCCACGTAGTAAAAGCGGAGCATACATTACATGCTGCCTAACATCATAGGTGATGTCATAATGCAATAGAGGCAGATTTCTTCACCTTACCAAGGCCCAAGTGTTGGTGCTATGAATGTACTGTCGAAAAGTTGCTATGATGACAAGGGATTGGTCATGCATTGAATGCACGATTGAAGAAACAGGTCCAATGAGGCGGCTGGCTCAGAAATGGGACCGCTTGGTCCTCGAATAATAGTGATCAATGGTGCTAGTTTTCTCGGGTTTAATATCTCGCTGCCTTTGCTCTTGGTCAGAGCTCTCACAGCATCAAGATTCAACAATGAACACTGATTCAATAGCCTATATTCGCTAACTTAGCATTGACAGTAGATAATTAAACAGTGGAGATGATCACGTGTTAATGATTGAATCACCAGTGATGCAGTGAGAAAGAAGCCATATGCGTGGCACTAGCAACTCAACCTCTAAATGCAGACTTGTGCTCTACCTCTCTATCTCTACCACTCTCTCTCTCACGGGCACAGATGAGTTGTTCGCTGTGTTGTTTGAAGCCTAATGTTGTGATGATAATAGGGCTTCATAGAGTTGTCTAACATGGCTAGGATTGTTACTTTCTCTCGCTTTCTCTGTGTCGATTTGGAGAGGCCTCCCTTCAAAGTCAGCCTACACAATCAGCTATAGAATGTCCCTGATGCACCCTTCTCTAAGTCTGATCACCTCTGAGCACAACCTGTGGTAGCTTAGCAGAACTTGTCGAGGTTGATGTTGGCGTGCTTTCGGAGCTTCGTTTGTGAGGACAAGCACACAGAAGCACTCTTTTGCTTTGCAGAAAGGAGTCTCTCTCTCTCTCTCTCTCTCTCTCTCTCTTTTCCCACAAAATTAGAAATGGCATAGGCACAGCAGATGAATATGGAGAAGAATAGATAGCGTAGCAAAGAAATTGACTGTGAGCTATTGAGTACAGCGGAATCATTGTTTTCCTCTCTATCTATCACTCTCTCTATCTTAGAAAAGGCTGTCGTGCCTTTTGCTCTATCGCTCTGACGGACATCAACCAGTAGATTAGATGCCTAATAGTTGTAGAGTTGCCAGAATCAACATGATCACGGACAAAAATTGACTGCTACAGATGTTGTCGAGCATCTGCCAAGCTTGGGGCGATCTCTGATGGCGGGCGCTGCTCTCGATGGATCTTTGATGCCACCGAACTGGTATGGGCTATAGTGCATAGCACAAAAGTTTGTTTTGTAGAAATAGAGTGCTATCGATTGTGCTCCATTCTGCTTGAGTGGAGCACTGGTAACAAACAAATCACTCTGTGATGCGGTCAAAGAAGCAGCAGAGAGCAACCTCATGCGATCATAAACAAAATTTTATGATGATGAAGATACAAAGGATGATCATGGGATAATAATAAGTGTTTATGAACACTTATTGAGATGCACCACTAAGAATGCCCCCGAAATTGAATAGCAAAATAGTGGTTATAACCGCTATAAAATGAAAATGCACTATCAATGCAATTAATGAACATTCCAAGTGACAAAAATGATATAGTCTCACACAGAGGGTGGGAAAATGGGGGTAAAAGGATAAGGGTGGGAGGTGTGGAGAATGAGTTCTCCTATGCGCAACGGAAGTGTGTAGTGAGCCCTTGTATGTCCAGCACTTGGACAAACATCTGCACCTTAGATAGCTTGCTGCTCTCAATACAAAACTCAAATGGACTTGAGACTTTATTCAATCAAAGTAGACAAAGAGAGATTTCTAACAAGCTATAAATGACTTAATTTGGACAAGTTTTGATTAGGAAACACAACTCTCAAAGATGAACTACCTGTCCACACAGGTATGCTGAAGAACTGAGCTTCACTCTCGGACTGATAGCTCTCTGAATATATATCCTTTGAGAAAGATATTTAGTACAGAGAAAGTAGACACAAGTAGCTTTCCAACAAGCTAAAATGCAAGTAATTTGGATGAGTCTTGATCAGGAAACTCAACTCACCAAGATAGACCACCTGCACACATAAGTACACTATAAAACTAGACTTTACTATCTGATAGATATCTCACAGAATATTAATGATCTCAATGAGATATTTGAGACAGTAAAAGTAGATGCCAAGATCTTTCAAACAAGATAAAAATCACGCAATTTGGATATGTTTTGGTCAGGAAATTTAACCGACCAAAATAGACTACCTATCTACACAGGTATACTAAAACACTGGACTTCACTATTTCACTGATATCTCACAGACTACATAAGCTTTCAAAGAGATATTTGATATGTAGAAAGCACATGAGATAAGCTTTCCAATGAGTGCTTAAACGCACAAAATGGTTACATATGCATTGAGATATGAGCTCTGCAACAGAGCTATGTACAAACTAACGTGCGGCTGGAAGGAGTCTAAGGGAAAGCCAAAATGACAAAATGGCTAGATCCGACTACTGGGAGCTCTTGCCTCTTTCTCTCTTTGTTTTGAATGTGCTCCCACTTCACTTTTATAACCAATGAGCATGTGAAGAAGTTTGTGCCTTCTTCTTAACTCACCACTTTCTCCACTACATGCTACTAACTACAAGGCAAGATATTGTATCTCTTACTCATCATGAATTTTGACTAGACTTTTTCTTTTATTATTTTTTCCTTTTTTCCTCCACTTTTTCTTTATCTTTATATTTGGTAAATTTATCCAAGCATGGCTCATATGAAAATGAGCTTGTACATTTATCTTCAACACTCCCCCTCAAGCTCATTTGGGAGTTATCTTCGTCCATGTCCTTCAAATTTATCGCGTCCTTGAAACCTTTGAGTTTAGAAGCATCCAAGAACTTTGTAAACATATCTGCAACCTGTTCTTTGGTTCTGATGAACTTTACCTCCACATCTTTGCTTAGCACCTTCTCCCTTACATAGTGGTAGTGGACCTCTATGTGCTTGCTCCTTGCATGAAACATAGGATTGCTTGCCAAGTAGATACTTGACATGTTATCACCATATATAGGGATGGTTCCAACTTGCACTCCAAGATCAGCCAAAAGCTTTTTAATCCACATTGCTTCACATGTGGCAAATGCTAGTCCTCTATATTCAACCTCCATGGATGAAAGTGCAACAGTTGGTTGTTTCTTTGAGCTCCACGTGATAGGTTTGCTTCCTATCATGAACACATAACCTGAGGTTGATCTTCTATCTTCCTTTGAGCCTGCCCAATCAGCATCACTAAAGCCTTTGACGTGCAGTTCTTCATCAAACTTATAAAACAAAGCATGATTAACTGTATGCTTTATGTATCTCAACACTCTCTTGGCTGAATTTAAGTGTTCACTTGTCGGGGCTTGCATAAACTGAGAAAGTACACCGACAACATAAGATAAATCAGGTCTTGTAATGGTTGCATAGATCAATGATCCTACAATGCTTCTGTATGTCGTAACATCTTCCAATGGTTCTCCATCATTTGAACAAAGCTTTGTATTTGTGTCCATGGGTTGAGTGAGTGGTTTGCATTCACTCATTCCAAATCTGAAAAGAACATCCAACAAGTACTTCCTTTGCATCAAGTAGATGCCACTCTTTCCATAAACAACTTCAATTCCTAAAAAATATTTCAACTCTCCAAGATCTGAAATTTTAAACTCTTTACCAAGCTTCCTTTTGATATCTTTAATCCCTATAACATCATTTCCTGTTATGATGAGGTCATCGACATATATGCAAATATATACCTCTCTATTTTCTTCCTTTTTCATGTACAATGAAGGATATGCACTACTTGGGTTGTATCCACACTTAGTTAGATACTCTACCAATCTTTGATTCCATGCTCTTGGTGCTTGCTTCAAGCCATAAAGTGCCTTCTTCAACCTGCAAACAAAATCTGGATGGTTTTCATCTTCAAATCCAACCGGTTGACTCATGTATACCTCTTCTTGTAGTTCTCCATTGAGAAAGGCATTTTTTATGTCGAGTTGATATAATGGCCATCTCCTTGAAGCACCAATTGCTATTAAGGTTCGGATAGTTCCCATCTTTGCAACAGGGCTCAAAACTTCATCATAATCTATACCTTGTGTTTGTTTAAATCCTTTGGCAACTAATCTAGCTTTATATCTAGCTAGAGAACCATCAGCATTCCTCTTTACTTTAAACACCCATTTGTTTGGAACAATCTTCATACCTTCTTTCTTTGGCACTAGCTCCCATGTGTGATTATCTTTGAGAGCTTTGATCTCCTCTTTCATAGCTTGCTTCCATTCCTTTTGTGTACAAGCTTCTTCATATGTCTCAGGCTCTTTGTCTTTGATAACCTGCATCATGTATGCAAAATGTGTCGCCATAAAACTATCATAACTCAACCTTTGAGTTTGATACCTTGTCCTTGAAGATCTTCTTTCATTGCCTTTAGAAAGTTGCTTCTTTAACCTATTCAACTTTACCATCGGAGTGATCACCTCTTCATATTCTTCTTCACTTGCATCTTCCTCACTGTTTGGAGTAGCACTTGCCTCTTTGGCTCTACTATGAGCTGAATTTGGAGACAAAGAATGACTCCCCCTCCATGTTGAACATTCTTCATTTGATGTAGATGCTTCTGGACCTGAAGCCTTTGTGCTTGATTGTTGAACTTCTCTTTGATTTGTTCCTGCATAATCATCACAATCTTCTTCAAGAATCTTTTCCTTTCCTTTATCTTCATACCATGGTCTTAGTTCATCAAAGACCACATCTCGCGAGACTCTTAATTCCTTTGTTCTAGGGTTGTAACACTTGTATCCTTTTTGCTCCGTTGAGTAACCGATGAAAATGCATTTTTCTGACCTTGGTTCCATCTTTGTTCTAACTTCTTGTGGAATGTGAACAAAGCAAACACATCCAAATACTTTGAGGTGTGTAAGATCAGGTTTCTTACCGGAATATACCTCTTTTGGAGTCAAGTGATGTATTCCTGATGTTGTGCACCTATTCATCAAGTAAATGGCGGTTGTGGTAGCTTCAGCCCAATAGTACAATGGTACCTTCATCTCGTTGAGCATGCATCTTGCAATTTCAGCAATTTGCCTATTTTTCCTCTCAGCTACTCCATTTTGTTGTGGTGTGTACCTACAAGTGAATTGCCTTTTGATTCCATTCTCTTGTAGAAAATCTGAAAATTCTTTGGAGAAGTATTCTCCTCCACCATCGGACCTTAAGGTTTTGATAGACCTTCCTGTTTCCTTTTCAACTTCAACTTTGAATCTTTTGAATATAGAAAACACCTCTGATTTTTGCTTCATACAAAACAGCCATACCTTTCTTGAGTGATCATCAATGAAGGTGACAAAAAACCTATTACCAGCCATTGATGCCTCTTGAGTTGGTCCCCATACATCCGTATGTATCAAGTCCAAGACATTTGGAGCCACATAATTGCTCCTCTTGAATGGCTGCCTCGTTTGCTTTCCTAGTTGACAAGCTTCACATAACTCATGTAGTCCAATGCTATTAAATTTTGGAAGACCTCTTACCACTTCATGTTTGCTCATGTCCTTCAGCTTTGGAATGTTGATGTGTCCTATTCTTTTGTGCCATAAGTCCAGCTCTGAAATCTTCTTGTTCCCACATTGAATGTACATGACCTTTCCATGTGGATGTTGGACATCCAAAGTGAACATCCTTCCTTCTCTTCTACCTCGAGCAATGACCTTGAAGCCTTCCTTTGGATTCTTTATGAAGCACCCATTCTCATTGAATATGACATGATAACCCTTCTCTACCATTTGTCCTACTGAAATCAAGTTCTTTGAAATTGTAGGAACATGAAGAACATTAGATAGTACCTTTGCTCTACTTTTATCTAAAAGCCTTATATCTCCAATGTGTTCAATCATGTGTTGAGTATCATCACCTGTTTCAACACATCCTTTGCCACTTGGTACCTGTAGATTAGTGAACAAACTTCCTTGGCATGACATATGGTTACTACAACCTGAATCAATGTACCATTTTTTGTCATCTTCACAAGAGCTTCTATACTCATGTCTCATTGCAAGTAGTGTGTCCTTGCTTCCTTCACTTGAGGTGCTTGCATAGTTGCTTTGGTTCCTTTGATTGCCTCCATTTTGTCTTCCATTCTTCAGCCAACAATCACTAGCATAGTGTCCTACTTTACCACAATGATAGCATGTTATACCTTTATGAGAATTGTAAGAGCTTCGGCCTCTTCCTCTACTTCTACCTCGACCTCTTCCTTGTGCGTTGGCATTTGATGCATCCTTGTTGTCTTCCGAACTGTTTTGGTTGTAGTTGGAGTGGTTATAACCTCTTCCTTTTCCTCTTGAGCCTCCTCTTGAATTTCTTCCTTTACCTCGGCCTGCATATAACATTTGGTTGTGGCTATCCTTTCCTTTGAGACCACCAAAGCTAAGCTCTTCTGTGACAAGATGAGGGATTAGTTGTTCAAAACCTAGATATACATCTTTCAAGTTAATGGAAGTTATAAAAGGCTTCCATCTTTCATCATCTCTCAAGCCATTGAGAGTATAACACACAAGATCTTCGTCTTCAACCGTTGTCCCAATAGAAGCTAAAGCATCGCTTAGCTCCTTAATCTTCAGAGTATATTCAGCTATGGATTGACTCGAACTTTTCTTGATTGTGTTCAACTCACTCTTGAGTTGAAGTTTCCTAGCTTTGGTATTTGTTGAATACATCCTTTCAAGAGCTTCCCAAGCATCCTTAGCTTTCTCTAAATGTTGAATATGACCTACCATGACATTAGTAATGACTTGCGAAATGAGGAACATGACTCTCCTATTCCTCTCCTCCCATTCTTTTGCTTGCCTCCTTTGGACTTCGGTGGCCATAACTTGATTGATTCGAGGTTGAGCATCATCGCCGCTCACAATACCCCATAAGCCTTTGCCCATTAGGTAGTTGGTCATTCTAAACCTCCACACGGGATAGTTATCCTTGTCCAACTTCTCTACTTGTTGACCCAAGTCAGCCATTGAAGAGTATCAAAGACTTTGAGAGTTACCTCGAATAGTTATAGTCCTTTTGCTCTTGCGTTTGTGAAGCTCCTCCTTGTTTTATAGCTCCTCTTTTGCTTTTCTTTTATCTCCAGCTCTGTTGATGAAGCTTCAACACCAAGTTTGCTCTGATACCAACTGTTGAGAATGAGTTCTCCTATGCGCAACGGAAGTGTGTAGTGAACCCTTGTATGTCCAGCACTTGGACAAACATCTGCACCTTAGATAGCTTGGTGCTCTCAATACAAAACTCAAATGGACTTGAGTTAGTCAATCAAAGTAGACAAAGAGAGATTTCTAACAAGCTATAAATGACTTAATTTGGACAAGTTTTGATTAGGAAACACAACTGTCAAAGATGAACTACCTGTCCACATAGGTATGTTGAAGAACTAAGCTTCACTCTTGGACTAATAGCTCTCTGAATATATATCCTTTGAGAAAGATATTTAGTACAGAGCAAATAGACACAAGTAGCTTTCCAACAAGCTAAAAATCAAGTAATTTGGATGAGTCTTGATCAGGAAACTCAACTCACCAAGATAGACCACCTACACACATAAGTACACTATAAAACTAGACTTTACTATCTGATAGATATCTCATAGAATATAAATGATCTCAATGCGATATTTGAGACAGTAAAAGTAGATGCCAAGATCTTTCCAACAAGACAAAAATCACACAATTTGGATATGTTTTGGTCAGGAAATTTAACCGACCAAAATAGACTACCTATCTACACAGGTATACTGAAAAACTGGACTTCACTATTTCACTGATATCTCACAGACTACATAAGTTTTCAAAAAGATATTTTATATGCAGAAAGTACACGAGATAAGCTTTCCAATGAGTGCTTAAATGAACAAAATAGTTACATATGCATGGAGATATGAGCTCTGCAACAGAGCTATGTACAAACTAACGTGCGACTAGAAGGAGTCTAAGGGAAAGCCAAAATGACAAAATGGCTAGATCCGACTACTGGGAGCTCTTGCCTCTTTCTCTCCTTGTTTTGAATGTGCTCCCACTTCACTTTTATAACCAATGAGCATGTGAAGAAGTTTGTGCCTTCTTCTTAACTCACCACTTTCTCCACTATATGCTACTAACTACAAGGCAAGATATTGTATCTCTTACTCATCATGATTTTTGACTAGACTTTTTCTTTCATTATTTTTTCCTTTTTTCCTCCACTTTTTCTTTATCTTTATATTTGGTAAATTTATCCAAGCATGGCTCATATGAAAATGAGCTTGTACATTTATCTTCAACAGGAGGGTGGGCAAATGGGCAAGATCAATCCAAAAAATTGATGGCAAAAGACTTCTCAATGAGGAGAAAGCACACCACCAAAATCACTGCCAAATGCACCACCAAGACCTTCACTTAGAGCTTTGATACCATGTAGAGAGTACACACGCAGAAGCAAAATGAAAAGTAAAGTACTCTCACAAAACAAAGAATGTGTGAGACACAAAATGAGTAGACCATGAAATGGGTAAACTCATGTGGAATAGAAATGAGCTTGCCAAGAGCATGGAGTAGGCTCCTAAAGCTTCTAACTAAGTACAAATGAGGGGAGAGGCCCTCCTTATATAGATTTGGGGAGGGGCTCTCAAAAGTACATCATATGTGGGATAAGTCTCCTACAAGGAGAATGAATACAACTGGTAGAAGCACATGGCAAGGTACCCAAATACAAAGGAAATACAATATAAAATGTAAATGGACTAGAAATGGAGTGCCTCCTGGATACAAAATGGAGATACACTCATGCAAATACAAATGTAGATGAAGTAAGAGCAATCATGTCATCAACATATAACCCTTTGCAACAAGTCTAGTCTTATACTTGTCAACTGCTCCATTAGGCTTACACTTCAACTTGTATACCCACTTAGTGCCAATGGCCTTCTTGCCAAGACAAGTCACATAAAGATCAAGTACCATTTTTCATGATAGCATCATATTTTGATTGCATAGTAGCCATCCAATTCTTGGAATTTTTTGCTTCATCAAATAAAACAAGCTCATTCTCATCACAGAGACTAGAGGCAGCCATAGCACAGAAATCTGATGCACTATGAGAGCTTGAACGAGTACGGTATGAGAGAGGTGCATCTAATTTGTTGTCACGCAGAGTCTGCACCAACCATTTTGGCATAGTTTTTGCCTCCTAAATATTAGCTCTCTCATCAACAAGTGCATCATGTAAATCCGCATCAGAAATGGAATGATATGCATCATCACATGAAACCTGCAAAGGTTGAGAAGTTGCCTCATTAGGACTAGCACTAGACTATTCACGTGTAAAAAGAGGCAGCAAAGTATCATACATGTCTTTGGAGCTAATAGATGTCTCCTTCCTACATGAAAGTAAAGGATCAATAGCATCTTCCACAAAAAAAACATCACGACTAACCAAAATGCCTTTAGTCTATGGATGATACAGAAAATAGCCTTTGCTTTCAAAACTGTACCCAATAAAAATACATTTTATTGCTTTATCATATAATTTCTTGCGATGTTGTTCAGGCACTAATGCATATGCTAGACAACCAAAAATGTGCAGGTGAGCAACAGATGGCTTGAGACCATGCCAAGCCTCATGTGGAGTGATAGACTACAATACTTTAGTGGGACACTTGTTAAGTACATATGTTGCACACATGATAGCCTCAAGCCAAAAACTATGTGGTAAAGCTTGACTCTTGACCATACACCTCGCCATCTCCATGAGTGACTTGTTCTCCCATTCAATAACTCAATTTTGTTGAGGTGTATATGACATTGTACATTAATGTTTTATCCCACGTTCAGCCAAAAATGCATTAAAGTCAGAAGACATATATTACCCCTCAATATGAATGGAGGGTGGCCATTTTACATGCTGACATATTTTCAGCAAAAACCACAAACTCTTTGAAGCACATAAACACTTCAAACTTTGCTTTCAATGGATATACCCATGCATGCCTGGAAAAAGCATCGATGAAAGTCATGAAGTAAAGATAGTTTCCAAAAGAGGCTATCTGTGTACGACCACAGACATCATTATGAACAAGCAACAATTTCTGAGTAGCTCAAACTAGACCATCTTTTAGGAAGGAGGAATGCTTCATTCTGTCCAAAATACAACCTTCAAAAACATGTTTACTGGGTGCCTTAAGTTTGGGAAAAGAGGAAACCATTTTAGATTTCTACAAGCATAGCAACCTAGCAAAATTTAAATGACCAAAGCATGCATGCCAAAGCTTTGCATCTGACATACCCTGAGAATCATGTACTGCACATGCTAAATCGTTCATTAATTTTTTATATTCTATGAGCTTATACAACCCATGACATAAAATGCCAGAAGCAATAATCACGTCACCATTTGACAAATCATGAACTATACATCTGTCATCAATAAATGTCACAACCAAGCCAATCTTGGCTAAAGCTAAAATTGATAACAGATTCTTCTTGATCCCTGACACAAATAAAGCATCTGACAATGTAAAAGAACTACCATCAGTGGTAGTCAGAAGGATCTTAGCAACTCCCATAACATGATAAGAGGATTTGTTGGCACATGTGACAATATTCCCTGTAGGGGCGGGCTCGAGTGAAGTGAAGAAACTACGTTGCGAGGTGATATGTTTGGTTGCCGCACTATCAAAGTATGAAACATCTGAGTCTACTACAGACATACATTGTTCAGGAGAAGATGTGTCAAAAGTGCAAACAGTAGTAAATGACCATTCTTCATTTTGCACTAGATTAGCATACTCTATTTTCGGTGTAGAGGCCTCTACAACAACCATTCTAGACTCCTTTTTCTTTGCCTCTTTTGTAGCCAGTTTTGGACAATTCTTTATGACATGATCATTTGCTTTATAGTACTTGCAAAACAATTTTTGCTTTTCTGTTTTCTTGTCGTCTTTGGCATCCTTCTTTGATTGTGCAGAATTAGCCGATTTCTCCTCACTAGTAGAAGAGCTCCATTTACCTTTGCCCTTCTGACTAGCCAAGAAAGCTTGATCTACAACATGCATAATGGACCTATCCTTCTTAGACTGATCTTCTTGCAACAAAACAGAGAATAACTCCTCAAACGTTAAGGCATTTGGATTGCCTTTCATAATCAAATCAAGAGTAGAAGAAAAACTTTGATATGAATCAGGAAGACCATTAAGAGCAATCTGCACAAGTGAACTGTCAAGCAAGACTTCATCAATAGAAATCAGTGTTCCTTCAAATCTTTGATCTTTGTCAAAAAACTGTCCATAGAATCTCCTTCATTCATGTGCTCACTCTCCACCTGTTTTTGGAGGTAAGCAGCAGGAGCCTCAGTCCTTGCCTGGTATAAAGTGGTAAGTGTATCCCAAGCATCCTTAGCTATTCTGCAAGAGTGAACGTCAAGAATAATGGCACATTTGATAGACAAGGCTATCAATGCATGTGCCTCAGCATCTCTGCCATCCCAAAAAATTTTCTCTATAGTAGGTGCAACGGAAGTTGCAACACAAAAAAGAATCTGTAGAATATCACCATCTTTGATGTCATCTACATCAGCTTCACTACTTGTGTTTGCACGTGTAATAGGACATTTTTCAACACCTTGCACAATATTCTACAATCCTTTTGTGATGAATACATGACACATCATATAAGCCCATAATGGGTAATTCATACCATCCAACTTATCCTCAATAGCCAACATATGGAATACATCATTGGTTTCATCCATGGCCATTGACTAAAATACCTTGATGTAGAAAATTGGTTGTATCTCAAAAAGTTGAACAGAATTACCCTATCGAGTTCTTCTAAACGTATAGCAGACTTTGAGACACTTATACTCGCGAACCAAAACTTGTATATCTTTGGCACAAAAAGATCAAATCGCCTACACAAGCGCTAAAAGATCCCAATTAGCTACTTGCCACTCTCCTCCCAACCTTAAATAGCCCTTGCCTGTGGCACCTCTAGAATCTTCTCTAAGGTCCAAACACTCCTTATATGGCCACTCTTAGGAGATGGAATAACCTTGAAGATCCGTGCTAGAGCCTTGGCTCCCCCGAGCCCTGGTCCTTGACCCGGCTAGGGTCCTCGACCTAATGCAGGTAGACCAATGGTAGACCATGGAGGTCTAAATAAATCTAACACTCTCTTCCCCTTCTAGAGATCAAGTTCACCCAGTTTTCCATGTTAGCAAGTTGAGACCATACATTTCTCGAGATGAGAATTGTGTAGATGGCTTAGTTGCTTTAGAAAATAGAGCATCTCAGCCAGATGTTCCATTTCATGTCCTTGATAAGAGGGAGCGAAAGTTGAGAAATCGCTCCATACTAGAGTATTTAGTAGCATGGACTAGCCGTCCACTCACAGATGCTACCTGGGAATCAAAAGCTCTGATCAAGGAAGGAAAGTGTTTGAGAATCAGAGCTTTTGATTCCCAGGTAGCATCTGTGAGTGGACGGCTAGTCCATGCTACTAAATACTCTGGTATGGAGCGATTTCTCAACTTCCGCTCCCTCTTATCAAGGACCTGAAATGGAACATCTGGCTGAGATGCTCTATTTTCTAAAGCAACTAAACCATCTACACAATTCTCATCTTGATAAATGTATGGTATCAACTTGCTAACATGGAAAGCTGGGTGAACTTTGCAATTATCTGGCAATTGCAATTTATATGCGACATTACTAATCTTCTTGATTACTGTCCAAGGTCCACAAAATCTAGGGGATAACTTGGGTTTTTGACCCACTATCAATGATGAACCAAGTGGAACCTGTAAAAACACACGATCTCCCTCTTGAAACGTTCGTGGTGTTCGATGTCGATCTACAAATGCTTTCATCCTTTCAACAACTTTTTGAAGATTGAACTGAGTTATTAGCTTGCATATCTGTCAAAAACTCTGAAGCACTCGGAGATTTCCTAGGTAAGCCAATGGTAGCTTGACTATGTGGAATAAATCCATAGATCACCTCAAAAGGTGCAAGCCTAGTAGTCTTGTGCTTCCAACTATTATAAGAAAATTCAACTAATGGGAGAAAACTATCCCAATCTCTTTGCTTTTCTGAAACATATGCTCGTAGCATATCTTCCACTATCTGATTAACTCTTTAGGTCTGACCGTTTGTCTGTGGATGCTCTCCACTACTCATCTTGAGTTGAACTTGAAGCTTACTGAACACGTGTTTCCAAAAATTTCCTGTGAACCTGAGATCCCTATCTGAAACTATAGGTCTAGGTAGACCATGCAGTCTAAAAGTATTCTGAATAAATAGTTCTGTGACTTGCGGAGGCTCCACTAATTCCTTTGTAGGAATAAAGTGTGCCATTTTGCTCAAACGATCAACCACTACAAGAATAGCATTCTTCTGTCGTGGTGTTCTAGATAAACCCATTATGAAGTCCATGGAAATACTATCCCAACAATATTGTGGTATCTCCAATGGATGTAGTAGACCTAGAGAACTTATCCTCTCTGCTTTATTCACCTGACACTTAAAACACTGACTTACATAATTGTTTACATCTCTGACCATCTTTGCCCACCAAAAAGTATGTCTGATCAACTGCAAAGTTTTCTCAATACTAGGATGTCCTGCACAAGGTACATCGTGGTTCTCAAAAATAACCTCTTTTCTATACTTCCCTTCTTGGGAATTAGGCACACAAATCTTTCCCTTTCTTTTGAGCAAACCTTGCTCCACTTGAAAATTTGAGAATGCTTGATCTTTATCATTTTGTGATAACTTGTTGATTATAGATTGGCAATAATCATCTTCAATCTGTGAATCTTTGATCTCTTGGATTAAATCACTATCAAGAACTGTTAAGCTAATCTGATGCAAAATATGAGATAATGAATCTGCAACTGTATTCATTTTTCCTTTTCTATATAGAATTTCCATATGAAGTTCTTGCATCAACTCAGCCCATCTAGCCTATCTCCCCTGAAGATCAGGCTGGGAACAGAAATACTTCAATGTGTGATGATCTGTTTATACTTTAAAAGTTGCACCATATAGATAGTGTCACCAAATCTTCAAAGCATGGACTATTGCATATAATTCTTGTTCATGGAGAGGCCAGTTTCTCTGATTTGGAGAAAGTTTCTTACTTTCAAAAGCTACTGGTCTGCCATCTTGAATCAAAACTGCACCAACTATGATGCCACTAGCATCGGTTTCTATTTCAAAAGGTTTTTGGGGATCTACTACCAATAAAATTGGGGCACTTGAAACTGCTTGTTTCAATGTGTCAAAAGCTTTCTGTTGTGCACTAGTCTAAACAAATTTTTGATTATTCTGTAACAAATCTGCCAATGGTGCAGCTATGTGTGAATAACTGGCAATGCATTTCCTATAAAAACCCGATAATCCTTAGAATGATCGCAATTGGCGCTCATTTTGAGGAATCGGCCAACCAAGGATCACAGAAACTTTCCGTGGATCCATTCTAATTCCATCTGCAAAAATTATATGTCCTAAGTACTCAACCTCAGATAAACATAGTTGTGTCTTCTCTAGATTGACATACAAAGTATTGTCATCCAACATTTGAAAAACTGTACGCAAATGACATTCATGTTCTTCCAAACTTTTACTATAAACCAACAGATCATCTACAAAATCAACCACAAACTCACCAATAAAAGGACAAAAAATATCATTCACGAGCATTATAAAAGTATCTGGTGCATTAGTTAAACCAAAAGGCATTACAAGATACTCATAATGACCAAATCTAGTACGGAAAGCTGTTTTATGTACATCATCGTCCTTGACTCTTATTTGATGATAACCACTTTTTAAGTCTATTTTACTATATACAATAGCACCTCCTAGTGCATCCAGAATATCATCAATGCGAGGCATTGGATATCTGTGTTTTATTGTAACTTTATTTAATGCTCTAAGTCTATACACATCCTGAAAGATCCATCCTTTTTGCGAACCAAAAGCATTGGGGCTACAAAAGATGAATAATTGGATCTGATAAGTCCTTTTTCAAGATACTCCTCGACAATACGACGTACTTCTGCCTCCTCTTGCAAACTCATTCGATATGGCTGTCTGGCCGGTGGATGAGCTCTTGGTAATAGCTCAATCCTATGCTCCACTTTTCTGCGAGGCAGAAGACCTAAAGGTAACTCTAAAAGAAACAAGTGTTGGAATTGAGTTCTCATTCTAGAAGCTAGCTGAGCCTCCAGACTAGTTTGAATCTTTAAACTTAACAACTCTTTATGTTCAAAATATAAGAAATACAAATACATACACTCTGCTTTTACCATTGCAGAGGCAGATGCTCGTCTGTACACCTTGACATCCGGCTCTCCATGGATGATAAGTGGTGACCCTTATGATTGAACTGATATATGTGGATCTGAAAATCAATAGTTGGATTCTTACTTGCATGCCACTGTTTACTGAGGTCGAGATCAAATCTAGCCAACCTGGCGATCTTGAAATCTAGCTCATCTCTATAAGTGTGTATCTGGACTGGTAATCCAACAACTCGTCGATCCCAGATCTCAGATCCCTTCCCATCTACCAACTCTACCCTGTAGCTGTATGTAGATGGAGTAGTCTTCAACTTTAGTTTCTTGACTAAGGAAGAGTTAATAACATTATGTGTGGATCCTGTATCAAATAGAACTTTAACGAGATGTCCATGAACTTCCCCACTCATGACAACCAACTCGGTGTCTGGAAACTGATACCCTTTCTGAGCTACTGGGGATTACACCACATCTGGAACATTCTTAACCTTCTTAGTCACTGTTATATTTAACATGGGTTGTTTATCTTTAGATGGAGGATCCATCTCAGTGTCTGTGGCTAGAAGATCAAAATCTGAAGGAGATGATGGAGTGGATGGCGAGGATTGCTCCCTCTCCACCACCATCGCTGCAAATATCTTCTTTTTCTTCTTAGGACACATCCTATAAGGATGCCGACCTAGGCATTCATAACAAAGACCCTCATGGCAAGCCTTTTCTTTCTCTTGCTGAGTCAAACTGGATCTCTGAAAAGCTCTATATGCCATGGATGCACTTACTTTCCTCTTCCCACGGCTCGAAGTCTGAATGGCATTCATCTGTCTATTAGATGTTGGAACTTAAACTATAGGCTTCTTGAATCTTGTCCAAGTATTCTTTTGTCTAGAAGGCTGCAATCGAGAGCGTCGCTCATCCTCCAACCCAAGAGCAAGTTCTACTGCCTCATTTAGGGTGTGGCAGCGCTCCTTGCGCACAAGTGGATGCAACGTCTCCCTAAGCCCAAGAACAAATTTATGCACCTAAAGAAAATCAGGCACCTGATCTAGAATCTTCAAGAAGATTTGCCTATATTTGTATGCATACTCTTGCACTGAAAGATGTCTCTGCTATAGGAAAAACCATGCATCTAGGGCCCTAGTACGCTCATCTAGAGGAACAAAATTATTGTAAAATATAACTTTAAATTTTGCCCAAGTGGCCGGTTCTATCTTGTCTTGCTCTATTTTCCTCCACCACCGATGAGCAACATCCATCAAATTGTAAGTGGCATGCTGTATTTTCTATTTTTCATCCTCAATATTACAAAGTTGAAAACACTATTCCCACTTACTTATCCATTGCTCCACCACATCTGCCATCCTGGCACTAACTTGTCCGTGGTACTTAGGTGGATTTAAATCTTTCAAAAGAATGTTACCAGAAGAAGCCCCCACATCTGTCAATGGTATTTGTGAACTAGATGGTTTAGCAGATGGAACTTCCACCTGCATAGGTGTGTCGATGGGTGGCACCTCTAGTTTGTTAATTGCTTGGAGGATCTTCTGAAGGGTATCCTCCATGCCTCTAACTTTAGCATTGAGATTCGTAATCTCCTTAGTATAAGGTCACTCAAGCTTGACCTCTTCCATGGGAGTTACAACCTCATCGGGATTCATTCTAAAAAGAAAAAACATAGAACAACTAATAAGTCATGTGAATGCAAAGAGGTAATACCAAACTAATGATATTCCTAATCGATAGATTGCTCGTGAAAAACATGAGTCAAAAGATGTACCCTCGATCCTCTCTCAATCCCATACATTGATCACACCACAAAACCCAAGTCCTATACAAATCTACATGATGACAATACAAGCAACGGAAAATTCCTAAAATACATCCAGCCATAAGTGCCAAGTATAAGCTATACAAACTAATAGATTTTCAAAAGAATGCTAATAAATGATCCTATACAAATTATCAATCTATTACATCCTAAATCTAAGTGATTTTTTTCTAGAAGTTACTATTTAAAGTCTTTGATCACTTCCTCTAACTTCTTATGTCAAAAAGTGCAGTACTTGCAAAAAGACCAAAACATTAGAAATACTTACATATATCCAAAAACAATGATTTTTTATATACACATAGCCCTAAACGTTAGCTTTCACCTCCAAGTGAAATCAAATGAATTGGATCTATGGTCATGAATTTATGACCAAAACTATGCAAACCTATACCTATGTACATGAGGTCCTGTAAGTGAGACATAGCTCCCAAGATCCACTGAGTAGACCTATTAAATGAACTCCAAATTAAGTCTAATTTGGGATGGGGATGCTTATCTAAGCACCTATGTGTACACCAAGTTTCACTTGAATATCACTCCCCAACAGAGAGAAACAAGCAAAATAGTATCTGCAACACCTGCAAATTTTTCACTACTCAGAAATTAGACTAGAGGGCAGATTATAATCATAGACTCCCCAAATGAATTCCACATGACTTCAAATTTGGTGAGAACTAAGGTGAAATATCTGCAAAACATTTCCAAAAGCATTTTCCCTATTTGGACATTCCATGAAAGAGAAATGGCATAATCACCAAGCCTCTACGCACTTCTCTGGTGAGTCCTCGCCAGAGGGACTAGAGAGCTAAAATAGCCTTTAGACTCCTCAAAACTTCTCCAAATCATACGAAATTTATATATCACTATTGAAACACTATGCTCCATCACATATCCAAATTTCCTATCATTTGGAAAAGTGGTGTGAGAGAACCACCCAAGTTTCCACACACCTGCAACAAATTGCCAGAGAAACTTCCCTGCATAATGACCAGAAAGAAGTTCATTTTTATCTTAACTCAAAAATCCAAATGTAATGAAATTTGGAGGCCAAAAGTTGTATAGGTAAGCTTTAAAATCCAATAAAAAACTCTCAAAATGGATATTTTCACAAAGAGATATAACTCTGACAAGACACCCCTGTCAACATTCTAGAGGGTGTTCCAAGAAACCACAGCTCTGAAGTATTGGAATCCTTTGACCTACTAAAATAACTCTAAAAAACATAAAACTTGGTGAGTAGGTTAAAAACTATATCAGGTACCATCATACAAATTTTCATGGCAAATGGAGCTTCTTACATGACTTTATGATTATCACAACATGTAGCAGTACCATTTTAAGTTGCTCAAACAACAAATTAAAGATACTTTCATGCTTTTGGCTATGCATTTGAGCTAAGTCACCTATAATAAAACCATATAATGAAGTGATATGATTAAATATGGTTTCATGAGTAAGATTCATGTGCAAAAAATCATTCATCATGAATTTATTTATTTACAAAAAGCAAATTATGCATTGGTTCTAGTTCTAACAAAACACACATGGCAAATTCTAAATTCTTAAATCAATAGAGCTATATGTATATGTATATTGATTATTAAGACAAATTATCTGGTGAGCGCATGCAAATTAATGTCCATAGATTACTAAAATCATATTTTTCTTTCAATGCATACATCCACTCACTCTCTTGTAAACAACTAGTTGTAATACTAATTGTATCTTCAAATTCATACAACTAAATTTCAATGAGGAATAATAATAATAAATGCATTAATGAACATCCATGTACAATTGAATATTCACTCTTTATTCAATCATAAACGCATTCAACAAAATCAATCAATGAAGAATTTCAATATCTAATGCATCCTACTAAAGTAGCTATGAACAGGATCCTCTTCCTTTCTTCTACATAATTTTCTATATGAAATTTAAGATTTGACATGCTTTTTATGATCCTAAATGAAGATAAATATGAGGGAAATTATGTCCAATGAAAAGAAACCATGTCCAAAAACATCTATGAAAGAAGTAAGAGTTTATTCATGCCTAAAGACTCCCTCATGATACTATTAAGTCAACTTCCAAGCTTTGTACAGATGGTTGTATCTACTAAAAAACTATCGAATAATATCATTGGAAATGTCTTGAAGCAAGAAATCGATAGCACTTTGAATTTTTAAATTTGGATATTCCTAGCTCAAGCTATGGCCATTTTAGTGCACCTAGGTAGGAATTTTAGAAGTGAAACTCAGAGAAAATAAATGGTGTCGATTTATTTTCTCTTTTTTTATAGGTAGTGTAGGTGACGACAGGGTTATTTATATAGATAAACGTGTAGAGGAGTGAGTAAAGCATGCGCCTCTTGTCGAGGAGGTGTAGAGTTCAAAACCTCTGGACTCCTCTTCATATCCTTTGATAAAAGGATGAAAAGAAGTACACACTTACCTCTCTGTGGTTGAACAGCCGACGGATGGCTTTGCAATAAACTTATACTTCCCTGCTACACACAAATCAAGGTGACTCTTCTCCCTCAAGGCCACGAAAAATCTCCCCCAATGTACGCTCGCGAGCTGCTCCCTTGTCTTTTCGCGAGCTCCACAAAAATTTTCCTCCTAGTCTTTCTCAAGAAGATGCTCAAGTGGCCTCTTCTCTAAGACTCTCCCCTTTCTCACTCAAGCTCTAATACCAAATGAACTCCCTCAAGGCCACGAAAAATCTCCCCCAATGTACGTACATGAGCTGTGTTGGAGTTAGACGTCTGCGGAAGCATGCAGACAACACAAGGAAGAAGAAGAAGCTTGGAGCACAAACACACAATACTGAATGTATTACTAGAGGATGTACAAAGATGATTAGCCCATTAGGGCAATAGGCATATATACAAGCCGGGGGAAAAGAACCTCCTAAAGAGGGAAAAAAGTGCCCTGGTGGTCCTAGTGTGTTCACACACATCACTACCTAAATATATCAACAAATCCCCCTTGGGAGTGATGCAGTGAACAAGGAGCTGGCACTCATGTATAAGGAAGTTCCAAGCTATGTGGAAATCACTCCACCAAAGTTGAGTGTGTGTGGCTCAGATGCCTTATGGCTGATTTGTGAAAAGGTCAAAAGACTGACCAACACCCAAATCAGCCATAAGGCATCTGAGCCACACACACTCAACAGTAGCTGTGAAAGCTGCCCTATACTCAGCCTCACAATTGGAAGTGGCCACAGTAGGCTACTTCTTGCTCAACCAAGATATACATGAGCTACCGAGCATGAAGCGAAAGCCACTAGTGGACACATGAGTGTCATAGCAACCAACCCAATCAGAGTCAAAAAAAGCATGCAAATTTGGCGGTAGTGATCCCCCCTTGGGATAAAACAACCCAAGTAGCTGAGTACCACTCAAGTAGCGAAAGATGCGCTTAACCGCCTGCCAATGCTTGACTCCTCGGCAATGCATAAATCTGCTCATACGTGAGATAGAAAACTGAATATCTGGCCGAGTAATGCATAAGTAAATCAAGCATCCAACAACCTCGTGATAGAGAACAACATAAAATGCATCTCCAACATCATGAAGACTCAATCATAAACCTGTCTCCATAGGAGTGGCAATAGGCTTACAATCTTCAAGGCCAAAATGCTGCAATAGTGTCAATATATTTTGTTTGATACAAAGCCATTCCACCATCAACTTGCATAAACTCAATGCCCAAATAGTGATGCAAATGCCCCAAATCAGACATCTCAAATGAGGCATGCAAATCAGCCTTGAAATCAGCAATATGCTTCTCAATAGGACCAGTGAGCAGCATGTCGTCAACATAGACAACAATGATCAGAAGCACATCATTAGCATGCTTAACATATAAGGTGCTTTTAGCTAGACTGTTCTCAAAACCATATGCAACCAGATAGGCATGTATCTTCTCATACCAAGCATGTGGTGCTTGCTTTAAACCATATAATGCCTTCTTTAACCTGCACACCTGATTTTCATGACCTTTTTGCACAAAGCCACGGGGCTGAAAAACATACACTTCTTCATGCAAGTCACCATTCAGAAATGTTGTTTTAATGTCCAATTGATGTACATTCCAACCATGATGGGCTGCAAGTGCACAAATGCTCTGAACAGTAGTCATACAGCATGTAGGTGCAAAGGTCTCATCAAAATCAATGCCTCTTTCCTATGCATAACCCTTTGCAACAAGCATAGCCTTATACCTGTCAATTGTACCATCAGGTTTATGCTTCAGCTTGTATACCCACTTAGTGCCAATGGCCTTCTTGCCAGGAGGCAAGTCACCTAAAGACCATGTACCATTCTTCATTATAACATCATATTCAGATTGCATAGCAGCCATCCAATTTTCTGAATTCTGTGCTTCATCAAAAGAAACAGGCTCATTCTCATCAGAGAGACTAGGCGCAACCATAGCATGGCAATCTGATGCAAATGAGGCACTATGAGAGCCTGAACGAGTACGATATGACAAAGGTGCATCTAATTTGTTGTCATGCAAAGTCTGCACCAGCCATTTTGGCATAGTTTTTGCCTGCTCAATATGATCTCTCTCATCAATAAGTGCATCATGTAAATCTGCATTAGAAATGGAATGATCTGCATCATCATATGAAACCTACAAAGGTTGAGAAGTTGCCTCATTAGGACTAGCACTAGACTATCCACCTGTAAAAAGAGGCATCAAAGTATCATACATGTATTTGGAGCTAACAGATGTCTCCTTAGTACATGAAAGCAATGGCTGAATAGCATCTTTCACAAATACAACATCACGGCTAACCAGAATGTGTTTAGTCTGTGGATGATACAGACGATAGCCTTTACTTTCAGAACTATACCCAACAAAAATACATTTTACTACCTTATCATCCAATTTTCTGCGATGTTGTTCAGGCACTAATTCATATGCCAAACAACCAAAAACATGCAGATGAGCAACAGATGGCTTGCGGTCATGCCAAGCCTCATATGGAGTGATAGATTGCAGCGCTTTAGTGGGACACATGTTCAGTACATATGCTGCACACATGACAACCTCAAGCTAGAAACTATGTGGTAGCCTGACTCTTGACCATGCACCTCGCCATCTCCATGAGTGACTTGTTCTTTCGTTAAGCAACTCCATTCTATTGAGGTGTATATGGCACTGTACGCTGGTGTTTTATCCCACATTCAGCCAGAAATGCATTAAATTCAGAAGACATATATTCCCCCACTCGATCAGAACGGAGCGTGCCCATTTTACATGCTGACAGATTTTCAGCCAAAACCAAAAACTGTTTAATGCACATGAACACTTCGGACTTTGCATTGAGTGGATATACCCATGCATGCCTAGAAAAATCATCAATGAAAGTCAGGAAGTAAGGGTAATTTTCAAAAGATGGTGTCTGCATAGGACCACAGACATCACTATGTACAAGCTACAATTTCTGTGTAGCCCGAACTGAACCATCTTTTGGAAAGGATGAACGCTGCATTTTGCCCAAAATACAGCCTTCACAAATATGTTTTCTAGGTGCCTCAAGTTTGGGCAATGAGGACACCATTTCAGATTTTTGTAGGCGTAGCAAACTAGCAAAATTCAGATGACCAAAGCATGCATGCCAAAGCTTTGCATCTGACATAGCATGATAATCATTTACTGCACATGCCAAATCATTTACAGATCTAGTCTATGAGCTTATACAACCCACGACATAAAATGCCAGAAGCAATAATCACATCGCCATTTGATAGATCATGAACTGTACACCTATCATCAACAAATTTCACAACCAAGCCAATCTTGGCTAATGCAGAAACTGATAATAGGTTCTTTTTTATCCCTGGCACAAATAAAGCATTTGACAAAGTGAAAGAACTACCATTAGCAGTAGTCAAAATGATCTTACCAACTCCCATAACAGGATAAGAGGAGTTGTTGGCGCATGTAACAGTATTCTCTGTAGGGGTAGGCTCGAGCGAAGAGAAGAAACTGTGCTGCAAGGTAATATGTTTGGTCGCCCCACTATCAAAATACCAAACATCTGAGTCTACTGCAGACATGCACTGCTCATGAGAAGATGGGTCAAAACTACAGACAGTAGCAAATGCCCATTCTTCTTCCTGCACAAGATTTGGAGACTCTGTTTTTGGTGTAGAGGCCTCTGTAACAACCATTCCAGCCTCTTTCTTCTTTTCCTCTTTAGTAGCCAGTTTTGGATAGTTCTTTATGATATGATCATTCCCTTTACAGTACTTACAAAACAATTTCTGCTTTTCTGATTTCTTCTCATCTTTATCTTCCTTCTTCGAATATGTAGAATTAGCAGATTTTTGCTTACTAGTTGAAGAGCTCCATTTTCCTTTGCCCTTCTGACTAGCCAGGAAAGCTTGATCTGTAACTCGCATAATGGACCTGTTTTGCCTGGACTGATCTCCCTGCAACAGAACAGAGAATAACTCCTCAAACGATAAGGCATTTGGATTGCCTTTCATCATCAACCGAAGAGTAGAAGCAAAACTCTGATATGAATCAGGAAGACCATTCAGAACGATCTGCACAAGTGAGCTATCTGGTATAACCTCATCAGTAGAAATCAACTGTTCCTTCAAGTCTTTGATCTTCGTTAGGAAACTGTCCATAGAATCACCTTCATTCATGTGCTCACTCTCCAACTGTTTTCAGAGGTAAGCACCACGAGCCTCATTCCTAGCTTGGTACAATGTGGTAAGTGTATCCCAAGCATCCTTAGCTGTTCTGCAAGAGCGAATATGAGGAATAATGGCACGTTTGACAGACAAAGCTATCAATGCATGTGCCTGGGCATCTCTGCCATCCCATCGAATCTGCTCTACAGTAGGTGCAGCAGAAACAATAGCACGAACAGGAATCTGCGGAATATCATCTTCGACATCATCTTCATCAGCTCTAGCACCTGTATTTGCAGTACCTATAGTCAGAGGTGTAACAAGACGTCTTTCAAGACCCTGCACAATATTCCACAATCCTTTTGCAACCAATACATGTCGCATCATATAAGCCCATAACGGGTAGTTGGTACCATCCAACTTATCCTCAACAGCCAACATACGGAATACATCACTGCTTTCAGCCATGGCCGGTGACTAAAATACCTTGATGTAGAAAATTGACTATATCTCAAAAAGTTGAACAGAACTGCCTAGACGAATTCCACTAGACCTGTAGCAGACTTTGAGATGCTTATACTGGCGAATAGAAACTGGTATATACCTTTGGCACAAAAAGACAAAATAGCCTGCATAAGCATTGTGATAATGCGTTCGGAGGCTGAAACAAGCTCAGATCGCGATTTCCGCATGACATAGCGAAGCTGTTTTGATCTCTGAAACAACCTGAGTATGCTCACCAAATTTCATGCAAATCTGAGACTGCAAACGGAGGAGTGTCGATGGCGCCCTAGATGAAGCGACGACCTGCTCTGATACCAATTGTTAGAGTTAGACGTCTACGGAAGCACGCGAACAACACAAGGAAGAAGAAGAAGCTTGAGGCACAAACACACAATACTGAATGTATTACTAGAGAATGTACAAAGATGATTAGCCCATTAGGGCAATAGGCATATATACAAGTCGAGGGAAAAAACCCTCCTAAAGAGGGAAAAAAGTGCCCCGACGGTCCTAGTGTGTTCACACACATCACTACCTAAATATATCAACAAGCTGCTCCCTTGTCTTTTCGCGAGCTCCATGAAAATTTTCCTCTTAGTCTTTCTCAAGAAGATGATGAAGTGGCCTCTTCTCTAAGACTTTCCCCTTTCTCACTCAAGCTCTGATACCAAATGAAAGATCCCAATTAACTACCTGCCACTCTCCTCCCAACCTTAAATAGCCCTCGCCCTTGGCACCTCTAGAATCTTCTCTAAGGTCCAAACACTCCTCATATGGCCACTCTAAGGAGATGGAATGACCTCGAAGATCCGTGCTAGAGCCTTGGCTCCCCTGAGCTCTGGTCCTTGACCCAGCTAGGGTCCTCGACCAAATGCAAGTAGACCAATGGTAGACCATGGAGGTCTAAATAAATCTAACAAGCACTGTGATAGTGCGTTTGGAGGCCGAAACGAGCTCCAATCATGATTTTGGAACCACAAAGCAAAGACCTTTTGATCTCCTAATCACCTTGAGTATGCTCACCAAATTTCATGCGATTCTGAGACTGTGACTAGAGAGGTGTCGATGATGCCCTAGATGAAGCGGCCACCTGCTCTGATACCAATTATTGGAGTTCAAAGTCTTCAGAAGCACGCAAACAACACAAGGAAGAAGAAGAAGAAGAAGAAGAAGCTTGGAGCTCAACACACAATACTGAATGTATTACCACTAGAATGTACAAAGATAAGTAACCCATTATTGCAGTAGGCATATATACAAGCCGAGGAAAAAAACTCCTAAAGAGGAATAAAAGTGCCCCGGGTGTCCTAGAGTGTTCACACACATCACGACCTAAATATATGAAAAAATTTTACAATAGCAGTCTCTTCAACATCTCTTGAAGTAATTTTTTCAATTGATAATGTCCATCATTCTTTTTTGAAGTGTTAGATAATGAACAAAAATGTGCAGACAATGCATCTCAAAAACCAAAAACCCACTATTTTACAAATTTTTTGATTGAGAACTGGAAACACACATAAATGTCATAGAAAATAAAATTCAATAACCACAACATATAATCATATTATAGAGGATGTAAAGCATAAGATAAGTATTCTATTAACACATATACAGGCTAGGGTAACTAAGGAGGGAAAAGTGTCACAATAAAGCTAACTATATTCATATGCATGAATACAAATATGTACAAAAAAATATCAATGGTTTATATTGAAAAGCTCTTTTTCTTTTAAAGATAATATTCGAACCACTAGTTCCTCAAACCAATCCTGGATCTACATATAAGGAAAATGGTTCTAAACTTGAATGGGCTATCTTCCCTCTTGAAGCATGAGAAAGCATCCTCTTACTTAGTCGATTGCCCAATTTGGATTCAAAGAATATTTTTCTCTTGAAATGAGGAAAGATAGATGGAGGGTTCATGAGCATCCTTTGTCTTCTTTCATCAATCAGTTGGATCCTCAAGCCTTTGAAAAAAAATTCCTTTGTGGAATGCTTTGTATGATCCTTCAAACGTGGGATAGTTGTAATATTTCTTGAGGGAAATCGTATGGATTATCTCAAACAAGAAAAGGTCATGGCTGAATTTATTAGGGGCCAATGTCTTCCAATGATGGCGATTCGCTCATTCAAGCAATGGTTTCATTTGTAGAGGTGGGCATCATTTGGAGAGAACAATGGATGAAATATGTTTTTTGGGTGACGAAGGGAAAAATTGCTTGGTCTTATGAACATTCAATGATGGTTTCAGTTTATATGCGGAATCAATGACTTCCATTTTCTTATGAACGAAAATTTTACAAGGGGTCAATGGCATAGAGACAACGCCACTTGGTGGATTGTATTGTGAGTAATTTTATGGCTTGTTTCTCCAAGTAGAAAATGGTTTTACATTGATGGATTATATGGATTCACATTTAAGAAGCATTTGTGTTGAAGAGAAGATAGACTTGGAGTTCGAGGACTAGGGAGACATGCAAAACACAAGAATGAAGAAGAAGCTTGGAGCACAACACTCAATGTATTACTAAGTGAATGTACAAAAGATAAGTGATATGTTGGGGTAAGTGAATGTACAAAAGATAAGTGATATGTTGAGTTTATAGATGTATACACAAGCTAGGAGAAAAACCTCCTAAGGAGGAAAATAAAGATGCCCCAAATGGTCCCAAGTTTGTTCATATACATCGTTGTCAAAATATACTAACAAAACCCCCTAGGAGTGATATGGTGAACAAGGGACTAACACTCATGTACGAGGAAGTGTCTACCAATGTCACTAAGGTCAATCCACAAAAGGGAGTAAGCGCAAAGCCTTTGTAAAAAGGCCTACAACATTATCCTATGGGCACATACACCAAAATGAAATCTCCAAGAGAGAGTCACTCTCTAACATAATGATAGTGCATCTCAATGTCTTTAGTGTGTGCATGGAACACTAGGTTCCTCGCAACTTCCAACACACTATGGCTATTAGTAAATATGATGGTGGTAGAAGTCTCACCAACATACAATTAATCTAGAAGGTGTATGAGCCACATACACTCAACAATAACTATCAAAACTTCCCTATACTCAGCCTCACAACTACAAGTGGTCATAGAAGGTTGCTTCTTGCACAACCAAGATATGCATGAGCTATCGAGCATGAAGAAGCAACCACTTCAAGATGCAGGAGTGTTATAACAAACAACCCAATTTGAGTTAGAAAAAGAATGTAAATTTGGTGGTAAAGATTCCCCCTTGGGATAAAACAACCCAAGAGGATGGGTACCATATAAGTAGTGAAAGTTGTGTTTAACTACTTTTTATTGTTTAAATGTTAAGCTATGCATAAATTTGATCATTTGAGAGATAAAAAATTGAATATAAGGTGGATTGATGCATATATAAATGAGGCATCCAATAGCTTGTTGATAGAGACTAACACCAAATGCATCTCCAACATCATGAAGACATAATCATAAACCCGTTTCCATGACAGTGGCAATATGTTTACAATTTTCAAGGTTAAAATGTTGCAATAAAGTTTCAACAAATCTATTGTGACACAATGTGATGCCACCATCAACTAATAATGATGCGGATGCCCCAAATCTGACGTTTCAAAAGAGGTATGGAAATCAACTATAAACTTTGAAATGTGCATCTCACTAGGACTAATGAGCAGCATATTATCGATATAAACAACAATAATAAGAATTACATCATTTACAAAATTTAGATACAAGGTGCTTTCAATTGGACTATTTTGAAATCCATGTGCAAATAAGTAGGTATGTATCTTCTCATATCTAGCACGTGGTGCTTGATTTAATCCATACAATGCATTATTTAACTTACACACTTTGTTTTCATAACCCATTTAAATAAAACAATGGTTTCCAAGGATAAATACCAATATCCAAGGGTCTAACCCAAGGGTTATACAAAATTCTTCCCCTTTAAATAGTTTTTTCCTCGAAAATATGTGTTGTTATAGTATGTGGAGTATTCCCCCATGCACCATGATCTAATTCATTGATCATGGTCTCACTCTCAAAAGATTTTGCCTCGTTCCTAACTTGAAGTTGGAAAAGAGGGAAATCTTTTGTTTATGGAACTTACTCATTCCCAAGTGGTGCTGTCTTCTATCCCATCCCTCCATTTAACTAGGCACTCTTTATATAAATGATTCCTGTTCTTTTTACCTTGAGTACATAGTATCATTTTGGTTCATGAGGGATGTTAAGAAGAGAAATCGATTGAACTATTGTATCTGATACAAGATTGTCTTGTTTAGTGAGTTTTCTTTTTAATATACTTACATGAAACATTGGGTGAAGTAAAAAATCATTTGGTAGTTCTAACTCATAAGCCAAAGTCCTTATTCTTTTGAGAACATTGGAGAGATTTTAGGAGAGGATCCTGGTTTCAATGTTTTAGATTTCTCGAGAACCTTTAAATAGACTTGTTCTCCAACTTGAAAGGAAATATCTCACCTTTGTGGGCCTCTAAATGATTTAGCTCTATCTTGGGTTTTCCTTAGCTATTTTTAGCTTAAAGTTCATGTCTTCCAAGAAATCTTTTGCTATTTGGACTTTTTCATTTTGCAATCTGACTACATACCCTGATCTTGGTTGGAACCTATACATTAACATGAAGAACCTACACTATTATAGGGCAAATTTCATAGTGATTGTTTGATGTGTGTGGCTTAGACACCTTTTGACTTATTTGGGTATCGGTGAGTCTTCTCCCACCACCATATTTGTTGATAGAATGCATTGGCACTTGCAAAGAACCATGTGTTCCATGCTTGAACAAAGCATATTGAGGTGCACTATCTTTATGTTAGGGATATTTTCTTTGCCAGAGAGATCAATTTGGCTTACGTTCCCACAGGATAATGTTACTTAACTTTTCACAAAGGCTCTGCCTAGGGAGAAGTTTCAAGATTTTCGCAAAGTTTTGGGCTTACTTCCTTTTGTGGATTGATCATTTCCACATAACTTGAAACTTCCTTATACATGAGAGAGAGAGAGAGATTTGTTGATATATTATGGTGGCAATGCATGCGAACACACTTAGGACTATTGAGGCACTTTTTCCCTCTTTAGGAGTTTTTTTCCCTTAGCTTGTACATATGTCTATAACCCTAATGGATCACTCATCTTTGTACATTCACTTGGTAATACATTCTATAATGTGTTGTGCTCCAAGTTTCTTCTTCTTCCTTGTGTTGTTCATGTGCTTCCACAGATCTCAAATTCCAACACAAGTGATAAAACATGGTTAGAAGATTAATCGAGTTTGGATAAAGAAGGCACCATTTTAGATTTTATGTAGGTGAGGAAAACTAGCAAAATTGAGATGACCAAACTATGCATGCCAAAGTTTTGCATATGAAACAACATGATAACCTTAATTGCACATGAAAATTCATTCACAAATTCTCCATGATTTGTGATCTTATACAACCCACTACATAACATTCTAGATGAAATGATCTTTTCACCATTATGGAGATCATGAACTGTACACTTGTTGCAATAAACTTTACTACTAAGCCCATGTTTGCTAATGAGGACATTGATAACATATTCTTTTTTATCCCTAGTATATATAAAGTATTTGATAAAGTGAATGTGTTCCCATTTATCGCACTAAGAATAATCTTCCAACTCCCATAACAAGATAAGAGGATTTGTTGCAAAATGTAATAGTATCCTATTGGACTTAGACATCTGCGGAAGCACGCGAACAGCACAAGGAAGAAGAAGAAGCTTGGAGCACAACACATAATACGGAATGTATTACCACTAGAATGTACAAAGATAAGTAACCCGTTAGGGTTATAGACGTATATACAAGCCAGGGGAAAAAAAACCTCCCAAAGAGGGAAAAAGTGCCCCTGCAATCATAGTGTGTTCACACACATCACTACCTAAATATATCAAAAAATCCCCCTTGGGAGTGATGCAGTGAAGAAGGATCTTGCACTCATGTATAAGGAAATGCCAAGCTATGTGGAGTCAATCCACAAAAGGAAGTAAGTCCAAAGCTTTGTAGAAAGCTTCATACTTCTCCCTAGGAAGAGCCTTCATGAAAAGGTCTTCAATTTTCTCCTATGTGGGCACACATGCCAAGATGATCTCTTTAGCAGAGAACCTCTCCTTGACATAATGATAATGCACCTCAATGAGCTTAGTGCAAGCATGGAACATAGGGTTCTTCGCAACTGCCAATGCACTGTAATTATCAGTGAAGATGGTGGTGGAAGAAGACAAACCAACACCAAAATTAGCCATAAGGCATCTGAGCCACACACACTTAGCAGTCACTGTGAAAGCTGTCCTTTACTTAGCCTCAAAAGAAGTGGCCACAATAGGCTTCTTCTTGCTCAACCAAGATATGCATGAGCTACCAAGAATGAAGCAAAATCCACTAGTGGACACACGAGTGTCATAGCAACCAACCTAGTCAGAGTCAGAAAAATCATGCAAATATGGTGGTAGTGATCCCCCCTTGGGATAAAACAACCCAAGTAGTCGGTAACTAGTCAAGTAGTGAAAGATGTGCTTTACTGCTTGCCAATGCTTGAGACCTGGGCAATGCATAAACCTGCTCATCTGTGAGACAACAAACTGAATATCTGGCCAAGTAATGCATAAGTAAATCAAGCATCCAACAACCTGCTGATAGAGAACAACATCAACTGCATCTCTAACATCATAAAGACTCAATCGTAAACTTGTCTCCATAGGAGTGGCGATAGGTTTACAATCTTCAAGGCCAAAATGCTGCAATAATGTGTCAATATATTTCGTTTGACACAAAGCTATTCTGCCATCAACTTGCATAAACTGAATGCCCAAATAATGATGCACATGCCCCATATCAGACAACTCAAATGAGGCATGCAAATCAGCCTTGAAATCAACAATATGCTTGTCATGAGGACTACTGAGCAACATGTCATCAACATACACAACAATTATCAGAAGCACATCATTAGCATGCTTAATATATAAGGTGCTTTCAGTTGGATTGTTCTCAAAACCATATGCAATCAGATAGGCATGTATCTTTTCATACAGGCACGTGATGCTTGCTTTAAACCATGTAATGCCTTCTTTAACCTACACACCTAGTTTTTGTGCCCTTTCTACACAAAGCCATGGGGTTGAAAAACATACACTTGTTCATGCAAGTCACCATTCAGAAATGTTGTTTTAATGTCCAACCGATGTACATTCCAACCATGATGAGCTTCAAGTGCACATATGCTATGAACAATAGTCATTCGGCATATAGGTGCAAATGTTTCATCAAAATTGATGCCTCTTTCCTGTGCATAACCCTTTGCAACAAGCCTAGTCTTATACTTGTCAATTGTTCCATCAGGTTTATGCTTTAGCTTGTATACCCACTTAGTGCCAATGGCGTTCTTGCTAGGAGACAAGTCACATAAAGACCAAGTACCATTTTTCATGATAACATCATATTCAGATTGCATTGGAGCCATCCAATGTTAAGAATTTTGTGCATCAAATGAAATAGTTCAGTCTCATCACAAAGACTAGAGGCAGCCATAGCATAGAAAATCTAATGCAAAAGAGGCACTATGAGAGCCTGGATGAGTATGATATGACAAGGATGCATCTAATTTGCTATCACAAAATTTTTCACTATCCATTTTGGCATAATTTTTGCCTCCTCAATGTCAGCTCTCTCATCAACAAGTGCATTAGGCAAATTTGCATCAGAAATGGAATGATCTGCATCATCACATGAAACCTATAAAGGCTAAGAAGTTGCCTCAATAGGACTAGCACTAGACTATCCACCTCTAAAAAAAGGCAGCAAAGTATCATACATGCCTTTGGCTAACAAATATCTCCTTCGTACATGAAAGTAAAGGCTAAGTAGCATCTTCCACGAAAACAACATCATGGCTAACCAAAATGCAGTTAGTCTGTGGCTGATATAGATGAATCTTAACCATACACCTCGCCATCTCCATGAGTGACTTGTTCTTCCATTCAACAACTCCATTCTGTTGAGGTGTATACGGCACTCTATAGTCATGTTTTATCCCTTTTTCAACCAGAAATGCATTAAAGTTAGAAGACATATATTCCTTCCCTCGATCAAAATGGAGGGTGCCCATTTTACATGCTGACAGATTTTCACCCAAAACAAAAAGTTGTTTGAAGCACATGAACACTTCAGACTTTGCTTTCAATGGATATACCCATGCATGCCTGGAAAATTCATCAATGAAATTCATGAAGTAAAGATAGTTTCCAAAAGAAGGTGTATGCATAGGACCACAGACATCACTATGAACAAGCTGCAATTTCGAATAGCTCGATGAACCATCTTTTGGAAAGGAAGAATGTTGTATTTTGCTCACAGACATGTTTTTTGGGTGCCTTAATTTTGGGCAAAGAGGACACCATTTCATATTTTTGCAAGCATAGCAAAATAGCAAACAATTCACATGACCAAAGTGTGCATGCCAAAGCTTTACAACTGACATAGCCTGAGAATCATGTACTACACATGTTGAATCATTCATAGATTTTTCATAGTCTATGAGCTTATGTAGCCCACGACATACAATGCCAGAAGCAATAATCATGTCGCCATTTGACAAATCATGAACTGTACATCTCTCATCAACAAATTTCACAACCAAGCTAATCTTGGCTAATGCAGAAACTGATAACATATTTTTCTTAATCCCTGTCACAAATAAAGCATCCAAAAAAGTGAAAGAACTACCATCAGCACTAGTCAGAATGATCTTACCAACTCCCATGATAGGATAAGAGGATTTGTTGGGTCATGTGATAGTATTCCCTGTAGGAATAGGCTCAAGTGAAGTGAAGAAAACTACGCTGCGAGGTAATATGTTTGGTTGCCCCACTATCAAAGTACCAAACATTTGAGTCTACCATAGACATACACTATTCAGTAGAACATGGGTCAAAACTGCAAATAGTAGTAAACACCCATTCTTCATTTTGCACAAGATTTGTAGACTCTGTTTTCTATGTAGAGGCCTCTGCAACAACCATTCCAGCCTCTTGTTTCTTTGCCTCTTTTGCAGCCAATTTTGGATAGTTCTTTATGACATGATCGTTTCCTTTACAATACTTACAAAAGAATTTTTGCTCTTCTGATTTCTTCTCATCTTTGTCTTCCTTCTTCAAATGTGCAACATTTGCAAATTTCTGCTTATTAGTAGATGAGCTCCGTTTACCTTTGCCCTTCTGACTAGCCATGAAAGCTTGACCTACAATGTGCATAATGGACCTATTCTACCCAGATTGATCTTCCTGCAAAAGAACAAAGACTAACTCCTCAAATGACAAGACATTTGGATTACCTTTCATCATCAAATGAAGAGTAGAAGCAAAACTCTGATATGAATAAGCAAGACCATTCAAAACGCTCTGCATAAGTGAGCTATCTGGTATAACTTCATCAACAGAAATCAACTGTTCCTTCAAGTCTTTGATCTTTGTTAGAAAACTATCTATAGAATAACCTTCAGTCATATCCTCACTCTCCAACTATTTTTGGAGGTAAGCAACACGAGCCTCATTCCTAGCTTGGTACAATGCGATAAATGTATCCCAAGCATCCTTAGCTGTTCTACAAGAGCGAATGTGAGGAATAATGGCGTGTTTGATAGACAAGGCTATCAATGCATATGCCTGAGCATCTCTGCCATCCCAACAAATTTTCTCTATAGTAGGTGCAACAGAAACCGCAACATGAATAGGAATCTGAAGAGTATCAGCATCTTCAATGCCATCTGCATCAACTTCAACCTATATTTGCAGGTGTAATAGGACGTTTTTCAACACCCTGCACAATGTTCCACAATCCTTTTACAACCAATACATATTGCATCAAATAAGCCCATAATGGGTAATTGGTATCATCCAACTTATCCTCAACATCCAACATATGGAATACATCAATGCTTTTAGCCATGGCCAGTCACTAAAATACCTTGATGCAAAAAAAAGATTGTACCTGAAGAAGTTGAATAGAACTACCTTGACAAATTCTACTAAACCCATAGCAAAATTTGATACATTTATACTGGCGAACCGAAACTTGTATATATCTTTGGCACAAAAAGACAAAATAGCTTGCATAAGCACTACGATAGTGCATTCAAATGCCAAAATGAGCTCAAATTGAGATTTCGGTACCACATAGCGAAGCTATTTTGATCTCCTAATCACCTTGAGTATGCTCACCAAATTTCGTGCCATTTAGAGATTGTGATCGGAGGGGTGTCAACGATGCCCTAGATGAAGTGGTGACCTGCTCTGATACCAATTGTTGGAGTTAGATGTCCACGGAAGCACACGAATAGCACAAGGAAGAAGAAGAAGCTTTGAGCACAACACACAATACTGAATGAATTACCACTAGAATGTACAAAGATAAGTAACCCATTAGGGTTATAGGCGTATATATAAGCCAAGGAAAAAAACCTCCTAAAGAGGGAAAAAACTACCCCAGGGGTGGTAGTGTGTTCACACACATCATTACCTAAATATATCAACATGTCCCTTATAGGAATAGGCTCAATTGAAGTGAAGAAGTTATATTATGAGGTAACATGTTTGGTTGCACCATTGTCAAAATAGCAATAGTGTAACATGTTTGGTAACATGAGGTAACATGAGGTAGCATGAGGTAGCATGTTTGGTAACATGTTTGGTAGTGTGTTCACACGCATCACTACCTAAATATATCAACATATCCCTTATAGGAATAGGCTGAATTGAAGTGAAGAAGCTATATTATGAGGTAACATGTTTGGTTGCACCATTGTCAAAATAACAAACTTCTTAGTCCGATTATAGATGTAATTTGTTTATGAGAAGATGGATCACAAGTCGAATGAGTGGCAAATGCCCATGCTTCATTTGGAACAACACCAAAAGAATAAATTTTAGGAATAGAGACCTTTGCAATAACCATTCCGGCCTCTTTCATTTTTGCATCTTTTGGTAGCTATCATATGGGTAGGCACTTTGAAATGAACAGCCTACGTGGGATATGAAGCCACACATGTGACCATGGATTTCCTCTAGACCTTCCTCCATGGCCACAACACACATGTATTATATGCATATACATTCTTGCCAAACCTCTACTTTGGGGTGGTAGATTAAGAACCTCAATTGGGATTTTGGAGGAGTGATTTAGAACACATATAGTGAAAAAGCATGGAATTCCCTATGGAATCATTAGGTTTGTGAAATTGATGAGTTTCCAAATTTCCCCTCATGAAACTTTCAAGACTTAAATTTGATAAATCCCCATTTTTGGAGAGGATAAAAAAAGAGTTCTTGAGCATCTTCTTGGAAGAAGTGGTTCATATATGGACTATGCCATGTGAATTCCTCTGAGGAAAAAAAAAAATCAAGAAAATCTATAAGAGAAAGGGATTTGCACCCTCCAAAACAAAGCACAATGGCTTGAAGTATAAGCACACTCGCTTCAAGCGTAATCACGACGTTTGAAGTATTAACACATGAGATCAATGGTTGTAAGAGGGAGAGGAGTTATGTAAAAAGAGGGCACCTCCCCCAGAGGGGAATGAGCCGAAGACCCCATGGAGCAAAAGTCTTTATGCTATCCATGATGCCCAAATGCATCTTATGAATAATGTAGCACACTTTCTTTTATTATTTAATAGCAAGATTGACCATGTATGGCTAAAGTATATGCACGATGGTTTCAATTCATGCGGTAGATGATGTTTTCTCTTTTAGACGCTCATGATGGCCTCATCTACAACCAAGCACAATGTCTAATAACCAAGCATTTATCCAAACCAAATGATGGATGCTTTTCGAAGCCAAAATATTCCATTTTGAAATCGAACAATGGAATCATTTTCAACAATAAAGGCTACCTTATATTATGATTGATGGCATTGGTGGGCTAGGAAAAATGGCTTACGATTCATAACCTTGATGGATCTAGGTTTAAAAAACAATTTGATGATTGTTTTGATGCTGGTGCTAGTAGAGCTTGGTGGTGTGGCTCTCCACTTGTTGGAAGAGGTCTTTTGCCATCATTTTGTGCTCACTTTGGGTACTATATTGCCCATTTTGCACCCACCCACCCTTTCCTTCACCCTTTTGTACCCCTTTTAACCCCACTTTCCCACCCTCCCACCCTTATACTTTGTGGTTTTAGAGGTATTGTATGAACTTCATATGTGCTTTATGATGCATCTTCGTATGTGCTATTATGGAGGTGTTGTATGGACTTCGTATGTGCACTATGATGTCACACATCCTAGAGCATTGCGCATGTAGTAACACTGTTTGTAACACGTTTTCATGAGTTTTGATACACTTTAGTACTGAAGTGTTTCTCAACACTGTTCACGAGATCCATTGCTATCATCTATAGAAAACGTGTTTAGATTTCTGGCTTAATGAAACACACATATTCGATTCGCAATTAGAATTGGATACGTTGTTTTGATTCTTGATGTCTCTGTATCTTGCTCTCTCCTGAGCACTGTGGCCACGAAAACACACATCCAGTTCCTTTTGTGCCTGGTCTGCTTCAGTATAGCACCTCTGCGCGTAAAGCTTCGCCATCTTCAGCTGGGTCTTCATCAGGTGAGTGTGCCACACGTGTAGGAGATCAATTGCCACACGTAACCCCGCTCAGGAGGTAGATCATGGTAGCGCTAGCCATATTGTGGTGAGATCATCAGTGATCTCTCTAGTACAAATCTGATCGCGAAGTGAGCAAGTCAGGATGGCCATGGTAGCACTGAGGTTCGGAGTAGGAATCAGATCACAGAACTGAAGATCTACAGGGATAGAGCGATTGGGCATACACAGAGAAATCGCAATACAAACAAGACACAGCGATTGGGCATCTGGAACAAGCGGCATACATGCATTCGGGAGCACTCGCTTCTATGTGACAAAGAAGATATCACGCTCCCGTCCGTTTTGCTATACTTGCTGAAGTGAACATCACCACATAGGAGTGTGGCGGAAAACTGTTGTGAACGCCTCTCAGAGAGAGAGAGAGAGAGAGAGAGAGAGAGAGAGAGAGAGAGAGAGAGAGAGAGAGAGAGAGAGAGAGAGAGAGAGAGAATCCTTTTCAATGTTCTATGGGTGGTCTGCACCATATCCAACAACCGTGCCCACTGCCACACTCTCTGTCCACCAGAGAGAGAGAGAGAGCAGCTCTCTCACCGATAGCAAGGCCATCAAGCTGCCGTTGACAAGCATAAATGTGAAGACTCATTCCCGGTGCTCTCAAATGCAGAGACACATTTTTGCTCAGTAAGTCGGGCAGCTACTGATGCACCATTGCTTGGAATTTGGAAATTGTAACTTTGATTCAGACGATATGAGTGTTCAATGAACCTGCACTAGTGCCCATCTGCAGGGGGATAGCGAATACGCCGACTGCAGAAAATGTGAATGCCTAGTTAGTGACAGAGCAAGTTTGTTTCCTCGTGATTTCGAACTGCGGTATGACATCAATCCTGATTCATGATGTGAACGGAACTCCATTGAATAATGCACAACTTCCTCAGGCGCGTGCGTGTCAGTCTGTAGATCTTTCCCAGTCATGATGACATTACTGCGTACCTCTAATGTACTGTAGCAATATCTAATGTAGAGTGTAGACTCCTTCAATCGACGGCGGGTTGCGGTATAACAATGGGTTTATAAATGATTGCTATCTATTCGGGCAGCGCCATCATCCTGATTGAGTTTAGCAAGACTTTAGTGCAATGGCATCATCAGAAATGCCACTCACAAGCATGTATTCCCGAATCAGCATTGCATGGGATGAACTACTTACACATTGGGTCATCTGAACACCTTAGAATCTACAGATTTCAAAGAGATGTCAAACGCAATACTTTGATATTTGCATATTGTATCTCATTGGCCCTTTGACCAATCACCTCCATTTGACCATCCTTTTGTAAGCACATTACATTTAGCATCCACATCCAACCCTCATTTTTTGCCATATCTCATCTCACGAGTACCACAACTCCACTTTGGCACAACAGCTTGGCACTAAGTGCCCTTCTTGTAATTTCAAACTATAAGAAAAGGATCTTGTGTGTGTGTCTTGGGAGGCTACTCTAATCCCCCAAGTGTGGTTGTTTTTGTGTGCAACAGGGTAATCTAAGCCCTCTCTCGCATCGAATTATCTTGGTGGTGTACAAGTGCAGGGCTACTCTAAGCCCCCCCCTCCCCAAGAATTTTAAGTGTGGAGTTCAGTTGTTCATTTCAAGCTTTGCAAATATTTTGAAGCGGTAATTTTGGCAAGCGTCTTTGATAGTGTTTCTAACACTTTATCCTCAAAGCTTTGTAATGACAAAAAATGAAGGTAGCTCATTATCCATGGCTAACTTCTTACCCTCTTTCACCCCTATTTTTATGCCCAAGGATGAATGCCTCAATCGACAAAATTACAATCTATGGAAAGATGTCATGCGCGCATATCTCTACACGAACCTCCTTCATGAGGTAGTAGACGGGTCAGACCCCGAACCCAATAGAGATACCAACTTAGACAATTGGCATGTGTGGAATGTGAAGGACAAAGAAGCTATAGATTAGTTGTTACTTGCTTGTGAAGAACTGACGAAAGGACATATCACAGTCTATAAGACGTCCAAGGATGCTTGGATACAGTAGCCGCTTTGTATGAAGACAAAAACCCTTCGAAAATATATGCATTAGAGGTCGAGTTTCATAATTTGACCATTCGGCCACACGACACAATTACCAAGGTCATAGCCCAATTTGAGGACTACCAACATAAATTAGCACTATGTGGTAGGCAAATTTCTAGTGAAGACATGGTCATTAGGCTTCTTAACAAGTTACCTAAGTCGTACGAGACATTTATCACAAATTTGTATAATCGCGGCCAAGTCTTAACTTGGGAAGAGGTTCGTCGACTATTGCTCCTTCACGACTCGCGAGCCAAATCGACTTCCTCCCAAGAGTCTGTCATGAAGGCCAAAGGCCTATTCAATAAGGGCAAAACAACAAGTCTTCATGCTAGCAATGGATCTAAGCAAGGATCTCATAATTCATCGAAGAATTTCACTTGTAATTTTTATGGAAAACGTGGGCACATTGAAAAATATTGCTTCAAGAAAAAGAACTAGGAAAAATCTAAGTCCAATTCAAAGACTGAACATCATTTTCACTGCACAAGTGAAGAACTATTTCTCACAACTGAACACAAAGCACTTGTGGCAACCACTCCCAAGAAAGAATGGATTTTTGGTAGTGGTGCTTCATCCCACATGTGCCATGACAAAGATGATTTTCATGAGTTTGAAGAGTATCAAGGACAAGTTTACCTTGGAGATAACAAGTGCATCGAAATCCAAGGAAGAGGAAAAGTTCAAGTCACTAACTTTGAAGGCGAGGCCAAATCACTAAAAGATGTTCTTTATGTACCAAGCCTCTGTAAGAATCTTCTTTAAGTCAAAGCCATCACAAAGTGCAACATGATAGTTCAATTTGATCACAAGAAAGTTCAAGTCATTGATCGCAAATCCAATGAAATGATAGCTCAAGGCCACAAAGACAAAGGTCTCTACAAGCTTTCAAGTTTTATAGCCAAAGATTCAACTCTCAGCTTATGGCATTGCAGATTTGGACATACCTCTTGCTTAGCTAAGATCTCTTCCAATCATCTTGTCAAAGTTCTACCTAGGATTGCACAAGTGGAATTGAATTGCAAAGCATGTGGCAAGCAAACAACTTTCTCTTTGCCTAAAGAAGCATCCATTTTTGTAAATAAACCCTTAACATTAGTCCATATCGACATTCGTGGACCTATGCAGACACCTTCTCTAAGTGGGTCAATTTATTTATTTCTGATTGTAGATGACTTCACTAGATACACATGGGTTTATTCACTCAAGCATAAAGAAGATGCCCTTTCCAAGTTTAAGGAGTGGACATAAATAGTTGAAGAAGATATTCCAAGTTCTTTGAAGATCATCTGATCAACTGGAGATACTAGTTTTATCAATCACAACTTCTCCAAGTACTTGAAGCAACATGAAATCAAGTTTCAAGCCAAGCAAGATACTCACCAAGGTATTGCATTACAAAAGATTCAAAGTATAATCTAGATGGCTAAAGTTATGCTTAGACAAAAGCAACTTCCACTAAACTATTGGGGTGAAGCAGTGCAAACAACAGTACACATACAAAACAGAGGTGTTTCAGATGTTTTGAAGAACAAAACACCATTTGAGGCTTACTTTCAAAATAATCCAAGTGTAAGCTATTTCCGCATCTTTGGTAGTGATGCCTATGTCCAAGGCCATGATGATGATCAGCCTAAGGAGTACATTTTCATTGGGTACAGTGAGCGACAAAAGGCATAAAGAAAATTGTAAGTAGTGTGAAGGAAATGATCATGTCATAAAGAACTGTAAAAAATTGCTTGCAAAAGAGGCAAAGAAAAAAGAGGCTGGAATGATTGTCGCAGAGGCCTCTACACCAAAAACAGAGTCTACTAATCTTGTGCAGAATGAAGAATGGGCATCTACTATTGTTTGCAGTTTTAACCCATCTTCTCCTGAACAGTGTATGTCTGCAGTAGACTCAGATGTTTGGTATTTTGATAGTGGGGCAACCAAACATATTACCTCGTAGCACAATTTCTTTATTTCACTCGAGCATGCCCCTACAGGAAATACTATCACATGCACCAACAAATCCTCTTATCTTATCATGGGAGTTGGTAAGATCATTTTGACTACTGCTGATGGTAGTTCTTTCACTTTGTTGGATGCTTTATTTGTGCAAGGGATCAAGAAAAATCTGTTATCAGTTTGTACATTAGCCATGATTAGCTTGGTTGTGAAAGTTGTTGATGATAGATGTACAGTTCATGATCTATCAAATGGCGATATGATTATTGCCTCTAGCATTTTATGTGGTGGGCTATATAAGCTCATAGACTATGAAAAATCTATGTGATTCGGCATGTGCAGTACATGATTCTCAGGCTATGTCAGATGCAATGCTTTGGCATGCACGACTTGGTCATCTAAATTTTGCTAGTTTGCTACACTTGTAGAAATTTAAAATGGTGTCCTCTTTGCCCAAACTTGAGGAACCCAGAAAACATGTTTGTGAAGGTTGTATTTTGGGCAAAATGCAGCATTCCTCCTTCCCAAAAGATGGTTTAGTTTGAGCTACTCATAAATTCTAGATTGTTCACAGTGATGTTTGTGGTCCTATGCATACACCCTCTTTTGGAAAGTATCTTTAATTTGTGACTTTTCATTGATGATTTTTCCAGGCATGCATGGGTATATCCATTGAAAGCAAAGTCCAAAGTGTTCATGTGCTTCAAACAGTTTTTGGTTTTGGATGAAAACCTATGAGCATGTAAAATGGGCACCCTCCGTTCTGATCGAGGGGACTTTAATGCATTTCTGGTTGAATGTTGGGTAAAACATCAGTGTACAGTGTCGTATAAACCTCAATAGAATGGAGTTGCTGAATGGAAGGACATGTCACTCATGGAGATGGCGAGATGTATGGTCAAGAGTCAGGCTTTAGCACATAGTTTCTGGCTTGAGGTTGTCATGTGTGCAACATATGTACTTAACAGGTATCCCACTAAATCACTGTAGTCTATCACTCTATATGTTTGGCATGGTCACAAGCCATCTATTGCTCATCTGTTTGTTTTTGGTTGTCTCGTATATGCATTAGTGCCTAAAAAACATCGCAAGAAATTGGATGATAAAGCAGTAAAATGTATTTTTGTTGGGTATAGTTCTAAAAGCAAAGGTTATCGTCTGTATCATCCACACACTAAATGCATTTGGTTAGCTGTGATGTTGTTTTTGTGGAAGATGATATTCAACCTTTACTTTCATGTACGAAGGAGACATTTGTTAGCTCCAAGGACATGTATGATACTTTGCTGCCTCTTTTTACAGGTGGATAGTCTAGTTCTGGTCTTAATGAGGCAACTTCTCAGACTCTATAGGTTTAATGTGATGATGCAAATAATTCCATTTTCGATGAAAATTTGCATAATGCACTTGTTGATGAGAGACCTGATATTGAGGAGGCAAAAACTATGCCAAAATGGCTAGTGTAGACTTTGCATGCTAGCAAATTAGATGCAACTTTCTCATACCGTACTCGGTCAAGCTCTCATAGTGCCTCTTTTGCATGAGATTCCTATGCTTTGACTGCATCTAGTCTGTGTGATAAGACTGAACTTGTTTCGTGTGATGAAGCACAAAATTATGAACATTGGATGGCTACAATGCAATCTAAATATAATGCTATCATGAAAAATGGTACCTGGCCTAGTTGATTTGGGTGTTGGTCAGTCTTCTACCACCACCATCTTCATTGACGGTCAGAGTGCATTGGCAATTGCGAGGAACCCTATGTTTCGTGCTGGCACTAAGCACATTGAGGTGCATTATCATTATATTAGGGAGAGGTTCTCTATTGGAGAGATCAGCTTGGCATATGTACCCACGCAGGAGAACATTGTAGACCTTTTCACGAAGGCTCTACCTAGGGAGAAGTTTTAAGCTTTTCACAAAGCTTTGGTGTGAACCTGTTTCATGTGAACTTGTTCAGATAAGATTGAACCTGTTTCATTTGATGAAGCACAAAATTATGAACATTGGATGGCTGCAATGCAATCTGAATATGATGCTATCATGAAAAATGGCACCCCACCTAGCTGATTTGGGTGTTGATTAGTCTTCTACCACCACCATCTTCACTGATGGTCAGAGTGCATTGGCAGTTGCGAGGAACCCTGTGTTCCATGCTCGCACTAAGCACATTGAGGTGCATTATCATTATGTCAGGGAGAGGTTCTCTGTTGGAGAGATCAGCTTGGCATATGTACCCACGTAGGAGAACACTGTAGACCTTTTCATGAAGGCTCTACCTAGGAAGAAGTTTGAAGCTTTTCACAAAGCTTTGGGCTTACTTCCTTTTGTGGATGGATTCCACATAGCTTGGCACTTCCTTATACATGAGTGCCAACTCCTTGTTCACCGCATCACTCCCAGGGGGGGGTTTGTTGATATATTTAGGTAGTGATGTGTGAACACACTAGGATTATTGGGGCATTTTTTTCCCTCTTTAGGAGGTTTTTTTCCCCTGGCTTGTATATATGCCTATAGCCATAACGGGTTACTTATCTTTGTACATTCTAGTGGTAATACATTCAGTATTGTGTGTTGTGCTCCAAGCTTCTTCTTCTTCATTGTGTTGTTCGTGTGCTTCCCTAGTCATCTAACTCCAACATGGTTGAGTCAAGAATTAGGTAAGTCCTTGAAGATGGATAATCAAAATTATAGATGATAAAAATCTGAATAAGTTGATGTCGATGGATGAGTTCTCAACTTTAAAAGTTATAGACCTTTGTACTCAATAATGTCCTAGAAGTATTCATGATTCTCATCAGTTAAATTATTTCCTTTGACCCCCAAATTAGTATTTGTGCGAGAAGATCATGCACCATTGGGACTTCTTCTCTATCTAGAATGGACCTCAATGAAGCTGTGAGGATCAGATTCAAAATTCTTTCTTTTATCTTCTCCATTTTTTACAAGGATTTTTTTGAACTAGGTTCACCATTATTTAGGGCCACAGTAAGCTCTCTAGCCATCACAATTGCCTAGTCAAGAATAAGGTGAGTCCTTGAAGATGGATAATCAAAATTATATATAATAAAAAATTGAATAAGTTGATGTTGAAGGATGATTTCTCAACTTTAAAAGTTATAGGACTTTGGATTCAATAACGCCCTAGAAGTATTTATGATTCTCATGAGTTCATTTATCAAACTAGACCAAAAAAAAATATCATCACTTTTCTACATGATATTCTTATGTTTATCTAAGTGAAATTTATCATCTAGACCACCTCAAAAACATATCTCAACTTCTTAGAGAAAACAACATCTATCAAAGAGAATCCAAGTGTTAATTTCTTTGGTTAGGGTAAATTATATTCAAGCAAGTAATATGGTTAGATCACTAAAAATTAGATGTCAGTACAACATTGTCCCATCATAATAATTTACTAAAATTAAATATCTATTTGGGATTATTTTGATATGATCGTTGACTGATATGTGTTACATTCGTAGTACCCTTGACTTTTGAACTAAAGGCAATCATATGATCTTCTTTACGGGGGTGAACAAAAAAGAAACAAAAAATCATTAATGATTCCTATAGCTATCTATATTCTATCATAGATTTCATATGAAAATCCTAGCTATGCTTGAAATAGATTCTACCCATCCGAATAAAAATTTGCCTTGATTTAAAGTGGATAGTGTATAGATTTTAACAGAACAAAAAATTAAATTTGACTAAAGGAAAAGTATTACAACTATGAAATGAAAAAAATATTTCTTTCATGTTCTCAAAGTCATAATGGCATTATCTATTCAAAGGGGTCATAGTGGTCTTTGTTCAAAAAAACATTGAGTGGTTATCTCTCAACCAAATAGTGTATTTATATAAGAAGTTTATGGAGAGGATTATCCAGTTTATCACTTTCAAGACCATGATGACATACCATCAGCAAGCTAAGAGGAAGTTACAAAGGCTCATGTCTACACAAGATAAAGAAAAATAGAAGGAATATGAAGATAAGGACTTTCAATGTTTTGAAGTGCTAGGACACAACATTATCAAGTTGAGGATAGGAATATCACAACAATAATGAAAAAAGAAGAAGTTGCTATAACACACTTTGAGTGTAATAATGAATGTGAAGAATCATTCCTAGAGCTCAAGAAATAGTTGAGCATTGCCTCCATGCACCAGATTGGAGTCGACCATTCCATGTTCATGCAGATGCATCAAATTATTCTATAGCATGTACTGTAGCATAATCTACACTTGAGGTCGACATGTATTTTCTTGTTCTGTATGCTAGCAGACAATTGAATGTGACAAAGAGAAATTAAACCACTGCATAATGAGAGGGTTTAGGAATGGTGTATGGAGTGAAGAATTTCTGTCAATATTTATTGGACAAAAAATTCTTTGTAAACACCAAGCCTTGCTTTACCTAGTGAACAAGCCTTGCACTATAGGATGATTAGTGCATTACTTCCTATTGTTCGAGGAGATGGTGGATAGTCTCCAGAGATGAAGTGGTGCTACAAAACCATGCTTCACACCAGCCAAGAACAAGTTGTGTAGAGTGTAGTAGGCCCTTTTAGCTTCCTATTGATCACAAATAATCAGCTATGTGCTTTGTAACATGATCCTCTAATCAATGGATCAAAACAGATGAGTAAGAAGTTGAACCAAGATCATAGACTTGCTATTTTAGTCTCTACACATGTTCAATAGAACGAATCGTGCTCTCAAGCTACTCGCAATTAGCCGAATTCCTTTTGGTGGTATCTAATTAACTTAGATAGCTACCAATAATGAGTTATTTCAATACAAAATATGGACTACAAACTAAGAATGATGCTTAGCAAGTTAGGGGACTTGCCCGACATTTTTGAGGTACATCAGTGTGTAGACCAGAGACCAAAGATATGATGATATCTCACGACTGGAAAAGTAATAACTATGAAACTTTGTAGCTATGAAGTAGACAATATGCTGATTCTATACTACTTTAAGTCACATCAAATGATCAACAATGCACTGAGAACAAGCTCTGAGAAGTTCACTATTCTAAGATGGTCATAGCAGAGAAGTGGAGTAGAGAAGTAATCAATGTATATGTATTAGATCACATAGAAATACAATGACATTAGCAATGTTCAATTGCACAATCTGAGGGTAGTGAAAGAGCAATGGAATGAGCTCATTAATCACAATGAGCCCCTCTCAAAATAATCTCTTAGTCGGGCTCTCGACGCGAGCCTTTTTTATCCACTTTTATAGTTGAGATTGGAGCCAAGATTTGAATTCAAATTCAAATTCTGACCCAAAAGTGAGTCCTAAACTATAGGGTATATTCTCTCATCAATCATCTACCAAGTAAATCGAGATTTGATTCCTCTGAAATGCTCATGAGAGTAGTGCATTAAGCATAGGAACTGTTACAAAGATAAAAAGGTAAAGTGACTTTTACAAGGGGATAGTCATATGTGACTATATGTGGCATATGCTAGTTATCTAAGTATGTGGGCTTAGATTATTTTGCACCAACACCTCCCCCTCAAGCCCAACATTCTTGTTCTTCATTCCTCCTTCATATCCTACAATTCAATAATCATCTTGAACCTGTTCATCTTAGTTGCATCTAGAGATTTTGTGAGCATATCTGCACATTGCAAATGAGTTGATACATAGGATAATTGGATGTCCTTGTTAAGTAATTTCTCCCTTACATAATGATAGTGCACTTCAATCTGCTTAGTCCTTGCATGATATATAGGATTAGCAGCCAAATGAAGTGAACTAGTATTATCTCCAAAAATTATTGGAGTATAAGAATGTAACCCCAAACCTGTGTAGAGTAGTTTGAGCCACATAGCCTCATGTGTTGCATTTTCTAAGCCTCTGTATTTTGCCTCTATGGATGACAATGCCATAGTTGGTTGCTTCTTTGGTGACCATGATATTCGCTTTGAACCTGCAAAGGATAAGTAGCTAGAAGTGCTCCTCCTATTATCCTTGGAGCCAGCCCAATCTCCATTAGAACACATCTTGATATGGAAATTAGAAGTGAATGGGTAAAACAGCCCTTCATTTATGATACCCTTTAGATATTTTAGGATCCTCTTGGCAGCTTTCATATGGGGTTTCCTTGGTGCATGCATAAATTGGCTTAATGTACTTACTCCATAACATATTTCCACTCTTGTTAGGGTTGCATAATGGAGACTCCCAATAAGCTTTTGGTAACCTATAATATCTTCAAGAAGTTCTCCCTTGTGAAAACTAAGTTTGTGATTGAGTTCCATAGGTGTACCTGCAATTTTGGTGTTCTCCATCTTGAATTTCACAAGCATATCATGAATGTATTTTCTTTGAGTAATAAAGATTCTAGAATTTGTATACAGAAGTTCTAATACAAGAAAATGTGTTAACAAACCAAGGTCACTGATATTAAATTCTTCCATCATCTGAGCCTTGATTTGCTTGATGCCATTGGCATCATTCCCTAAAATGATAATATCATCCACATAGACACATAAGTAAATAACTTTAGAATTAGTCTTCTTTATGAATAAAGATGAGTCTTCTTTGCTAGAAACAAATCCTTGATCCTACAAATATGTGACAAGTCTATGGTTCCAAGCTCTAGGAAATTGCTTTAGACCATAGAGTGATTTCCTTAGCTTGTATACATAACCTATTGTTGGAGTCAATGTCCAAAATACTCCAGCTAGCACAACATCTCTAGAGTCTTTTAGTAAAGCTTGTACAAAGAAACGATGCGAACGCCATGGATAGGTGATTATCCTCTCAAACCTGCCAAAGTTTGAAACCCGATAGCGGTGAAGACAATAGCATAAGTAGGGTTGGATCCTAGTATATCTATAAGAAAAGCGCCTAGCACTCATGGATAAAGCAAACGACTTCCAAAATGTGGCACGAGTTCGATACCCGCATGCAGCAATGCGCAGCGAACACTTTTTACTGTGGCATGATTTTTGAGAAAAATATGGCTTTTTACTTTGGCATGGTTTTTGAGAAAACTATGGACAGCGATGAAAAGCTCACGCACGTGAACTGACGGAATAGTTTTGTTTATGCTTTTAGTGATCGTAGGATCGTGGAGCTTTAATTGCTTTTGGAGAAGCTTTTAGAGAGTACACAAAACTATATAACAAGATCATTGGATCAGTGTCTTGTATCCCACACCTAGTGTCCAAAACAAGCTTGGAGCTTGGACCTCAATAGAGGTGGTGTTTCTTCTAGCACATGGGGTAGCCATGGTGCTAACTTGAAGCATGTTGAGGAGCAGCTATGGAGTTCTTCTTAATGATTCTTCTTGGAGAAGATGAAGGGTGTGCTCACACTCTAGCTCATGGAGAGGAGGTTATCTCTTGTTCATGGCAAGAAGACTTGGTCATTAGCAACTTGATGGTGAGGATCGACCATCTACATGGTGTATTTGAAGATTGTCTTCTACAAGAAGATATCAGGTTGAAGATTGTCTTCTACAAGAAGATGCCAGGCTACTTCAAAGACATTGGATGGTGGTTAACATAAGATTTACATCTTATGTTAAGTATTCAGGTACATATTCTATTTATGCACACAGGTACTACTTGAATTTTATGGAGGCAGTGGCGTTCATATCAGGAGGAGTCCTATTCGGCATAGGTACAAGAGAATCAGTATGTATATGCTTTATGCATATTTGGATGAGGTGTTTACGAAGGTGTGTTCACATGAGTTTGAGGATTTCGGGCAGCAAACTTGTTAGCATTCCTTGCTACTTTTTAAGTATGTGATCTTTTCACACACGTATCTAACTTAGGGTCTTCCATAGCCTAAGGTTAGATGAGGGTTTGTTGATTATCAGTTTCACACTCATCCTTCCTCTTTCAGTCACTCATATTCACTCTTCTATAACCTATTAGGTCACACATCTCATGTATATTCAGATTTCTGCCCATACATCTGAATATGTTTGTTACATTTGTACATTCACTCATTCATCAATTTCTCATCACATAGAGTGGTTGAGATTTTCGCTCCCACATTGTACATTGAACATTGGTATATATGATACTATGAGTAAGCGATGGCTTACGTAACAACTTACACATGTCGTCTATTCTTTCTCTATCTTTATCTCATCATCTGTATGATTAAGTTGTGGTATGTTCATGTTTTGTCAATATTGAAGAATGCTCGAATTAATTTTGTATATACTGGACCTATGGAACCATGGACCTGTGACATGAGCCAAGGGCCTACCTCACTTCCAACATTTGGTATCAGAGCACTAAGGTTTTGGTTTCAAAACTTTAGGTCTTTGGCATCAATGCATTAAGGCTCATTCATATTCACAAGTTTTCCAGAATTCCAGATTTACAACATATGATTTAAGAGCATCTTCTAACATTTGACATACACACTTAATCTAGATGAGTAGAGATTTGAGACTAGACAATTTAGTTACATGTGTATTCATCAGTGTGGAGTATGAAGTTGATGATCTGTTAGCAACCGAATATTTTTGGAAGAGTATGCAAATACTTTACAAAAGTATTATTTGAAGACCCAGACTTGATGAAGAGAAGACTACTTCAAATTCAAGGAAGAACAATGGTTTAGAGAAGATGAAGAAATTAGATCAACATCAAATCACAGGTATCACTTTCTACTATCAGATTATCATTTGCAGGTCATATCTTAGAAGAGGAGTCATAAAGAGATTTGAAGGTTTCAAGGAGTGCTTTTATACACTTTCATTATTTGAAAGTTAAAGGCTACATCAAAACAGGTATCTAGAGGTTTTTCTAGAGAGTTTTGAGAGATCTCTTTCATGGCAAGAAAGCTTATATAAGAAGACAAATGTGAAGATGGGATGAGTTTTTTTATTTTCAGTCAATTTTCTGTTGTAACTTGGTTGGATATCAAGGTACAAATATATCTAGAGAAGGTAACTCTAGAAGGGTAATTCATCATTCAGACAAAAGTTTGGTGAATTTAGTCATTTTAGACATTTGAAACAACATTTTGATTCAGAGATATGAGGAGATGATAAAACATGATTCTATATTCACTTCCATTTGTATACCATGTTTGTTTTATCTCTTACTCTTAGCATTAGAGGAAGAGAAAAGTTCATTCGAAGAAGTCAAGAGTGTTTGCTACTTCAAGATGAAGAGAACAAAAGGTATGGAAGAGAAGTTTGAAGATGTTGACATCATCAGGTGGAAGAAAGATGCAGAAGAAGAAAGTCCATCATTTCCAAAAGAAAAGTAAGGCTTCCTTTTCTCATATATTTTCCATATACTTTTTCGATTTTATCCTCTACATCCAAAGACAAGTCCATGAGAACATCTTGTGAAGAAAGTCTAAAGAAGAAGCAGTTTCTTGTTTTGCATTATACTTGGTCATGATTTAGTAGGTTTTGACAAAGAATTGCATTGAGAGAAAGAAAAGCAGCAGATATAACTTTTTACTCATATATGTATGAGTTATGTTTTAGTTGAAACTTTTAAGCAGGTAGCTTATATGTTCCCTCAAAGAATTCTTGGAGTGTCAATACAGAGCTACTTGGTATATGACAAGTTGCAGAGAAGTATATTTCTTCTTTATCTAACTCTTGAGGTAAAAGAGTTTTTTATAGCAGACGTTGAAGACTTGGGTTGAGATTTTATGTTTGGAAAAGGTTACCTCATATTCAGTATTTTCAAAAACTTCAGAAAATTCAGAATCTTGTTGATGTACAAATCAATAGAGAATCTACTTTCTATGATTGTCTAGACTTTTGGATACATGTTTGTATTCAAAAAGGTGTTCCATCGTATCCTATCACTTGATTGAGAAGTGGAGTTAGCCAAAAGAAAATCAAGCAGGTACTATCACATTTCACCTGGGTAAAATATGAAAGTTATGAAGTATCAACTTGCAGCTTTTGGAGTTCTCAAGGTGAGAAGTTTGTCCACTTATGTTTCAAGTAGGAGTTACAAATTCTTGGAAAGGATTTGTTTGAAGAAAAGTTTTACAACTTTATGTGAAACATGGACACTTAGAGACATTCAGGTAGCAAATCAAACATTCAGACATGAAGGTTCGATAAGAGCAGATTCTACACAAGAGAGATCATTAATCTTGAATAGATCTTGAGTATTTATGAGTCAGTTGTCTATCCTTTTGTTTGATTCTTAAACATTGGAAGAAGTAAGTCAAAGATTTAGGTTCTATCAGATTTGTCTTGCAGAGAGATAGAAGAAGATACTTGTTATGTTATAGAAGGATATGAATCCTAAAATGCTTTCAGCAAGGTTTTGTTATGTTAGGATCAGCTAACCTTATTCTACAATTTAGAAAGCTGAGGAATGACATGGAAAGCTATTGGCATGTGTACAGTGTCAATAAAAAGGGTTCAGAGATTTTGTTTCAGATACAGGTATTGATCATTGAAGATCAGATTTATGAAGAAGGACATCCAAGATTTCATAAAGTCTGATATAATTTGAAGAATACTAGATACTAGTGTTAAATCATCCAAGGGGGTGATGAAACATGAAGACTTATTTTCAGCCATATATAAAAGAATGCAAACTCATACCTTCAGGTATTCCTATATTTCCTTTGTCAAGTTCTCTTTATGTTCCAGCTTTGAAAGAAGAAGGAAGAAGAAGAATGTTTGGAGAAAGTTCTTGTTAGGATGTTTCTGTTCAAGCGAAGGTTCCAAAATTCTATTGAAGAGAAGCTTGATATTTCAGAAAGGTATATTTCAAAAGTGCGCACATATATGTTTATACCAGCTTCTGAAGGAAAGAGGTATGAAGGATTTAAAGGATGAAGACATAATGACATCATAGATTTTTACTCATATTTCAGTTGATTTCAGTTGGTTTCAATTGAGTTGAGTTTATTTGACTTGAGTACAGTCAGAGATGAACCAGCAGTGTTCATAATACACTAAGTTGTGAGTTGTCAGTCACAGGTTCCAGGATTCAGTTCTTGATTAGTGTATTTACATGACACAACAGAAGTACGTTGAGAAATCTTTTCAAAAGGTAAATGCAAATATGTGGATCCTAGTGTATGTTTCCAGGTTTAGGTAGCAGGTTCGGAGACAGTTCATGCTACATTTGTTGTCAAGCAGTGATTGCTTGATGAGTTCACTATTGGATATCTAGTTTGCATATTTTCTCAAGTATTATGGTTCATGTTCAGCAACTTCAGGTTTTTTGAAGGAAAGTCAAATTTAGTTTTGAAGAAGATTTTTGAAGAAAAGGTTTGAAGGTCAGTTCTGAAGTTCGGGAGTACAAGCTTGAAGCTTCTGATAGTTTGCAGTTTGTGACAGATTGCTGATCCAGTTCAGTTTGCACCATTTTGACATTCAAGGGGGGATTGTTGGAGTCAATGTCCAAAATACTCCAGCTATCACATCATCTCTAGAGTCTTTTAGTAAAGCTTGTACAAAGAAACGATGTGAATGCCATGGATAGGTGATTATCCTCTCAAACCCTCTGCCAAGGTTTGAAAGTCGACAGCGGCGAAGAGAATAGAATGACTAAGGTTGGATCCTAATCTTTCTACAAGAAAAGTGCCTAGCGCTCATGGATAAAGCAAACAACTTCCAAAATCGTGGCACGAGTTCGATACCCGCACGTAGCAAAAAATTTTTACTTTGGCATGATTTTTGAGAAAAATATGGACAACGATGAAAAGCTCATGCACGCGAACTGACGGAATAGTTTTGTTTATGCTTTTAGCGATCGTAGGATTGTGGAGATCTAATTGCTTTTGGAGAAGCTTTTAGAGAGTACAAAAAACTATATAACAAGAGCATTGGCTCAGTGTCTTGTATCCCACACCTAGTGTCCAACACAAGCTTGGAGCTTGGACCTCAATAGAGGTGGTGTTTCTTCTAGCACATGGGGTAGCCATGGTGCTAACTTGAAGCATGTTGAGGAGCAGCTATGGATTTCTTCTTAATGATTCTTCTTGAAGAAGATGAAGGGTGCGCTCACACTCTAGCTCATGGAGAGGAGGTTATCTCTTGTTCATGGCAAGAAGACTTGGTCATTAGCAGCTTGATGGTGAGGATCGACCATCTACATGGTGTATTTGAAGATTGTCTTCCACAAGAAGATATCAGGTTGAAGATTGTCTTCTACAAGAAGATGTTAAGCTACTTCAAAGACATTGGATGGTGGTTAACATAAGATTTACATCTTATGTTAAGTATTCATGTACATATTCTCTTTATTCACACAGGTACTACTTGAATTTTATGGAGGCAGTGGCGTTCATATCAGGAGGAGTCCTATTTGGCATAGGTACAAGAGAATCAGTACGTATATGCTTTATGCACATTTGGATGAGATGTTTATGAAGGTGTGTTCACATGAGTTTGAGGATTTTCGGCAGCAAACTTGTTAGCATTCCTTGCTACTTTTTAAGTATGTGATCTTTTCACACATGTATCTAACTTAGGGTCTTCCATAGCCTAAGGTTAGATGAGGGTTTGTTGATTATCAGTTTCACACTCATCCTTCCTCTTTCAGTCACTCATATTCACTCTTCTATAACCTATTAGGTCACACATCTCATGTATATTCAGATTTCTGCCCATACATCTAAATATGTTTGTTACATTTGTACATTCACTCATTCATCTATTTCTCATCACATAGAGTGGTTGAGATTTTTGCTCCCACATTGTACATTGAACATTGGTATATATGATACTATGAGTAAGCGATGGCTTACGTAACAACTTACACATGTCATCTATTCTTTCTCTATCTTTATCTCATCATCTGTATGATTAAGTTGTGGTATGTTCATGTTTTGTCAATATTGAAGAATGCTCGAATTAATGTTGTATATATTGGACCTATGGAACCATGGACCTGTGACATGAGCCAAGGGCCTACCTCACTTCCAACAAACCTGGTTTATCCTTATCTTCATACCTTGGTGGTTGAGCCATGTAAACTTCATCTACGATCCATCCATTTAGGAATGCATTCTTAACATCTAACTGATATAGGTTCCAATTTTTTGAAGCAACAACACTTACCAAAACCCTGTTGATTGGCATCTTATCCACATGTGAAAAAGTCTCCTCATAATCCATTCCATGGGTTTGAGCAAACCCGTTTGCCACTAGCCTTGCTTTGTACCTATCTATAGAACCATCTGAATTCTTCTTGATTGTATATATCCACATGGATCATATTACCTTCATACTTGGCTTCTTGGGAACCAAATCCCAATTGTTGTTCTCCTCAAGTGCTTCAATTTCTTCATGCATGGCTTCTCTCCCATTCTTCCTTCTCATTAGCTTCTTCAAATGAAGAAGGTTCTTCTATCATAGAGTCTTTAGTCATGTACACAGAATGCTTGGTGACTAATGATGTGTCATAGCCATACCTTATGGGTTTTTTACTCTCCCTTTGAGATCTTCTGAGTGCTTGATTGGAGGAATCTAAAATATCTTCCAATTGCTTGAACTTGTTCTTGCCTTTTGACTTCCAAGCCTTGAACTCAACCTGCTCTTCATCCTCTAAATAGACATCTTGTGGTATTTGTTGATCTTCTTGAGTGAGAGTTGGAAAATCACTTTCCAAGTCATAAGGTATCTTGATCTTCCTGCAATCATCTTCAAACCATGAATTATTTTCATCAAACACCACATCCATACTAACTATAAATCCTTTTTTTATGGGATTGTACAACCTATATCCGTTCTGGTTTTGAGCATAGCCAATGAATATACACTTTTCATCTTTTAGATCAAGCTTCCCTCTAATCTATGAGGGTATATGTGCATAAGCAATGCACCCAAAGATTTTACAATGGTCCAATGAGGGTCTCCGACAATTCCATGCCTCATAGGGTGTCATTCCATCCAAGGATTTGGATGGGAGCTTGTTAATCAAGTGTGTGGCTGTGGAAACAACCTCTACCCATAGGTAATTTGGTAGTTTCTTTTCATTCAACATTGATCTTGTAGCTTCTACTATCAACCTATTCCTCCTCTCTGGCACTCCATTTAATTCAGGAGTGTATCTAGTTGTGATCTCTCTTTTTATACTTTTGTCCTATAAGAATGAGTCAAATTCATGTGAGAAATACTCACCACCTCCATTAGATCTGATCATCTTCAAGTTTCTACTTGTTTGGTTCTCAACCAATGGCAAATACTTTTTCAAACAAGTGAATACTTCATCTTTGTGCTTCATGAAGTAAAGAATTGTTCATCTACTATAATCATCTATGAATGAAACATAGTACCTTGATCGTGAGATTGATGGCTCTCTATTAGGACCCCATGTTGAAGGAGATGGATGGATACCTCGAGGAAGTGAGGTGGTACAACTAAAACCTGCTTTGTACCTACCATGATGCACTTGAGAGTTATATAGTAGGCCCTTTTTTCTTGCAAATGATACCAAGAAAGTACCTATGTACTTTGGAGTTGAAGTACCTATGTACTTCAAGAAAAGCTAGTGTTAAAAAACTTGTTATTTTGGTCCATACACTTGCTGGTTCTTTTACTCAGTGCTCACAATACAGTAAAAATTGATGAAATTCCTTTTGAGGGAATTCAATTAGCTTAGATAGCTAATGTGTCCAAGTGAAATCATCTAAAATGATCAAATATGCTCTAAGAAATGAGTTTAGAAAATCAAAGCTTACCCCCCACTTTTTAAGGACTAACCAATAGATGAATAGTGAGCACTTCGATGATGATTTCACCAACGATTATAAAAAATGGTTGAGAATTCACTAAGATATGATCAGAGAAAGTTGACTGTTCTGAGTAGTCATAGCAGAGAGGTAGACAGAGATGTTCAATGAACTATATGTATTATAAATCATGATTGTACAAGATCATTGGCATTGTAATGATGCTCAATGATGATGTATTGAGTGAACTATGGTGTGAGCTACTCAGCTTTTACAAATGATCAAGGAGAGAGCTTTGAATGAGGCCACTCTTAGCCGCAAGATTTACAAAGACTTTTTATAAGAGTTTTCTTCTAAGTTTGAATTTGAATTCAAACTTGGCTCCAACTAAAAGTGACTCCGTTGATTTAGGAGTTATTCTCTCAAATGAACTCATAGCTAATGTTCTTCCTAACTCCATGAGATATAGGCTTTTACAAGATTCTTCAAGGATTTAGTCTTTTACAATAGTAAACGATCAAGTGGTTACAAGCCAAGGTTCACATGTATCATCAAGTGATAGTTGCACACATTGTCTTCTAATCCAAATGTGTAGGCTTGATCATTTTGCACCAAAAGCTCCCCCTCAAGCCAGACATCTTGGCTTGCATTGCTTCATCAATCTTCTTGAATAACATGCAAAGTTTAGTACCATCAAGTGCTTTGGTTAACAAATCAGCACATTGCATATTTTTAGATACATATGCCAGTTGAATCTCTTTTCTCAAGAGTTTCTCTCTAACATAGTGATAGTGCACTTCTATATGCTTGGTTCTTGCATGATAAATAGGATTGGTTGCAAGCTGCAAAGAACTAGTATTATCACCAAAGACCATTGGTGAGTGGGTATGAAGTCCCAAATTTGAGTAGAGCAATCTAATCCAAATAGCTTCTTGTGTAGAATTTGCTAATCCCCTGTATTCAGCCTTTGTTGAAGATAGAGCAATAGTTGGTTTCTTCTTAGAAGACCATGAGATTGGCTTATCACCTACAAAAGATAAATAACCCAAAGTACTTCTTCTATCATCCTTACGTCCTACCCAATCTGCATAAGTACAATTTTATGTCCAAATCTGATGTGTATGGGAAGTAAAGATCTTGATTTTGAGTACCTTTGAGATACTTCAAACTTCTTTTAGCAGCTTCCAAGTGAGCTGCTCTAGGTTTATGCATCAATTGGCTTAGAGGACTTACTTCATAACATATGTCAATCCTTGTTAATGTTGCATAGTTTAGACTCCCCACCATGCTTTGATAACCTACAATATCTTCAAGAAAATCACCTTCATGAGCACTCAATTTGTGATTTACCTCCATAGAGGTGCTAGCTACTTTTGCATCCTCCAAGTGGAACTTCTTCAACATGTCCTGCACATATTTCCTTTGAGTGATGTAGATTCCAGAGTTAGTGTATACCAACTCAAGTCCAAGAAAATATTTCAAAAACCATAGGTCACTGATCTTAAATTCCTGCATCATCTAGTTTTTTATTTGTTTGATGCCATTGGCATCACTACTTATAAGAATGATGTCATCAACATAGACACATAGATATGACATTTCTGGATTACTTCTCATCATGAATCCTTGGTCTTGAAGATAGGTTGTTAACCAATGGTTCCATGCCCTAGGTGCCTGCTTCAAACGATAAAGAACTTTCTAAATTTGCATACATTATTTACCTTGCTTTGATCTTCATAGTGAGGAGGTTGAGCCATGTAAACCTCCTCTGAAATCCACCCATTGAGAAAAGCATTTTTCACATCTGGTTGATACATATTCCAATTTCTAGATGCTGCTACACTTACCAACACTCTAATGGTTGGCATCTTAGCCATTGGTGAGAAATTTTCTTCATAGTCTACTCCTTGGGTTTGTGCAAAACCCTTAGCCACAAGCCTAGCTTTGTATCTGTTTATAGATCCATTTGAGTTCCTTTTGATTTTGTAAATCCAACTAGAACCAATTACCTTCATTGATGCTTTCTTGGGTACTAGCTCCCAAGTGTCATTCTCTTGGCGTGCTTCTATTTCTTCATCCATAGCCTCCTTCCATTATGCTTTGGTACTTGCTTCTTCATATGAAGAAGGTTCCTCAAGTGATGAATCCTTAGTAAGATAAATGGAATGCATAGTGACTAATGAAGTATCATACCCATATCTGATTGGCTTCTTACTCTCTCTTTGTGATCTCCTTAAGGCTTGCTTGGATGACTTAGGTATGTCCTCCAACCTCTTCATCTTGACCTTGTCTTTTGATTTCCATGCTTTAAAATTTTCCAAGTTGATGGTGTCCTCATCATCTGATTTGATGTCTTCAATTGTGCTTGGCTCCTCCTTGGTGAGGCTTGGAAACTCTTCTTCCAAGTCATATGGCAATTTGACCTTCCTACATTCACTTTCAAACCCAGAATCATTCTTATCAAACACAACATCTTTATTGACCATAAATCCTTTGTCGGATGGATTATAAAACCGGTATCCTTTTTTATTTATATCATAACCTATGAAGATGCATTTCTCTACCTTAGGGTCTAACTTACCTCTAATTTGAGATGGAACATGCACATAAGCAACACAACCAAATATTCTGCAATGTTCAAGTGATGGTCTCCTACCATGCCATGCCTCATAGGGGGTCATCCCATCAAGGGATTTAGAAGGTAACTTATTAATAAGATAAGTGGTAGAAGAGACACTCTCTACCCACAAGTAATTAGGCAACTTCTTTTCATTTAGCATTGATATAGTTGCTTCCACAATCAATCTATTCCTCCTCTCGCGTACTCTATTTTGCTCAGGAGTATATCTAGTAGTGATCTCCCTTTTGATAACTCTATCTTGCAAAAATGCATCAAAATCATTGGAGAAGTACTCACCTCCTCCATCTTACCTTATCCTCTTTAAGCATTTTCCTATTTGATTTTCCACAAGTGCAAGATATTTCTTGAAACAACTGAAAACATCATCCTTATGTTTCATGAAGTACAAGATAGTCCATCTACTAAAATCATCAATAAATGACACATAGTACCTTGATCCTGAAATTGAAGGATCCTTGCTTGGTCCCCACACATCTATGTGGACAAGTTCCAAATAATCCTCATGCATATATCCTTTCTTTGTAAAGGGTAACTTGTGTGATTTACCAAACTAACATGCACCACATTTATAGATCATGTGTTGCTTGGATACATTAGGTATCCCAAGTGCACATTGATCTCTACATATCTACTTCAATGTTCTCTCACCAATGTGCCCTAATCTTTTGTGCCATATTTCTAAATTAGACAAAGTTTGATCCTTATAATTATAAAGTGCAATGTTTCTAGTGTCCTCAAGCTCAAATGTAAAAAATCTACTTGTTTTATCTCCCTTGGCAATTCTCCTAAATCCATGTTGGGGGCCCTCCACAAAAGCTCCAAATTTATTGAACCTAACTTGCAAACCCTTTTCCACTATCTATCCAACACTCATCAAATTCTTTGTGATAGTAGGTACATAAAGAACTCTGCTCAACAAATTTCTATTCCCATTAGAAGTTTTGACCTTTCCTACCTTGACAACTGAATGCTTGGTATCATCACCTGTCTACACTTGGTGCTTTCCCTTGGGCTCTTCAAGATCAAAAAGGAGAGCTACATTGCCTCCTACATGATTTGAACAACCTGAGTCGATATAGAAGAGGTGCTCATCATTCATTCCTTGTTTTGAAGTCATGTTCATCATGAGAAGAGAATCCTCTTGATCCTCTGTATAGTTGTTGAAGTCTTTTCTTGATTTGTATCCTCCTTGATAATTGTTGTTGTAGCCATGGTTGTATCCTTGATTATGGTTGAATCTTCCTCTTGATGATGAGTAGCCACCTCTTTGAAATCCTCTTTCCATAGCACTCATCTGTTGTGTGATTAGACAGTCCACATATATTGCATGGGGAAGAGTTGAAAGGTCTCCCCCTACCTTGCTTACCTCATGTGTCCCTTCCTATTGAATTCCTACCTCTCCTTGCATAGTTAGCTTGAGAAGTAGTACCTTCATCTTCAACTTTCTTGCTTTTTCCTTTATCCTTAGACTTTCCTTTATCTATATAGAGGGCAGAAGAATTGTTACCTCTTGATGGTTCACCATTTTTGTTGATCTTGGCCTCATGGGTGAAGAGTTGCCCCATGAGAGTGGTTAGATCAGGGATTTCAATATCCATATAAAGATCCATTGCAATTGTAAAAGATTCCCACTTATCATCTGCCTTGATGCCATTGATTATCTCTCTCACTATTTTCTCCTCTTCAATCTCCTCTCTTATGCTTGCAAAGTGATCAACTACATCTTTCACCTTAGTCACAAACTCAAAAACATTCTGCTTAGGTTGCTTCTTTTGAGTAGTAAACTCCATCCACAATTGATTTTTCCTTGCTCTTGTATTGGAACAAAAGTATGAAGATAGAGTATCCCAAGTCTCTTGGGAAGTTTTGCAATTCCTAATATGAGGAAGATGGAAGTCAGAAATAGAGTTAAGTAGATATGACCTGGCTAAAGCATCTTTGCCACACCATGATTTGAGTCTTTCTTGCTCCTCTCTTGTAGGTAGGTCTTTGCTTCTAAATATGGGCATCTCCTCATCTCTTAATATGTATCTAGAGAGGCTCCTTCCTTGTAGATAGGTCTTCATACTGAAGGGCCATGATGTATGATTATTCCTTTCCAATTTATCAATGAAAGAAGGGAAACCATCTCCCATTTTACCTCAACTTGCTCTTATACCACTCTTAAAGGAGATGGATGGATACCTCTAGGAAGTGAGGTGGTACTGCTAAAACTTGCTTTGTACCTGCCCTGATACACTCCAGAGTTATATAGTAGGCCCTTTTTTCTTGCAAATGATACGAAGAAAGTACCTATGTACTTTGGAGTTGATGCTTGAAACAATTGAATCAAAACATACTACTTCAAGAAAAGCTAGTGTTAAAAAACTTGCTATTTTGGTCCACACAACTGTTGGTTCTTTTACTCAAAGCTCACAGTATAGTAACAACTGATGAAATTTCTTTTGAGGGAATTCAATTAGCTTAGATAGATAATGATTGCAAGTCAAATTATCTAAAATGATCAACTATGCTATGAGAAATGATTTTAGCAAATCAAAGCTTACCCCTTACTTTTTAGGGACTAACCAATAGATGACTAGTGAGCACTTCGACGACAATCTATCTCAAATTCTTAAACCAAATTCCTTGAGATTTTGACAGCACAAAGTGGACTATAATCTAGTTCCAACAAGCCAAAGATTATGAAAAATGGTTGAGAATTCACTGAGATATGATCAGAGAAAGTTGACTATTCTGAGCAGAGAAGTAGACAGAGATGTTCAATGAACTATATGTATTATAAATCATGATTGCACAAGATCATTGGCATTTTAATGATGCTCAATGATGATGGACTGAGTGAGCTATGGTGTGAGCCACTCAGCTTCTACAAATGATCAAGGAGAGAGCTCTGAATGAGGCCACTCTTAGCTGCGAGATTCACAAAGACTTTTTATAAGATTTTTCTTCTAAGTTTGAATTTGAATTCAAACTTGGCTCCAACTAAAAGTGATTCCATTGATTTAGGAGTTATTCTCTCAAATGAACTCATAGCTAATGTTCTTCCTAACTCCATGAGATATAGGCTTTTACAAGATTCTTCAAGGATTTAGTCTTTTTACAGTAGTAAATGATCAAGTGGTTACAAGCCTAGGCTCACATGTATCATCAAAGTTGCACACATTGTATTCTAAGCCAAATGTGTAGGCTTGATCATTTTGCACCAACACCCCACATATTAGTGTGTATAAGCTCCAAGTAGTCTTCATACATATATCATTTTTTGTTGAATGGTTTCCTATGAGATTTGCCAAATTGGGATGCTCCACATTTGTATATCATGTGTTGCTTGGACACATTTGGAAGGCCAAGCACACTCTGATCCCTGCATATTTGCTTTAGTGTTCTTTCACCTATATGACCTTGCCTTTTATGTCATATCTCTAGTTCAAATAAGGTTTGATCTTTGTAATTGAAGAATGGAATGTTTCTGGTATCTTCAGCTTCGAATGTAAAGAGTCTACCAGATTTCTCACCTTTTGAAATCCTCTTGAAGCCTTCTTGAGGATCTTCCACATATGCTCCATGTCTTGTGAATATGACCTGTAAGCCTTTCTCAAAATTCTGCCCAACACTGATTAGGTTTTTTGTTATGGTTGGCACATATAAAACCTTACTCAAAAGGTTCATGTTACCATCAGAAGCCTTGACATTTCCAATTTTCTTAACAGAATGTCTAGTATCATCACTTGTCTTCACTTCATGCTTCCCTTTAGGTTCTTCAAGATCAGATAACAATGCTACATTTCTAGTCACATGATTGGAACAACCAGAATCAATATAGAAAAGACTCTCATCATCTTTACCTTGCTTGGATGTCATGTTCATGATCAATAATGAATCCTCTTGGTCTTCTATGTAGTTGTTATAATCTCTTCTACCTCTAAATCCTCCTTGGTAGTTGTTTTTGTAGCCTTGATTGTAGTTTGTGATGATAGTTGCTTCCCCCATTGTTGAACCTGCCTTTGGATTGTCCATAGCCTCCTCTAGGGAAGCCTCTTCCTCTCTGATTCCTTGTGTTCTTGAAGCATTCTTCTGTAGTGTGTTTGGTTGGGCCACAAATATCGCAAGGTGGTGGTGTACGATCTCCCCCTGCCTTGTTTTCCTCATCTGCCCCTTCCTCTAGTACCTCTTCCTCTACCTGTGAAGTTCACTTGAGAGGTACTAGCCTCTTCTTCATTCTTTTTGCCTTTACCTTTATCCTTACTTTTATTTCTATTTGTATAAAGGGTAGTAGATTGGTTACCTCTAGGGTTGTCTCCATTCTTGTTGCACTTTGTCTCATGTGTGAAGAGTTGCCCCATCAATGTGTTGAGGTTTGGTATCTGCATATCCATATAAAGGTCCATTTCTATGGTGAAGGACTCCCACTTATCATCAGCTTTGATGCTATTTATGATCTACCTTACTATCTGCTCCTCTTCTATCTCTTCTCCAATGCTTGCAAGCTGGTTAGCTACATCCTTCATCTTGGTTACATAGTCAGCTACACTTTGCTTTGGTTGCTTTTTTAGGGTTGTAAACTCCATCCATAACTAGTTCTTCCTAGCTCTTGTATTTGATGAGAAGTATGAAGAAATTACTTACCAAGTCTCTTGGGAGGTCTTGCAATTCCAAATGTGAGGTAACAAGAAATCAGATATTGAGTTAAGTATATAAGACCTGAAAAGAGCATCCTTTGCACACCATGTCATTAGCCTTTCTTGCTCTTCCCTTGTAGGCTGATGTTTGCTCTTGAATATTGGCATTTCTTCATCTCCAAAGATGTATCCATATAAGCTTCTTCCTTGGAGTTAGGCTTGCATCCTTAGTGACCATTCTGAATAGTTGATTATGTCCAATTTGTCAATGAATGATGGAAATCCATCTCCCATCTTGCTTTGATGTTTCTCTAATACCAGTGTTGGAGGAGATGGTGGATAGTCTCCAAAGATGAAGTGGTGCAACAAAACCCTGCTTCACACTAGCCAAGAACAAGTTGTGGAGAGTGTAGTAGGGCCCTTTAGCTTCCTATTTATCACAAATAATCACCTATGTGCTTTGGAACATGATCCTCTAATCAATGGATCGAAACAGATGAGCAAGAAGTTGAACTAAGATCATAGACTTGTTATTTTAGTCTTTGCACATGTTCAATAGAATGAATAGTGCTCTGAACGTGCTAGAAATTAGCCAAATTCCTTGAATCCCTCTCAAGATAATGTCCTAGTTTGGCTCTCGACGTGAGTCTTTTTTATCCACTTTTATAATTGAGATTGGAACCAAGATTTGAATTCAAATTCAAATTCTCAACAAAAAGTGAGTCCTAAACTATAGGATATATTCCCTCATCAATCATCTACCAAGTAAATTGAGATTTGATTCCTCCTAGATCCTCATGAGAGTAGTGCATTAAGCATAGTGACTTTTACAAAGATAAAAAGGTAAAGTGACTTTTACAAGGGGATAGTCATATGTGAATATATGTGGCATATGCTAGTTATCCAAGTATGTGGGCTTGGATTCTTTTGCACCAACACCTATTACTATGGATTTTCATTTCAAAGTAGTAGTGAAAAAAGAAACACTCATGTAAGATCATATCAATGATCATGCCTAACTAATGGCGAACCACTTATGGGCATTGCTAGTGAGTTACTCAATCCGTACTTCTTCAACTTGGAAGTAGTTCTTAAGTGGTAAAAAAGATAGTGACATAACTCACTTATGTTCCTCATCATAAGATCAATAAAAAATCAACCAATTCATTGCATGAGATAACAAAATTTCACATCAATGCAAGCAGCTTGCACTATCAAAATAGTTAAGGTGTCTTATTGTGTTGTGTTATCTAGGATCTTGAGGTTGTGACCATGGGACAATTGCAAGGCTTTTGTACTAAGTGATTTCCCAACCTCACTACTTCTATGTTAATACCATGTAGATAGAATAATGTCCTATTGCATTGATCCTCTTTCCTATGCATGTGGTATAACTATCCAATTCCAACATCAAGAGGATATACATTGGACTACTAGCCCCTCATTTAGATCATTGTTTTTCTATTAGTGTTTCAATACCTATTAAGACATTTTGTGAGGGTTTTCGAGTGCTATAACATTTTGGGACTTTCTTTGTCCAATGATTTTGTGATATTGCTTGGCCTTGAGCTTAAATAAGGTACCTGTAGATCATCCTTGTGATCACTGATTCTTGCTAATAGTCATGTCCAAATTTAGCATACCAAATGTGAGAAGAAATCCAAATTTTGGGTAGGATAATTCACTTGGATTAAAAAATAGGATCTTTTATTTTTCTCACATAAATAAAAAAACCCTTCCACATTGAAAAAGGGATTGTATGCACTACTTCCTCAAAGAGGTCATGGCTTCACCAAGACAAAAAAAGCATACCTATGCCAAGCAAGTAGTCATGCTAATCCAACTACAAAGAGGTCAAAATTATGCACCTCGTTTTAGAGTCCTTTGGAAATCTTGATTTTGTAATGAAATGCATTAGTAATCAAGGTTCTAAGGAATGAAGGCATGGATGATTTCCACGAAAGATGCAATCACGAGTTGGAAACTATAAATTTGTCACTACTTGGAGAGAGCAAGCATGGACAACCTTGCTATCCATGTTTGTGTTAGATCTTGTTATCCAACTTCACTAAAAGCCATTTCATGTGATTATTACTAGAGGTGATCATTCATCAAAGGGCAATCAATAGCTTAATCTTGTAGTAGTCTCATTTTCTTTTTGGACAATAGTTTTTGGATCTAAAAAGTGTTCTAGCGTAGTCATGAGGGAGGATTTGGATGAAAACAAGTGGCTAGGAGGATGCATGTAAAAACACTCATAAATTAGTAATCAGCTTGGAGCAATTGAGCATGAGTGATCATGGGAAAACTTGAGGATACAACAGTCATGGACCAACGTTCCTATGTTGCATAGAATATTGAGCAATCATCTTGGAGCAGTTGAGCATGAGTGATCATGTGAAAACTTGAGGATGCAATTAGTCATGGACCAATTTTCCTATGTTGATTAGAAGGAACATGGGCCAATAATTTGACTCCCTTGACACATTGTTGCTGAGTTGAGTGGTCATCTAGTGCTCACATATTTGATAGGCAATACTTGCAAGCACATATCAAGAGGTAGTGGTCATGTAGTCATGTGGGAGTGACCATGAAATTTTTAGGTAGTTGTGAGATTGAGTTAAGAAGTTGTGGGACTTCCTCTATGGTGAAGTTGTTTGAAGAATTCATGTGCTATGCACAATTCAAGACTTCTACTAATGAGGGTAGCCATAGATGGACATGAGTCAATTCTATCGAATCAACTTCTCTCGAGCAATCATGGAGTGGGGAGCTTAAAAGATTGAGAAACTTCAAAGGATGCAACTGTGGTATATTGGTGGTTGCAATGATTTTTAGTTGGTTTTCTTGATAAAGTTTTCATTAAACCTAATCCTAATCTCTTGCTTAACAATCCTACCCTCCTAACCTACTGAGAGCATGTGATGGGCTTTAAAGTTAAAATCAAGAAGAAAAGAGTATCCAGCTATCCTTCTCCAACTTGAACATAGTCAACACACATGAACTTGTCTTTCCTAGCACACCGTCAAGCAAGACAAAGAGTCAACACACATCAACTTTTCTTTCCTAGCACACCCTCAAGCAAGATAGTGTGTTTGAAGCCCATTGTCCTAGAAAACAACTCCAAGAATTAGTGTTCTCATCCACACCTTTGTCATCTTGACAATGGCGAGCAATTGGAGGGTGTGTACATGCTTGAAGGGAGGAACACCACACCTTTGCATGTCATTCTACCTCTCCACTCAAACAAAGTGAAAACCAAAAGTAGACACCCTGACTAAAAAGACAAGATCATGTAGAAAGACAATGGCACATAGATAAGCGCACATGAGATTGAAGATGTTATATACAATTCTAAGATACTACATATGCTCATGTCCTATAAAAGATTAATTAAAATTGATAATAATCCTCCAAAACATTCAATATTGATGGTGTATAAATTATGAGAGTCATGTAGGTAGAACAATAATAAGAAAAGAAAAAGATTTTTTTTTTTCTTTAAGCACTTATCCTTGACGCATAACACAACACATTGCACTGTTGCGGTAGAAGAGAAATCCGACATAATAAAAGGGAAAATCCAAGCAATAATTTATATTTGGTACAAGCACTTCGTGTTCATGGATCCATGAAAAGGATACTCCTAGAAGAGCAAGGTAATCTAGAGTGGTAACCAATAGATTTGGGTGACTATGTGAAGCATATGACAACAAAGCTTTGGAACATGTCACCTCAGGTTGGCGTCTTCACCTAATTATGTATGCTTCTTTTTTCTTGTTCTGTTAACCTGCAAGAGCCAAGTTAATATTTGGCAGAGGAAATATAAGAAGAAAATTTTGGGGTAAGATCTAGGGATGATTTGTTTTGTATAGTTGTGTAAAAGTAACAAACTTTGAGGAAAGAGTCAGTTCCTCGGTTGCAAGGGATAAATAAAGCTGGTGGAAACACATGAATTGGGTCAGTATTTTATAGATAAGTAATGGTGGGGGAAAGATAATAGGATTCTTGAGGTCTTTATCTCAAATCATCTCCATGATTGTTGAATTTTGCATCTCACATTAGACCTTTGTGTTGTTTTTTTTTCATATGATACTTCAAATGAAAAAAGGAGACAAATACAAGAAAGCTAAAACAAAAAGAGAGAAATACAATAAAGTTAAAGAGAGGTACAACGAAGGTTAATTATCTTTCATCCCCTTCATGTGGAATCCACTTCTTTTTTAGCTTGTTGTCCTGACAAACAAACACTCGTGTTTTAAGGGGGGTACTCTTAAAGTTCCTAATTCTTTTGTCTACACAGTCTAGGGATATTCTATCGATCACCCTCTAGAAGTCCCAACAAAGTTGATCACACATCTCTCCTTCCATATTTTCAAGCACATTTTGTCATGTTCCAAAGAGCAGAAGAGTAGCCAATGGCCTCACCAATGAGAGCTTGCTTCTAGGTGATCAGTTGATCAAGATTGAGGGTTCTTAGGATGTTGTTCCAAACATAGGTACTCTTCAAACAAGAGAAAAGGAGGTGCTCAATTTCCTCCCTTCCACAAAAACATATTCTACACCACAAAGGGGCTCCACAATTTTTGTTGGATCTCACATTGATCCACATCTCACAATGGAGAATTCTCCATTGGCGGGTTGCTTTCTTATGCTCCACAAGTGGTTTTTTTTTTTAATATAAAGGAAGTTCGGCATTAGCCTACTCTCCCAGACTTGAATTAAATAAAAAAAGAAAAGTACAAGAGAAGGGGACTAGTGCCCACGGGACCCCCCAAATCCCACAACATACAAAAATGTCTTGTTAAATGTAAATATCCATTTGAAAACATTAAATAGCTATTTTTCAAAGGCGTTGCAAATGTCTTCTTCTACACATTCACATAGGATGGTCACCATTAGAATTAAGACATCATCTTACAATTATGTAATCATGAAAACCCATACGAAAAGAGCTAGATTGGAGTGTATTTGTTTGTATTTTTTACCTTTTCACACTTGATGTAAAGTGGTGCACGAGGGGTGCACTATAAAGAAGCTAAGCCGGTCACTTCTAAGATTTTTTTGCTAGTGTGAGTAGAGAGCTCTTTCTTGCACAAGGTCTGTTACTTCTTTCAAGTGGAATTTTTGCATGGTTTATGATATGCAACACTTGATTCTTACTTCCTATGTTTTATACATTGAGGTTGTGCATTTTTGGTATTTCCTCTTTGTTACGAGCATCAACAGACAAGATGGCCAAAGAAAGCAGTGAGAAGGAGCAAGGAGATGGAAAAATTATGCAGACCCGACAAAGAATAGGCTTAACGAAATTTTCACAGCTTACTTTCAATCAAAAGTGATTTTCATCACTTTCAAGTCAAGGAGCTCTCGAGCTTGAGGAGTACTAGAAGTAGCCAAATACCAATTTTCATAATTTTTAGGCTCCATTTGAGCCCTCAAATAAGTTTTAGAACCTAATTTTTAACTAGGCTAGACACTAGGTTTGGATAGGGCCAAAGCTAGTAAAAAACTATAAAAAGAGCTAGAGAGCTCACTTTGTGGGTTAGCTGGTTAGAGATTGAAGCTTTTGTAATAGAGATCATTGTTCCTCTCTTTGTTCTTATCTTATGTGCACATGTGTGTATGTGTGTGCATGCTAGTGTGCTTCTCACTCATGCACTTGTGCCTTCACTCGCTCATGGTCATCATACCAGCTCTCACATCTCCATGGATTGAGATTTTTGAGGGTGGATCTCCTAACATTGGTAGTCACCATTATGCGAGAGTGCCTATAATGGTTTCATTGTTTACATCTGTGGGACATAGACTCTAGAACAGTCTTCTACGATTGATTTATTGTGATTTTGAGCCCATTTGTTCTATTTAGATCTCAATCAATAGAAATATTTTGACCTTATAAGACATGAAACTGCATTATCTTTGGCAGTGGGCTGAATGTGATGTGTAAGTGATGTCAAGATGCATGTATAAGTGAGAGCATATATGTGTGCATGTGCATAGATGTGTTCAGGTGCATTCATTTCTATGTATGTATGCACATGTGTATATTTGTATGAATTTATTTATATGTGTATGTGCTGGCATGTGTGAGTTTGTATGTTCATGTGTGTTTGACTACATCTATGTATGTGCATAGGTGTGTTCAGGTGCATTCATTTCTATGTATCTATGCACATGGGTATATTTGTGTGAATTTATATCTATGTGTATGTATGCACAGTGGTGCATACATACATAGAAATGAATGCACCTGAACACACCTGTGTATGTGAATAGGTGGGTTCAGGTGCATTCATTTTTATGTATGTATGCACATGGGTATATTTATGTGAATTTATTTCTATGTGTATGTGCTTGCATGTGTGAGTTTCTATGTTCATGTGTGTTTGACTACATCTATGTGTGTACCTGTATCTTGCAGGTGACGTTGATGTGGTGCTATTTGGGCATTGCAAATGAATACAAGAAGTGAGTGTGGCAAGACGATTGCAATTAAGAGAGTAGAGAGAGAGAGAGAGTTGAAAGCACAGAGAATGATCAGCTATAGAGATTAGAGAAATATGATGCA
>CM035411.1:179652373-179729873 GCA_020310875.1 Ceratopteris richardii
TAGGCCTAGGTGATCCCAAATGTGTGATTAATTTTTTCAAATTCCATAGTTTTCTGTCAATCACGATTGACACGTCAATTGGGATTGACAAACAATGATAGACAGATCGTGATGGACTAGTCAATCCTGATCGACACGTCGATTGTGATGGACAGGGTCCACAACTGATTGATCGATCGCGACCGACAGCCTCGATGGATGTGTACATCACGACGGACATGGTCCACGACTGTTTGACCCACGACTGACTAAATCTATCGAGCCATGTGTCAATCGTGATTGACCTATCAATCACGACGGATAGCCCCATTGGATATGTCCACTCCACAACCACCTAGAGTAGGATCAGTATTAGCAGATCCCACTCTCGAGGACCTAGACATGATGCCTAAAGCATATCAAGCCAGAATTCAAGAAGGGCCAAATGTGAGAGATCATGACAAATGTTACCCTAGAGCTGATCTAGAGATAGAAAGAACCAAGCTTTTTGGGCTCAGACCATGTTTGAAGCCAGTCGCCTCTTTAACATCTCTAGCTCAGCCAAGACACAGTTACACTTTGATGGACTGCTAGAAAGATTGGAGAGGCTAATTGCAAAATCTGAAAAGGACCCTACCTCTCAAGGCAAGGACAAGGGAAGTGAAAGGATAAGCCTTCCTGCCCAGGAAGCTTATGCGCCTAACTCCACAAAACGAGACATATCTTCTTCTATGAATCGATATTCCCCAGAATTTCTAAGAGAGATTCGAGAAGAGAAATGGGCTAAAGAAAGTGAGAATCCTCCCAATTGAACTTGTGGATGAAGTGCATGATCAATTCCCACAAGACATTCCTTCCATTTATGGAGAGTAGGAGAGTGCCCAATCTCATGAGAGATTAGACTTCGAGTCTAATTCCTTATAGGAACTACCCCATTTCACAGGACCATGGGAACCTAAGTCTACTTGTATGAGAGCACCCACGGTCATGGTAAGGAATGAAGATTCAATCACCGCTAGGAATACACAGGTAGTAAAGAACACTAAAGTGCAGTGCAATCTCAGTTTAGAAGAGCTACTCAAGGTTAAGCCGGAATTATGGAAACATGTAGTCAATCAACTGCGAGAAGTAGGAGAACCTCATTCCCAAGTAGGATCTCATAGAACGGTACCCGAAATACCCTTGGACAAGATAGGAGACATGAGCGAAGGAGAAGAGGGAAACACCTATCTTCCAATTACCCATCAAGGTTACACTACCAAGGCAATTTTGGACTCAGGTGCAAGAGTAGCAATTGCTACCACTTCCTATGGAAGCGTTGGGGCAAGCTAGCACTCAGGCCAATGAGAATGAAATTGCAGATGGCCGATGGTCACATAGAGAGACCCTGAGGACTACTAGAAGCAATAACTCTCACCACATGTGGTGTCGAGTTCGACCATACTTTTGCCATATGTGACTTTAGCAAGAATCAGGCCTATGAGATGATTTTGGGAAGACCATTTATGCGGCAGTTGTAAGTGGTACAAGATTGGGGAACCAATTCTTTGTATTTGCAACACTTAGGTGTTACCACCAAAGTCAATCTCAAGGACTACTCTCATAGAGACGTACCCCCTATTCAATGGAACCCCATCCATAGAGCTAAAGATGATATGGAGTCAGTGCATTCCATAGGATCAGGATCCTCATGGATGCATGAAGACACCCACTTATGGGTGTGCAAAGTAGTCGTAGAAGAAGAGAAGAGACAAAAAGCCAGAGAGGTAGGTGTGAAGGAAACTCATAGATCAATTCAAGACGCAGCCTATGCACGTGTAGTGTTTCCTAATGAAGAATTTGAACCTCATGGTTGGGTGGAAATTTTAGCAACAATGGATGTAGCCATCAATGAAGAACAATGGACGCCCCACTGTGATGATGATGGCTATGACATTTCAGTCTTCACAATAGAGCCAATCATATGTGATTGTGTTATTGAAGAATGTGAACCTGGCACTGATGCATTCGAGGATGCAACTGACTCCGATTTAGATTCAATCATTATGGACCCACCTTTTGTATCAGATGAGGAATATATCTATGAAGTGGAGGCTCACCCACAAAGACATGAAGAAATTACAAATGATGTGAGGTTAACCACACAAGTGACCACCAAGAATGAAGGCAAGAAAAGGAAGAAGAAAGAAGCCACATCAGAGGAGGAAGAATCTTTGTTTGAGGTCCCTAAAAATTTTAAGAAGTATAAGATAGAAGATAGGAGAGTCATGATAAGAATGCCTAAATGTGATGCACAATCCGGAGAGGTCTATGATAACAAAGAAACCACCAAGAAAATTGTGGTAACCATAGAAGAAGAAGAAGAAAAATGCACATACATAGGACGTGACTTGACTGAGGAAGAGGAGCACGAGTTGATAGCCTTGCTCAGAGAATATAGAGATGTATTCGCTTAGAGTTACAAGGACTTGAAAGTTGTAGACCCTAACATATGCTCACATACAATTCCCATGACCTCAAATGCCAAACCCTCTAAGCAAAAGCCATACACATATAACGATAACTACGCTGCCAAGATAAAGGAAGAGATAGATAGATTGGTAGAAGTTGGATTCATCTATGACATTGAGCACACTGAATGGGTGTCACCCATTGTACTGGTGCCAAAAAATAATGGCAAGTTATGTGTATGCATTAACTTGAAAAAGGTTAACGCAACCACTATCAGGGATAGTTATCCGCTTCCTATCACTGAAAATCTATTAGAAAGAGTAGCAGGCAAGGAAGTGTACAGCTTCCTTGATGGATTTTCTGGCCTACAATTAGGTAGTCATTGCTTCAAAAGATCAGCATAAGACGGCATTTGCCACAGAGTGGGGTATATTCGCATTTCGAGTAATGCCATTTGGGCTTACCAATGCTCCTGCAACCTTCCAGAGACTGATGTACCATGTGTTTAAAGAGTTCTTGAGGAAGAATTTGGAAGTCTATGTTGATGATCTCTGTGCTCATTCCAATATTAGGCAAACACATATACTAGAACTCAGACAAATCTTTGAAAAATATAGAGAATATCAGGTCTACCTAAACCCAGAAAAGTGTGTTTTCATGGTCAAGTAGGGCAAGATTCTAGGACACATAGTTTCAAAGAATGGCAGATCCACTGACGAAGAAAAAGTTAGAGCTATTGCAAAGCTACCTAGGCCCAAGAATGGCAAGGAAGTACAAGCTTTCATGGGGCATTGTGGCTATTATCGCTGATTCATTCATATGTATGCGATCATTGCAAAGTCGTTGTACTCCCTTTTGACTAACTTTGAGTAGACGAAAGAATGTGAGAACTCTTTCAATGAACTTAAATGACGATTATGTTTAGCACCAATCTTGACTACACCAGATTGTAACAAACCCTTTCATGTACGTGGATGCATCCAATTATGCTATCGAGTGTGTACTTGCCCAACCTATAGGAGAAGGTAATATGGATCTTCCAATTTCCTATGCTAGTAGATAGTTGAATGCAGCTGAAAGAAACTATAATACCACTGAACGAGAAGGATTAGGCATGGTATATGTGGTTAAGAAGTTTAGACACTATTTGCTTGCAAATAAGTTTAAATTTTTTACAGACCATCAAGCATTGCTATATCTAGTGAACAAGCCATGCAATACAAATAGATTAGTAAGATGGTTTCTCTTACTAATGGAATATGACTTTGAGGTAGTGGTGAGGAAAGGCAAGACTCACTTGAGAGTGTATCATCTCTCGAGGCTCACATCTGGAGAGACCCCACAAGGAGCATCATATGATCTCCTTGATGCTTACTTGTTCAATTTGAAAGTTGTACGATAGTGCGCCAAGACATTAGTGCCTATATTGACATATGGACCTAAACATCTAGTAATGAACACTCAAGATAGGGAGGTAGTAAAAGCCCAGAAGTATCATATCATGGCAGGAAGTATGTACAAGCATACAGATCAAAGGGATATTAGCTTGTTGTGTGGAAGAGGAGGAGTACGCAAAATGGTTGCAATTAGCACATGTGGGTGCATTAGAGCAACACTACTCAAGGCAAAGAACTTTACAGACACTAAGGAGACTCGGAGTGCACTGACCGACTATGGAAGTAGATGTCCATAAGTTGTGTAAGGAATTCCCACTCTGTTGTATTAGACCACCTGTGGAGCACGCTACACTGTACCAAGTGTCTCTAATACCAAAGTGGAGTGAACCATCGGTAGCCTTCCCGAGGACAAAAACATTCCCTCAAGATATGACCTTGGCTAGGCAAAGAAGTTTAGAACAGGAGGCACTAGACTACTCACTCATTGGAGATAATTTATACAAGCATGGAAAAGATGGATATTTGAGACTATGTGTCCATGAGGGTGAATATCTTAAGATCTTGGAAACTGCTCACCAAGGTGTAGCAGGAGGACACTTTGCACCAGACTGTTAAGGCGATCCTATTTGCAGGCTTGTGGTGGCCAAACCTTCAAATGAATGCACATACCTATGTGAAGCGGTGTGATGTTTGTCAGCAAACTCAATATCCCATACATAAAGATGAGATGCCATTGAAATCTATGATGGGTGGACGTGCATTCTCTAAGTGGGGAATAGACTTTGTAGGTCCTATTAACCCCCCAGCTAAGAGTTCACATGCTGAATACATCATTGTGGCCACAGACTATCTAACCAAGTGGGTAGAAGTGAAAGCCACAATGAAGAACGACGCTCAAACGATAGCTAAGTTTTTATTTGAGAACGTGTTTACTAGATATGGGCTACTGATAGAGTTGTAAGTGATAGAGGTATCCACTTCTTGAATGAAGTCATTGAAAATATTCTCCAAGAATTCTTGGTAGTACATAAGAAATCTACCCCCTACCATCCACAAGCTAATGGACAAGCCGAGAGCACCAATGAGATGTTATGTAATGTTCTGACAAAACTAGTGAATATTAAACGCTCTAATTGGGACAAATAGCTACATCATGTTGTTTGGGCATATCGAGTTGTCTATAAAACGGTACTCCAAGCCACCCCCTTTCAAATGGTTTTTGGACAAAACGCAATGCTGCCATTAGACTTTTTTATCCCTACATTAAAGGTAGCATAGGAGCACCAATGGATGGGTCATGAGATCTCTTCAAGAATCTTGGACTTAGAGCGATAAGGAGAGACACGATTGAGAGCTTCTGTAGGAATCTATGCCATGAAGAAGAGATAAAAACCCTACTTTGATGCCCATGTGAAAGACAAAGGCTTAAAATCAAGAGATTTAGTCTTGGTTTATACACAAGCAACATGCTAGGAAGCTAGAAAAACATGGCTATGGACCAATGATAATCAACAGAATATCTACAAGTGGAGCAATACAATTAGCCACATTAGAAGTAGATGTCCTACCCAACTACATTAACGGGTGTAGAGTGAAACTATACCAAGAACCCCTCATCTAGGAGATGCTCATTAGACTTAACACTTTGAAGAAATGAAAGGAAGATGAGAAATGCATTAGAGAAGAGGCACGGGTTGAAGCTTTAGAACTGATTCGAAAGATGAAGCTTAGGAGGCAAGGAAGAGAAAACTCGAGGGTATAAGTCGATGACATACCCAAGTATCAAATGGCTATGTGTCAAATCTCTACTGAGAGTTCCTCATGAATTAGGGATAGAAGACCATTTGTCACAATAGAGTTAGGACACGGAGAGGATGCAAGGACTATCAGAGCCTTAATTGATTTCGGCTCTGCCACAAGTGCTATTAAGTTGTCCTATTTTCAGGATATGCATCTGAATGTCAATCCTATTGAGGCATACCTTATAGGATTAGTTGGTGTGGACACCACTTGCTTAGGCGAGGTGGAACTTCCCATCTATCTTCAAGAGGTTCTTATGAAAGTAAAGGTACTAGTGTGCCAAGATGAGGATCTCACAGAACCCCTCATCTTAGGAAAAGATTGGATTTATAATAATGCAGTCAATCTCAACCTAAGAAGTGGACTTCTTCACGTTTGGGTGCAACAACAATATTTAATTATCGAATTGACCACTGGAGCACTTAAGGAAGTAGGAAAGGCACCAACTCCTGGTCCTTCCAGGAGCACACTGATGGAAAACAATGCTTTTCTTGTCCAACCCTCTGTGATGCAAAAAACCTCCACTCCAGGCAAGGTGGTGCAAGTGGAACTCCCTTCTTGTCCAAAGGAAGTCCTAGAGATCGGAATGAAGCAAAGAAGCAGTTGTCCTAAACCAAAGATCTTCATAAATTCATCTCCATCTACTAACTACATCAACCTCACACTGCACGATTCCACTTAGCACATAGAAATCTTCATTTACTAACTACACACACAATCACTGAGCACCAACTGACCCACTAACTTTACCATGGTGCCTCATGTTAATGTTGTAATGGGGAAAAATGGGCATATCTTGTCCACTACAATGTTAACATGTGCTTCTATATTCTCATAGAATCAGCAAGCAAGGCAGTAGCATGGAACAAGCAATAGGAACCAGTTCATAGGCATGGTCAAGCACTCAAATAGCCAACATTGAAACCCTCCCCCTCGAGGCACAGCTGACAGAGACACCCCAGGAACTCAGGGTTGTTCACATACTTCCAATTCAGGACCCTCCACAAGGGCACACCTCACAGGTTGGCAAGCATGCCCATTGGTTCTGTGATGTTGCAGGACCACTAGGAGATGGTACCTACTTCTAGGAGGCTAAAGTAAAATTTAATGGCAAGTGGGGAAGATACCACTTCTTCACTCGTGAGTTTGAAAAGTACCAAAATGCAAAAAATATGAGATCAGTATGGACTAAAGCCGGCTTGGATAGTTACTTTAGAGCTATGTTGCCCAAATCTCATTTTTTGTGCTGCTCATACATGATCAGCACTCTCATGCCTAGCAGTTGCAAGGGAGGAGATAGTGCATTTGTGCTTCCAACATTAACACGAGGACATGAATTAAAGAGGTTTAAGCTGACCATCAACTTAGTATGGGATGCCCTGGACATGAAGGGAATGCATATTCCGATAGAGAAGGAAACCATGATTCCTGGATGAATGAAGCACAAGGACCTCAACAAACTGAAGGATATGGTGGTCATGACTCCAACCATCGCTCTCCACTTACGCACATGTATGCAGCATTTTGCGTTCCCTGCTCAAGAACACTTTACCATGCCACCAAAGAAGATTTGGTTTAGTTTGTATTTGGTAGAAATAGAGAGCCTCACCATAAATATGCCCCATTGGATCATTGACCAAATCCACCGTGCAATGGAATAAGAAACAAAAGAATGTACTTCATGGATGTTGCACTCTTACCAGGATCATTTAGAGGTGTTTGTCTTATGATGTACCCATCCAACGAGCATTGGTATGGTCCAGAGTCTAGGAGTTCCAAAGAAGAGCATCAACTACAAGCCCACCATCAAAGAAAATGAGGGGAACTGTTAAGATACCCTGTGCACAAGCAAGGGGTGCTACTCTCAGACCAGAGGTGACACCACCTCAACATAGACGTGTTCGCCTGCTCACTATTCGATTACCCAGGCAGAGTATAGAGGGTAATCGTCTTCCCTCCTATTCCTTTTGAATTGGAATTTCTACACGGCTATACTTTGGATGACTTAATCGATGAAGAAATCACCAGAATGATCAATGAAGAGAATCTCGAGATTGAGGAAGACTAGACCAGAGTACCAGACACGACTATGAAAACTCTAGCCCCTACCCGACCTGAAGTAGTAGAAGTGAACAAAGACAAAGAAGAGACCAACGAAGAAGAATTAGATGAAGAGCATGACCAAGAGCACGAGGTAATTTCAGAGCTTGTGGGAGCATCGGCCTACACGACACAAATCAAGAGACCATACGAGACCATGAAGAGAGTTCAGGAGCATCATCAATTATCATTAGATGAGCCAAATGTTAGGAGAAGAAGGGGTAGATGAACAATTCATCAACTCTCTGAACCTTCTAGCTGACGCACTTGGGCTTGATGAAGCCTTTCACTCAGCCATGGCTCATGTTCGTTGCTTTTAACAATGAGTACCTACATTCCCCACTCGATCCAAAAAGTAGATTTGTATAGATGTTTCGACACTGATTGACACCACCCACACTGAAGAATACCACGACCCACCTCTGTCCCCACCCTTCAGACCCTCACATCCAAACCCACCCCCTTCACCTAACACTGCACAACAAACTCCTTCTCATGACACCACCACCACTGAACCCATTGTCACAGCCCTCTCATCGTCACTGTCACATCTGGAAACCACTGAAGTTGTAAACATGACTATGGGCTATCATCCTATTTTTGATGTCATAGGATTTCCCTTTCCCTCTGGCACCCAACTAGGAGGGGTTGCCACACCCATGTTCACAACACTTTTCACAAACATCAAGTCCACCACACCTACCATCCCTACACACATGGTAGCACACACTTTTGATCGTATGGACACATCACCACCCACTGCACCACTCCCTCCCTCCACATTACCACAATCTCCCCTTCCCCCTCCACCCACATCACCTCTTATTTCTACTACATTCACCACCCCTCCCCTCATTCCCATTCCCCCTACATCATCCACCTTCCCTACATCTATGCATGTAAATAATATTTTTTCTATGCTACATCAATGTATATATCAGTTGTAGAATGAATATCATACTTTAGAAGATCGTCACCGCGATATACTTGTAGAACAACAACAATTATAGGAGCAGCTGACAACCTTAGAAGAAGAGAACACAGCACTCAATCAACGCTATACTATGCTAGAGAAAGCCCACCAAACCTTATTGGATAATCCTCGATAATTAGATTCTCAAGACATTCAAAAACTAGAAGCTTTAATTGAAGTTAATCATGCCCATAATATCAGATTACGTCATAATATGGCATTATTGTGAAAGCATATGGCAACTGCTCTAGAGGAGAATAAACGACTTCAAAAGCAGAATGAAGAGAATCTGGAAGTAGCAATGGTAGGCTCTCCTCAGGAGATAGATCCACAAAATTTTTAAGCTATTCCTTCGGACACAATGAGAACCATCCTCAATACGTATGCTGATCTTCTTGAAGCACATGACACCTTGGAAAAAGAATGGGACACCCTCCATCGATAGCTACAGGCACAAGAAGAGCAAATGAGGGTCACAATTTCTATATCAACTACCAAAGAGGTGGACACGCTATTGAAAAGAATTTATTACTCTTAAAATATTACAAAAATTAAAAGATTAATTGATTGGAATAAGTTTTGATAAATTATGATAATTTTGCCTAATGTTTGATTTAAATTTTTGCAGGACAAGAAGATTGATGATTAATATCAAGATGCGAAGTATTTATCTAGGTGTTTTCTAATATAATTAAGGGTTATTTAACAAATCTAGAGGGTTATGGAAGGTTAGAGGATTATTTTATGGGCTAGCTGGGGTTAATAATCATGGTTTAAGGTTAGTTTAAGGGTAAACCTATGGTTAATAGGATAATTAAGCACGCTTAGTCTATAAATGAGTTAATAAATAGGGTAAATATATTAAATGGAACCTTAGCAAAATATTTAAAATAAAAATACGTTAATTATTAATTTTCATTATTTTCACTAAGGTTATGGTTACAATTAAATTAAATGATGGGTTTAATTTAATATATTTTAAAGGTTTGCATTTATTCTAAAGTGATTAAGAGAATAAAAAGGAATTGAAAGGTTGTATTTAAATCTAAAGTCTATGGTCTAGTAAATATTTAATTGAATGGTTTTTTGGTAAAAACAAAAAGAGAAATTTCCACGCCTAAAATCTTGTTGAAGTGTTGTTGAGTTAAAGAGGAGTTAATGTAGGCTTCATGGATCAGTTATCTAAGGGAAAATGTGGGCTATGGTGGGCTACTCTCATCTATATAAAGAGGGAGTACGTACTCACAAGCTCATGTGATTTTTCAAGTACTCTATTTTCCTTTGCTCTAAACTATAGTCATTTATGCACACATTTCCATGACTGTCCTCTGGCGGGAGGAGAGAGAAGACCATCTCTCTTACTTTTGTCATTTATTCTATGGAAAGCAAATTTTTTTTACTTTTTATTTTCTGATGTTGCAGAGAAAGTGAGGATTCGATGATTTTTTCTCTTCTTTATTACCTCATTTCCTTTCTTTTTTCTTTCTTTTTCCTCTTCTTTTTCCCTTACTTCAGTACTGTCCTTCTTTTCTCCTTTCATTTAAATTTTTCCTTCTCTTTCTCCCTCTCCCTCTCTTTCTCTGTCGGCGGTGCAGCACAGAGAGAGAGAGAGAGAGATAGAGAGAGGATGAGAGTTGTAATTTTCTTTTTTTTATTTATATTCTTTTTCTTTCTTTTTTTATTTTCCATCCATCTCTTTTCCCCTACAGCCGACGAGGCCATCCGACAGTAGAGAGAGAGAGAGAGAGAGAGAGAGAGAGAGAGAGAGAGTGAGAGGATGAGAGTTGTACTTTTCTTTTTTTTATTTATATTCTTTTTCTTTCTTTTTTTATTTTCCATCCATCTCTTTTCCCCTGCAACTGGCGGGGCCGTCCGACAATAGAGAGAGAGAGAGAGAGAGAGAGAGAGAGAGAGAGAGAGAGAGAGAAAGATAGAGAGAGAGAGAGAGAAAGACTGAGAGAGTTTTGTTTTTTTCTTTCTTGTTTATTATTATTGTTTCTTATTTTATTTCTTTTCTTTTTTATTATGTTTTAAATATTATATGATTTAGATTATTTATATATTTTATGTGTTTATTTTTTTTTATGTTATTATTTATACTAGGAAAAATTAGGTTTATAATATGTTTGTGTACAGATAAATATATATATATATATCTATATGTTTATGTCTGTGAATATATATATATATGTGTGTTCATGTATATGTAATTATTTATGTATGTGTGTATGTTTAATTAATTAGATTGGTTATATATTAAATGTATGATTTTGTTATCCTAAAGTTTTTTGTGTGTTCACAGGTTAGCAAAAAGAAGGAGCAATTTAGCCTTATTTTCTTCCAATGAATTCATTATTCCTTCCAACTTCTCTTTATCCAAATAATTATCCTATCTATTCTTAGCTTATTCTTTCCTTTTCTTACCCTTAATCCAAGCTTCTTCAACCCGTAGCTTGTTAGAAACTTTTTAGACAATGCATTAGATTTAGTGATGTTTGTACCCATGTTAGAGATAAGTGCATATACCCATGTTAGATGTTAGTGCATGTTAGGCATGATTGTTGAATGTTAGGCATATTAGTTAAGGTAATGCATGTTAGATGTTAGGTAATGCATGTTAGATGTTAAGTAATGCATGTTAGATGTTAGAAGTTATACTAATGCATGTTAGTAAATGTTAGGTAGTGCGTGTTAGAAGTTAGGTATTGCAAATTAGATGTTAGTAGTTATGTTAATGCATGTTAGAAGTGTATGCATGTTAGTTAATGCATGTCAATTTATGTATGCGTATTAGATGTATATCATGTATGCATGCATGTTGATGTATGTTATGCATGCATGTGTGTTTGTGCATGCATGTTCATATATGTGCATGTTAGATGTTAAGTAATGCATGTTAGATGTTAGATATTAGGAAATGCATGTAAATATTAGATGTATGTTAGTGAATGATATTTATGTAAATGTATGCATAGTTAATGTATGAATATTAGATGATAGTGTTTGCATGTATGTATACATGTCATGCATGTTTGCTTGTTGCATGTTAGTGCATGTATGTTCATGCATGGACATTAATGCATGTGCATGTATGCATATGATTTTGTTTATCATATCATGAGTGGTTGCTAGTCCATGTGCATGTATGCATGTTCATTTATGCATGTGCATGTATGCATATGATTTTGTTTGCATATCATGTTTGTAGTGCATGTATGTTCATGCATGTATGCATGTGTATGTATGTTCATGCATATGTATGTTAGTGCATGCTTGCTCATATATGTATGTTAGTATATAAAAGTTCATGATAGGAATGGAATATATGTGTGTTAGTGTAAGTTATTTATACATATGTTAGTATGCATGTATGCATGTGTGTATGTTCATGCATATGTGTGTTAGTGTAAGTTATTTATGCATATGTGTATGCACGCATGTATACATGTAGGTTAGTGCATGTATGTTATGTATGCATGTTATTTATGCATGTGCATGTATGCATGTGAGTTATGTTAGTGTAATTTTCATTTGCATGGTCATGCATGTATGTGTGCATGTGCATGTATGCATGTTCATTTATGTCATGCATGTATGTTAGTGTGCATGTATGCATGTTCATTTATGTCATGCATGTATGTTAGTGTTCATGTATGCATGTTCATTTATGTTAGAGTATGTTATGTCATGCATGTATGTTAGTGTGCATGTATGCATGTTCATTTATGTTAGAGTATGTTATGTCATGCATGTCTGTTAGTGTGCATGTATGCATGTTCATTTATGTTAGAGTATGTTATGTCATGCATGTATGTTAGTATGCATGTGATGCATGTTAGCATATGTAAAATGTATGAATACGTATAAGTGTATTAAGCTATGTGAAATATATGATGTAATGTATAAATGAATTATTTTATTGTACTGTGTATGTTTAAATAAATGAATGTACTTATATATATTTGGTTTAGAAAAGTTAATTATCTTATAATAAAGTAAGTTTTTAAAATATGTTAATTTTAAATGAGTGTTAATCTTTAATAATAGTATACTTATATTTCTCATGTGATTTTTCAGATGACATGCAGCCCTGTTGAAGACGAACTGAAGATTCGAAGTGTAGAAAGAATGTACTTAGCTAAAAATATATTGTTTAGTTTATATAGGTTATCATTTATAAACATTATCTTATAGCTTTGTATAGGAAATCAATCATTAATTACATTTCATCTTTTATGTCTAAAGAAAATTCATCTAGTAATATGCTTTTTACCTCCATCTACATTTGAATTAAAATTTCCTCGACCTGTTGATGTTTATAAAACTCTAAATACACATAGATAAAGTAGTTAGTGAGGAATTAATCTTACCATCCTATTTAATCGCAATGGAAAGATATAGAAATGCTTTGTCCTACGGACCTTAGGAAAAAATATACTTGTTCTGCATAGTCACCCTGTGTGCGCCGTTAGCGAGACGACTGAATTGATCCACCAGTCGTCACAATTCGCTCCCACATTTGAACCCGACGTGAAACAATGGCACAACAGGACAGGTATAAACACTTTTCCTTTTCTTGCATATGCATTAGCTTGGTTTAGGCTATGTGGTTGCAGCAGCTTGAGGTGGTCATCTTGTAGAGGCTGAAATTACAAGCCTTGTAATTCCCTGGTTATTGAGGGTTGAGCTTATGCTCTGAGCGCCTCCATGGGAATAGGCAAGTAGTGAACCTCATCTCTTCACCCTTACCATCAAGTACTTGAAGAAAAACGTTTGCACACACAACACTTAGATTCTTTGTATTAGGCATTTATTGCTCAACAAATGTATATTTGAATATATCACATGCACTCTAGCCTCTACATCAATTGTCAGGTATATTTTCTAAACTTGTATCTGTTTGTAACTATTTAAGTAGGACTTTAGGAGAACTTAAAATATTAGGAATTGCTAGATTTAAAATTCGTTTTCATTTGAAAGTTAGAATTTATTTTTCATTAAAATATTAGGAATTGCTAGATTTAAAAGTCATTTTCATTTGAAAGTTAGAATTTATTTTTCATTAAAATATTAGGAAATTTCTAGATTTAAAATTCAAAAAGAATTCTCGTTTGAAAGTTAGTATTTATTTAGGATTGTTTGATTAGTACGATTTTAGTTTAAAAAATCAAAAAGAAATTTACTTGAAAAAGTTAGTATCTAGTTTTTATTAAATTATTAAGGATTGTTAGATTAGCACAAGTTTAGGTTGAAAATTCAACAAGAATTTGCACTTGAAAATTAGTATCTATTTTTCAATAATTGTTTAAAAAATTAAGTAAAGCTGGAATCAAACAACTTAATTAGCTTGGTAAGAGAACAAAAAAGTAAAGTTCCAGAAGAAATCAAAGATTATATTAAAAAACTTAAGTCTAGTTCTAACATACATAATAAAATGGATGAGTTATTTAGGAATATGATGTCAGAACCCCAAGGGCAAAAAGTAGTTGAAGCTATGCTAAAAGAAAAAGGTAAATTCACTAGAGTTAACGCAACTAATTATTTAGACACTTTTGAAGACCTAGCAAAACTACATGGTTTACCAGTAACTAAATGGGCAACATTTTTTGTAAGACTTGCAATAGGTTCAACCATTCGTGTAATAGAACCTCATAAAGCACTTGAGTGGGAAGAATTTAAAAAATAAATGCATAAAGAATTTTACTTAGAAGATTATAGTCAACACAGTAGGGAGGGATTTATGAAGTGGCTTAGCACTCCTAAAACCCAAATATCTCTTACACAATTACATGGAGAATTTATGAAGAGATTTTCACAATTGCCTGAGCAAGATAGGACTGCACTTACACCAGATATAGTTCTTTATTTCCTAAAAGTTTTACCTACAAACATTCAAAGTGAAGTAGAAAGAAGACTAGAAGAACCTGGCAAAATATATGGTTTAACGGAGGACTGGGCGGTTCTAAAACAAGTAGTAGAAGTAGTAGCACAAATGAAACAGATGCAATCATTACTATACGATATGAATTTAAGTTTTCCAACAGTAGGACCAACTACTCACAATCCTAAAATTAATATAAACTCTAGTTCAACTGAACAAGCATCAACATCTAAAATCCCTAGTGAGTTACAGTTTGAAATACTATTTAATAAAATAGATAATATGATGCAGATGCACACGAATATAACTAAGGAAGTGGTAGCACTTCAAAGCATAGTTCATTCCTTAACTAGTCAAGATAGAACAATTTTAGGTCCTCAGTTTACTCATGCCCCACAAATAAATCCTATACCTATAGCACCTTTAGTGAATCAACCACTAGCTCAGAATAATGAACGAAGAGGCACACCCACCCGTCGATGTGGTTGGTGCGACTCCACTGAACATATGTCTTATGCCTGTGAATCTTTAAAAGAGGCAAAAGAAAGAAAACTATTTATTGATATTGATAAAAAACTATGTGACTACCGCACCCACCTCCCTCTAGCTGTAAATTGGGGAAAAGGTGGAATGCAAAAACTATATGAAAATATATCTGAAGCACAAAGAAGCTCATCTGGGGTTAGATTAGAATGTGATGAAAGTGATCTAGATGATGAAACATCAAATGAAACAAAAAATTATTCAATAGAAGCATTGATAAAAGCTAGAGATGATATAATGAACAAAACAACATGGAACTCACCTATAGATAATTTCTCTATTTTTTCACATATAGCAAATGTGGAAGAAAATAGAAAAAGAGATGAAACTCAAGATTTAGATGAAACAAATCAAAGAGTAACTAGAAAACAATTAAGAAAAGAACCTAAAAATGTACAATTTAATGAAAATACAAATTTATATGAGCAAAAAAGAAGAGATATAAGGAAGGGCAAACAATCTGAGACATCAAACAAACCTAGTGAATTAGATTCAAAGACTAATGAAGAAACAGATAAAAATGAAGGAAAAACAAAGAAACCCAAAAGAATTCCAAAAGCTATTTTAACTTCAAAACTTGAACAAAAAAATGACACAAAAGAAATACTGTATGATATTCTTTTAAAAAGTCAAGTGACTATGTCACTTGAACAGTTATTTACTATAGCTAAATTAGAATTTAAAGATAACTTTATTAAAATGATTAAAAGAAAATAATTTCCATTGAATACTGATACTGAAATGCGTGACAATGTAGATGTAACTCATATTTCTAAAGATTCCTTTTCTTCTGACTCTGATTATGAGGAAGAAAGTGAAGGATACGTTAATAAAAATTTTTTAGGACCTATTCTTCCAGATAATATATAGGAAAAATTTGAAAGCAATTACAAAAAGAGTTTTTGGGCCAGGGGAGCACCTGAGATTAAAGTAAATTTAGGAGATAGGAAAAATTCTTTTACAGCTTTAGCTTTACTAGATTCAGGTTCAGAAATAAACATAATATCAAAAGAATTATATGATAAATTTAGATGGCCTATAGATAAACAACATGGGTGGATTATGAGAACAACAGACAATGGATGTGGTGCACTTTTAGGAGCATGTGCCAACATTCCAAATTCAATAGGTGGAATACGTGAAATATTTCACTTTTTCATACAAGATAACTGTTCTTATGAAATTATCTTAGGACAACCCTTTATCTATGAAACTCGTATGGAAACAAAAATAATGGAAGATGGCTTAGGATATGCAGGATTTAGATCAAAAGATGACTTACAATCCTTACAAGTAATGATTGTTAACCCAAACCATATTAGAAATAGGGAACAAATTAGGAAAACACCTATTAGATCACAAGAAAAGATGCACGAGAGTCATCTACCTCTTAGTGATTCTGGAACATACTTTGATCAAAATTTTTACTAGACACCATTGTTGAGCGGGACAACAGTGGTAACTGGTTTGATATCTCGCATAAATGTGTACATAAAATAGATAACTTTTCCGTTTATTTTACATTTTCAAAATGACAAATTTTAAATAGTAAAGATATTCCTAGAAAAATAATGAAAAAACATGAAAAATATTTTAAAGATAAAGGATATATGTCTAAAAATGAAAATATTGAAAATGTAATTGAAACTTCTTTTTCTTCTACTTTATTTGAAGAAATAAATGAAATCTTACATGATGAAAAATTATTACATGTTATTCTTTTAAACTCATTAAATGAATATGATTTAATTTTAAAATTTGTTTCTGATTTTCATGAAGCTAAAATTAATACAAACTATAAAACAGTAGATAAAAAAGTGAAACCTGTAGCTCAAGCTTTACCTGAAGGAAGTGACCAGAAAATAAAACAAGTAGCTAATGATCCCATCTTACATGATATTTCAAAAATAGGACATAAATTTACTAATGAAACTATTAAATTGATAAAAATAGGAAATGAAGATTCTTTTTTACTGCCTACTGAACGTGAATTGTTTCGTGAAATGATAAGAAAACATGGAAAAGCTTTTTCTCTTTATCCTCATGAAATAAGATGTGTTGACCCTAGAATAGTATCTCCTATGATTATATTTGCCGTAGCTCATATACCTTGGAATCTTCACCCTATACCAGTTCCAAAGGCTCAATTACCTGAGCTAATGAAACTGCTGAAGGAGAAGATGCATATGAAAAGTTTAGAACCTTCCTCTGCACCTTATTCTAATAGATGGTTTACTGTTCCTAAAAAGAATGGTAAGCTTAGATTTATCCAAGACTTACAACCCGTAAATAAAGTTACTATTAGGAACGTGGGAACCGGCCCTATTGTAGGAGAATTTGTCGAAGCTTTTGGTGGGCATTCTATCTATTCTATGGGCAATTTATTTTTAGGTTATGATCAGTTCTAGCTTGCTACTGAGAATAGAGATATTACTACGATGAAGACTCCTTTAGGATTAGTTCGTATGTGTACTCTTCCTCAAGGAGCTACAAATTCGGTAGCACATATGATGAACGCAATGAATATGATTCTTCATTATTTTATTCCTAATGTGACCATATCATTTATAGATGATATTCCAATTAAAGGCTGTGAAGAAAAAGAAAAAGATGAAACATTAGATTCTTTAGGATGTGGGAAGTTTGTATCTAATCATATTTTAGATTGTGAGAAAATACTTAAAAGATTTGAAGAAGTAGGATTAACTTTTTCTATTGAAAAATCAATATTTGGTGTTAATGAAGTTTTAATTGTAGGACATTTATGTGGTTACTATGGTCGTAGGCCTTATCCTCCAAAAGTAGATGTTATAAATAAATTATCTGAAACTTGTAAGAATATTAGTGAGGTTAGACGTTTCTTAGGAGCATGTGTTTTTTATGCTATTTGGATTCCGCATTATGCTCATGTAGCTAATCCGTTGTATGATTTACTTAAGAAAAATAGGAAATTTAAATGGACTGAAACTCATGTTAAAGAAATGAAGAAATTAAAAAGTTTACTTTCTAATGCACCTGTTTTAAAACCTGTAAATTATTCAAATAATAAACCGAATATTTTAACTATAGATACTAGTCCCATAGGAATAGGATGGGTAATAGGACAAGATGATAGTGAGGGAAATAGATATGCTATTAGATTCGGGGCTAAAATTTTGCATGAAACTCAAAAAAATTATCCACAAATAAAACGTGAATTATGGGGTTTAGTTACTGCGTTAAAGATTGATAAGGAGTATTTTATAGGAGCTAATGTAGTAATAGAAACAGATTGTTTACCATTAATAGGAATGATTACTAATTGTTCTTCTCCAGATATAGCAATATTAAGGTGGATATCTTATATTAAGTTTATTAATCCTGTTTTAAATCATATTTCTGGGAAAACTAACTCTGTTGTAGATATGCTTTCTAGGGCTAAGTTTGAAGATGATGACATGATTGAAACTGAATTAAATGTGATTAATTATATTTTTGATGTTTATGTGTATGAAAAATTTAATGAAAATGAATATGAGGGAATTTGGTATGATATAGGATATTATCTTAGCACTTTGAAGAAATTACCTGTTTGGTCAGCTCATAGATTTAGAGACATTAGGAAACATGCATTTAACTTTTTCCTAAAAGATGGTTTTATTTGGTGTCATGCAAAAGGGAAAATTAGATATCGGCAACGAGTTTTAGGAAATAAAAATCTTCAAAATAGAGTTATGATAGATATGCATGAAACTCTTTGGGCAGGACATAAAGGCTTTTATGCGACTTATGATAAAATTAGAGAGCTTATTGGTGGCCGGGTATGTATGTGAATATACGTGACTTTGTAAGTTCTTGTACTACTTTTCATGTACATTCGTCAGTTAGACATAGAGAACCTTTGCACCCTACCTATCCTCCTTGTATTCATTACAAGTGGGTAGTTGATTTAGTGACCATGCCTAAAGGTTTAGATAGGATGAGATATATAGTTTTAGCTAGGGAAGACTTGACTAATCATGTAGAGGGTAGAGCTCTTCGTACTAAAACCACTTATAACATATGTAAATTTTTGCTAGAAGAAGTTATTTCTAGATTTGGCTATGTAGAAAAGATAGTAGCAGATAGGGGTGAGTTAGATGCTAGAGAGGCTAGAGAATTCTTTGACCATCATGGGATTCGTCTATCTCTCACTACTGCTTATAATCCAGAGTCTAATGGTAAGATTGAACGGGTTCATCCCTCTATTGTGAAGGCAATTTCTAAGGCCTGTAATGGTGATACAACGCAGTGGCCTAGATTCCTTCCTTTCACACTATGGGCAGACAGGATGACGTATACTAGATCTACAGGATTTATGCCTGCAGAACTAATGTACTGTCAGAAGCCGATTTTTCCTATCCAGACCTAGATTATTTCATGGATGATGCTTCCGTGGAATAATGAGATGACTCGTGAAGATCTGATTTCTGTTAGGATTATGCAATTAAACCTAGGAAATAAAATGATTGAAGAAGTTGTACAAAAATTTAGAGAATCACATCTTAAAAATAAAATCTATTTTTGATAAAAAACATAGACTTAGACCTCGTACTATAGAAGTAGATTATTGGGTATTAGTTTACGATAGTACTTCTGATATACAGTATGATGCTAGGAAGAAATTAATTAAAAGATGGTTTGGTACGTATATAGTTGTAACTGTATTTGATAATGGTACATTTAAACTTAGAGAATTTGATGGTTCTTTGTTGAAGAATTTGATTGCATGTAAAAGAGTTAAACTATTCAAGAAGAGAAATAATGAAGAATATGAGATTGACAGGATTGATGCTGATGAAGATGAAGATGATGATTAAAATATTTATTTAAGATCAGGTGAAACAGTTTTGATTAAAGATTCTTTGATTTTTTGTGTATATGCAATGCATTACTGCATGGATAAAAAGGATATGTTCAAATTTATTTAAAAAAATCAAGTAGAATTTAAGATGTAAAAATATCTGATATATTTATGATTGAAGCATGAAAACTTGTATTTATATGAACTGAATCAAAAAGTTAAATAGAAATTTTGGAATTGGAAGCTTGTGAAAGAAATGGTAACCTTATTTTGAATACATGTATATGCTGAAAATTTTATCCATTAGTAAGTGGGATTTTTGTATTCTCCTATTTATTCCTTATGAGATCTGGCCTCTAAATGAATTAAAAAAATAAAACTTCATACCCAATTAGCATATATGTATGTGTTTATAGTTGGTGCGCTATGTTGGGCTAGTAGGGGGTGGAACAACCTTGGTCGGGTGATCAAGGCCACGAGCTGATGCTAGTTTCATCATAGGCCTAACCTTTATGTTGTCATGCACCTGCATGGGTCAGTAGGTAGGTGGAGTTACTCTGGTTGGGCGATAAGAGCCACGAGCTAACGTCGATTTCATGTAGGTCTGACATAGTTTTGTCGTGCGCTATGCCAGGTTGGCAGACAAGTTGAATAAACTTGGCCGGATGGACAAGTCCAAGAGTCGCACCCAATTTCGGTATGGCAGATTTGTGAAAAATAAATAAAAAGCTAAGTTGGGATGAAGTAATGAAGCAAAAGAAAAATGATATGAAAAAAGCAATGAATAGAGAGTCAGACCATAGGAAATAAAAGTAGGAGGCATATAATTCTATTAACTGATGAAAAACATTTTGGTATATGCTGTTATGTAGGATAAGTTACTTATTCCAAGCAAGTTACATGAACAGAAGGACTATGACACTTATGATTTATTCCTATAAATGCTTGTTTAAATGTGGATTCAGAGATATAACATGATATTTATATGACTTACATCTACTTTGTTTTTTTTAAATGATTTGTGCTAATCTTTTTAATTGCACAAAGTATGAATGCATGATAAAATAAAACTTTGGAAAATTTAAAACTTATTTTCAAAAGAATTTGATATGTTCCACTTGAATCTATAGGTTGGCCCATCGGGACGATGTGCAGGTTTAGTGGGGGCGGATGTCGGAAAGAATTTATTAATCTTAAAATATTACAAAAATTAAAAGATTAATTGATTGGAATAAGTTTGAATAAATTATGATAATTTTGACTAATGTTTGATTTTAATTTTTGTAGGACAAGAAGATTGATGATTAATATCAAGATGGGAAGTATCTATCTAGGTGTTTTCTAATATAATTAAGAGTTATTTAACAAATCTAGAGGGTTATGGAAGGTAAGAGGATTAGTTTATGGGTTAGTTGGGGTTAATAATCATGGTTTAAGGTTAGTTTAAAGGTAAACCTATGGTTAATAGGATAATTAAGTAGGTTTAGTCAATAAATGAGTTAATAAATAGGGTAAATATATTAAATGGAACCTTAGTAAAATATTTCAAATAAAAATATGTTAATTATTCATTGTCATTATTTTCACTAAGATTATGGTTACAATTAAATTAATTGATGGGTTTAATTTAATTTATTTTAAAGGTTTGCATTTATTCTAAAGTGATTAAAAGAATAAAAAGGAATTGAAAGGTTGTATTTAAATCTAAAGCCTATGGTTTAGTAAATATTTAATTGAATGGTTTTTTGGTAAAAACAAAAAGAGAATTTTCCACGCCTAAAATCTTGTTGAAGTGTTGTTGAGTTAAAGAGGAGTTAATGTAGGCTGCATGGATCAGTTATCTAAGGGAAAATGTGGGCTATGGTGGGCTACTCTCATCTATATAAAGAGGGAGTACGTACTCACAAGCTCATGTGATTTTTCAGGTACTCTATTTTCCTTTGCTCTAGACTATAGTCATTTATGCACACATTATTATGACTGTCCTCTCGCAGGAGGAGAGAGAAGCCCATCTCTCTTACTTTTGTCATTTATTCTATGGAAAGCAAATTTTTTTTACTTTTTATTTTCTGATGTTGCAGAGAAAATCAGGAGTCGATGATTTTTTCTCTTCTTTATTTCCTTTCCTTTTTTCTTCCTTTCTTTTTCCTCTTCTTTTTCCCTTACTTCAGTACTGTCCTTCTTTTTTTCTTTCATTTAAATTTTTCCTTCTCTTTCTCCCTCTCCCTCTCTTTCTCTCACGGCGGCGCAAAAGAGCTGCACGCGCAGTAGAGAGAGAGAGAGAGAGAGAGAGAGAGAGAGAGAGAGGATGAGAGTTGTACTTTTCTTTTTATTATTTATATTCTTTTTCTTTCTTTTTTTATTTTCCATCCATCTCTTTTCCCCTACAGCCAGCGGGGCCTTCTGACAGTAGAGAGAGAGAGAGAGAGTGAGAGGATGAGAGTTGTATTTTTCTTTTTTTATTTATATTCTTTTTCTTTCTTTTTTTATTTTCCATCCATCTCTTTTCCCCTGCAGCTGGTGGGGCCGTTCGACAGTAGAGAGAGAGAGACAGAGACAGAGACAGAGAGAGTTTTGTTTTTTTCTTTCTTTTTTATTATTAATGTTTCTTATTTTATTTCTTTTCTTTTTTATTATGTTTTAAATATTATAGGATTTAGATTATTTATATATTTTATGTGTTTATTTTTTGTTTTATGTTATTATTTATACTAGGAAAAATTAGTTTTATAATATGTTTGTGTACAAATAAATATATATATGTGTTTATGTATGTCAATATATATATGTGTGTGCATGTATATGTAATTATTTATGTATGTGTGTGTTTAATTAATTAGATTGGTTATATATTAAATGTATGATTTTGTTATCCTAAAGTTTTTGTGTGTTCACAGGTTAGCAAAAAGAAGGAGCAATTTAGCCTTATTTTCTTCCAATGAATTCATTATTCCTTCCAACTTCTCTTTATCCAAATAATTATCCTATCTATTCTTAGCTTATTCTTTCCTTTTCTTACCCTTAATCCAAGCTTCTTCAACCCTTAGCTTGTTAGAAAAGTTTTACACAATGCATTAGATTTAATGATGTTTGTACCCATGTTAGAGATAAGTGCATATACCCATGTTAGATGTTAGTGCATGTTAGGCATGATTGTTGAATGTTAGGAATATTAGTTAAGGTAATGCATGTTAGATGTTAGGTAATGCATGTTAGATGTTAAGTAATGCATGTTAGATGTTAGAAGTTATACTAATGCATGTTAATAAATGTTAGGTAGTGCATGTTAGAAGTTAGGTATTGCAAATTAGATGTTAGTAGCTATGTTAATGCATGTTAGAAGTGTATGCATGTTAGTTAATGCATGTCAATTTATGTATGCATATTAGATGTATATCATGTATGCATGCATGTTGATGTATGTTATGCATGCATGTGTGTTTGTGCATGCATGTTCATATATGTGCATGTTAGATGTTAAGTAATGCATGTAAATGTTAGATGTATGTTAGTGAATGATATTTATGTAAATGTATGCATAGTTAATGTATGAATATTAGATGATAGTGTTTGCATGTATGTATACATATCATGCATGTTTGCTTGTTGCATGTTAGTGCATGTATGTTTATGCATGGACATTAATGCATGTGCATGTATGCATATGATTTTGTTCAGCATATCATTAGTGGTTGCTAGTGCATGTGCATGTATGCATGTTCATTTATGCATGTGCATGTTTGCATATGATTTTATTTCCATATCATGTTTGTATTTAAGTGCATGTATGTTCATGCATGTATGCATGTGTATGTATGTTCATGCATATGTATGTTCATGCATATGTATGTTCATGCATATGTATGTTCATGCATATGTATGTTAGTGCATGCTTGCTCATATATGTATGCTAGTATATAAAAGTTCATGATAGGAATGGAATATATGTGTGTTAGTGTAAGTTATTTATACATATGTTAGTATGCATGTATGCATGTGTGTATGTTCATGCATATGTGTGTTAGTGTAAGTTATTTATGCATATGTGTATGCATGCATGTATACATGTAAGTTATGTTAGTGCATGTATGTTATGTATGCATGTTATTTATGCATGTGCATGGATGCATGTGAGTTATGTTAGTGTAATTTTTATTTGCATGTTCATGCATGTATGTGTGCATGTGCATGTATGCATGTTCATTGATGTCATGCATGTATGTTAGTGTGCATGTATGCATGTTCATTTATGTCATGCATGTATGTTAGTGTTCATGTATGCATGTTCATTTATGTTAGAGTATGTTATGTCATGCATGTGTGTTAGTGTGCATGTATGCATGTTCATTTATGTTAGAGTATATTATGTCATGCATTTGTATGTTAGTGTGCATGTATGCATGTACATTTATGTTAGAGTATGTTATGTCATGCATGTATGTTAGTGTGCATGTATGCATGTTCATTTATGTTAGAGTATGTTATGTCATGCATGTATGTTAGTATGCATGTGATGCATGTTAGCATATGTAAAATGTATGAATATGTATAAGTGTATTAAGCTTTGTGAATTATATGATGTAATGTATAAATGAACTATTTTATTGCAATGTGTATGTTTAATTAAATGAATGTACTTATATATATTTGTTTTAGAAAAGTTAATTATCTTATAATAAACTAAGTTTTTTAAATATGTTAATTTTAAATGAGTATTAATCTTTAATAAAAGTATAATTATATTTCTCATGTGATTTTTCAGATGACATGCAACCCTGTTGAAGACGAACTGAAGATTTGAAGTGTGGAAAGAATCTACTTAGCTGAAAATATATTGTTTAGTTTGTATAGGTTATCATTTATAAACAGTATCTTATAGCTTTGTATAGGAAATCAATAATTAATCTATTTATATTTCATCTTTTATGTCTAAAGAAAATTCATCTAGTAATATGCTTTTTACCTCCGTCTACATTTGAATTAAAATTTTGTAGATCAGTTGATGTTTATAAAACTCTAAATACACATAGATAAAGTAGTAGTGAGGAATTAATCTTACCATCCTATTTAGTCGCAGTGGAAAGATATAGAAACGCTTTGTCCTATGGACCTTAGGAAAAAATATACTTGTTCTGCATAGTCACCCTGTGTGCGCCGTTAGCAAGGCTACTGAATTTATCCACCACTTGTCATAATTTGCTCCTCTATTTATATGAACTGAATCAGAAAGTTAAATAGAAATTTTGGAATTGGAAGCTTGTGAAAGAAATGGTAACCTTATTTTGAATACATGTATATGCTGAAAATTTTATCCATTAGTAAGTGGGATTTTTGTATTCTGCTATTTATTCCTTATGAGATCTGACCTCTAAATAAATTAAAAAAATAAAACTTCATACCCAATTAGCATATATGTATGTGTTTGTAGTTGGTGTGCTATGTTGGCCTAGTAGGCAAGTGGAACAACCTTGGTCAGGTGATCAAGGCCAGGAGCTGATGCTAGTTTCATCATAGGCCTAACCTTTATGTTTTCATGTGCCTGCATGGGTCGGTAGGCGGGTGGAGTTACTCTGGTCCAGTGATCAGCGCCACGAGCTGATGTCGATTTCATGTAGGGCTGACATAGTTTTGTCGTGCGCTATCCCGGGTTGGCAGACAAGTGGAATAAACTTGGCCGGATGGACAAGTCCAGGAGTCGCACCCAGTTTCGGTATAGGCTGATTGTGAAAAATAAATAAAAAGCTAAGTTGGGATGAAGTAATAAAGCAAAAGAAAAATGATATGAAAAAAGCAATGAATAGAGAGTCAGACCATAGGAAATAAAAGTAGGAGGCATATAATTCTATTAATTGATGAAAAATGTTTTGGTATATGTTGTTACGCAGGATAAGTTACTTATTCCAAGCAAGTTACATGAACAGAAGGACTATGAGACTTATGATTTATTCCTATAAATGCTTGTTTAAATGTGGATTCAGAGATATAACATGATATTTATATGACTTACATCTACTTTGTTTTTTTAAATGATTTGTGCTAATCTTTTTAATTGCACAAAGTATGAATGCATGATAAAATAAAACTTTGAAAAATTTAAAACTTATTTTCAAAAGAATTTGATATGTTCCACTTGAATCTATAGGTTGGCCCATCGGGACGATGTGCAGGTTTAATGGGTGCGGATGTCGGAAAGAATTTATTACTCTTAAAATATTACAAAAATTAAAAGATTAATTGATTGGAATAAGTTTGGATAAATTATGATAATGTTTTCAGGACAAGAAGATTGATGATTAATATCAAGATGGGATAATTTTGACTAATAATTGATTTTAATTTTTGCAGGACAAGAAGATTGATGATTAATATCAAGATGGGAGTATTTATCTAGGTGTTTTCTAATATAATTAAGGGTCATTTAACAAATCTAGAGGGTTATGGAAGGTTAGAGGATTATTTTATGGGTTAGTTGGGGTTAATAATCATGGTTTAAAGTTAGTTTAAGGGTAAACCTATGGTTAATAGAATAATTAAGTAGGTATAGTCTATAAATGAGTTAATAAATAGGGTAAATATATTAAATGGAACCTTAGCAAAATATTTCAAATAAAAATATGTTAATTATCAATTGTCATTATTTTCACTAAGGTTATGGTTACAATTAAATTAATTGATGGATTTTATTTAATTTATTTTAAAGGTTTGCATTTATTCTAAAGTGATTAAAAGAATAAAAAGGAATTTAAAGGTTGTATTTAAATCTAAAGTCTATGGTCTAGTAAATATTTAATTGAATGGTTTTTTGGTAAAAGCAAAAAGAGAATTTTCCACGCCTAAAATCTTGTTGAAATGTTGTTGAGTTAAAGAGCAGTTAATGTAGGCTGCATGGATCCGTTATCTAAGGGAAAATGTGGGCTATGGTGGGCTACTCCCATCTATATAAAGAGGGAGTACATACTCACAAGCTCATGTGATTTTTCAGGTACTCTATTTTCCTTTGCTCTAGACTATAGTCATTTATGCACACATTTCCATGACTGTCCTCTGGCAAGAGGAGAGAGAAGACCATCTCTCTTACTTTTGTCATTTATTCTATGGAAAGCAAATTTTTTTTACTTTTTATTTTCTGATGTTGCAGAGAAAGTGAGGAGTCGATGATTTTTTCTCTTCTTTATTTACTCATTTCCTTTTTTCTTCCTTTCTTTTTCCTCTTCTTTTTTCCTTACTTCAGTATTGTCCTTCTTTTCTCCTTTCATTTAAATTTTTCCTTCTGTTTCTCCCTCTCCCTCTCTTTCTCTGTCGGCGGTGCAGAAGAGCTACGCGTGCAGCACAGAGAGAGAGAGAGAGAGAGAGAGAGAGAGAGAGGATGAGAGTTGTACTTTTCTTTTTTTATTTATATTCTTTTTTTATTTTCCATCCATCTCTTTTCCCCTGCAGCCAACGGGGCCGTCCGCCAGTAGAGAGAGAGAGAGAGAGAGAGAGAGAGAGAGAGAGAGAGAGAGTGAGAGGATGAGAGTTGTACTTTTCTTTTTTTTTATATATTCTTTTTCTTTATTTTTTTATTTTCCATCCATCTCTTTTCCCCTACAACCGGTGGGGCCGTCCGATAGTAGAGAGAGAGAGACTGAGAGAGTTTTGTTTTTTTTATTTTTTATTACTATTGTTTCTTATTTTATTTCTTTTCTTTTTTATTATGTTTTAAATATTATATGGTTTAGATTATTTATATATTTTATGTGTTTATTTTTTGTTTTATGTTATTATTTATACTAGGAAAAATTAGGTTTATAATATGTTTGTGTACAAATAAATATATATATATGTGTTTATGTATGTGAATATATATATGTGTGTGCATGTATATGTAATTATTTATGTGTGTGTGTGTGTGTTTAATTCATTAGATTGGTTATATATTAAATGTGTGATTTTGTTATCCTAAAGTTTTTTGTGTGTTCACAGGTTAGCAAAAAGAAGGAGCAATTTAGCCTTATTTTCTTCCAATGAATTCATTATTCCTTCCAACTTCTCTTTATCCAAATAATTATCCTATCTATTCTTAGCTTATTCTTTCCTTTTCTCACCCTTAATCCAAGCTTCTTCAACCCTTAGCTTGTTAGAAACTTTTTAGACAATGCATGAGATTTAGTGATGTTTGTACCCATGTTAGAGATAAGTGCATATACCCATGTTAGATGTTAGTGCATGTTAGGCATGATTGTTGAATGTTAAGCATATTATTTAAGGTAATGCATGTTAGATGTTAGGTAATTCATGTTAGATGTTAAGTAATGCATGTTAGATGTTAGAAGTTATACTAATGCATGTTAGTAAATGTTAGGTAGTGCATGTTAGAAGTTAGGTATTGCAAATTAGATGTTAGTAGTTATGTTAATGCATGTTAGAAGTGTATGCATGTTAGTTAATGCATATCAATTTATGTATGCATATTAGATGTATATCATGTATGCATGCATGTTGATGTATGTTATGCATGCATGTGTGTTTGTGCATGCATGTTCATATATGTGCATGTTAGATGTTAAGTAATGCATGTTAGATGTTAGATATTAGGAAATGCATGTAAATGTTAGATGTATGTTAGTGAATGATATTTATGCAAATGTATGCATAGTTAATGTATGAATATTAGATGATAGTGTTTGCATGTATGTATACATGTCATGCATGTTTTCTTGTTGCATGTTAGTGCATGTATGTTCATGCATGGACATTAATGCATGTGCATGTATGCATATGATTTTGTTTAGCATATCATGAGTGGTTGCTAGTGCATGTGCATGTATGCATGTTCATTTATGCATGTGCATGTATGCATGTTCATTTATGCATGTGCATGTATGCATATGATTTTGTTTGCATATCATGTTTGTATCTAAGTGCATGTATGTTCATGCATTTATGCATGTGTATGTATGTTCATGCATATGTATGTTAGTGAATGCTTGCTCATATATGTATGCTAGTATATAAAAGTTCATGATAGGAATGGAATATATGTGTGTTAGTGTAAGTTATTTATTTATATGTTAGTATGCATGTATGCATGTGTGTATGTTCATGCATATGTGTGTTAGTGTATGTTATTTATGCATATGTGTATGCACGTATGTATACATGTAAGTTATGTTAGTGCATGTATGTTATGTATGCATGTTATTTATGCATGTGCATGTATGCATGTGAATTATGTTAGTGTAATTTTCATTTGCATGTTCATGCATGTATGTGTGCATGTGCATGTATGCATGTTCATTTATGTCATGGATGTATGTTAGTGTGCATGTATGCATGTTCATTTATGTCATGCATGTATGCATGTTCATTTATGTTAGAGTATATTATGTCATGCATGTATGTTAGTGTGCATGTATGCATGTTCATTTATGTTAGAGTATGTTATGTCATGCATGTATGTTAGTGTGCATGTATGCATGTTCATTTATGTTAGAGTATGTTATGTCATGCATGTATGTTAGTATGCATGTGATGCATGTTAGCGTATGTAAAATGAATGAATATGTATAAGTGTATTAAGCTATGTGAATTATATGATGTAATGTATAAATGAATTATTTTATTGCAATGTGTATGTTTAAATAAATGAATGTACTTATATATATTTGTTTTAGAAAAGTTAATTATCTTATAATAAACTAACTTTTTTAAATTTTAAATCAGTGTTAATCTTTAATAAAAGTACACTTATATTTCTCATGTGATTTTCCAGATGACATGCAGCCCTGTTGAAGATGAACTGAAGATTTGAAGTGTGGAAAGAATCTACTTAGCTAAAAATATATTGTTTAGTTTGTATAGGTTATCATTTATAAATAGTATCTTATAGCTTTGTATAAGAAATCAATCATTAATCTATTTACATTTCATCTTTTATTTCTAAAGAAAATGCATCTAGTAATATGCTTTTTACCTCCATCTACATTTGAATTAAAATTTCCTAGACCAGTTGATGTTTATAAAACTCTAAATACACATAGATTAAGTAGTTAGTGAGAAATTAATCTTACCATCCTATTTAGTCGGAGTGGAAAGATATAGAAATGCTTTGTCCTATGGACCTTAGGAAAAAATATACATGTTCTGCATAGTCATCTTGTGTGCGCCGTTAGCGAGACGACTGAATTGATCCACCAGTCGTCACAATTCGCTCCCACGGCGCTCAAAGCACAGGTTGTAGAATTGCAGACTAAATTACTTCAATACAAAATACAACCCTCCCTTGTCATAGAACGGGAACCTGAAGATTTGGTACCCATCAAAGTGGAAGAGTCATATGAGGAACCTTATGTACCTATGCCCATGTCAGGAATTCAACAAACGACTGAAGGATTAGACACACTCGAAGTCGAAGCCCCAGAATGGCTATAGAAGCTAGAAAAGATGGGCAACACACATGACGACAGAGTAGTGGTTCAAATCCAATCAATGTCAAAGATTGAGGAGACCATCATCAAGTCAGAATACGTTAGACTTATGTCCCATCATCGATGGATAGGAATAGCCGATGGTCAATAAGTGCCATACTGCATACTACTAGCGGACTATAATACTGAAATTCAACGACATACTGGCAAGCTACTGACTTTTGCTACTTAATTTGGTCCAGATGACATACCCGAGAGCACTGCATGTGGATCCATCTACCAACCCACTTGGCGGCTATGTCTTCTCGAAACATATCCAGAGATGGTTTGTACATGGAACAATATGCCACTCTTCATCAAATACAACCCATGTTACGTTCCAGTACTTAGAAGATGCACGTGGCCAGAATTCGCAATCACTGTTAAGAATGTAAAAGGCTGTGAGAAATGGGTCATCTGTATGAAGATATTTGAATTAGTGTTGGTCACTTTTCATACTTTCAAGAACATCAAAGATCCCCACTTCTCTGCAATCGACTTCAATGAAGGAAATCTAAATTTAGTGTATGACATGAGTACAACCCCTTCCATTAATGTAATCTATGCATGGCACGCAAGGATCAAGTACCTCCCAGCCTGTTACAAACAGACATTTGAGGAGATGTTCATTATAGGGTTCTGGGACTACCATTTAGAAATATTCATTCCTAGACCCTCACATCTCCTACAAGTATTCGCTGTGGAGAGAACTTTACATTCTGATCAGTTGCGCCTGCCACATCCGGAAGTCCCAGGTCCAGTGGATTGGGATACACTACTTACAGATCTTGCAAAAGGATTAAGGATTGAAGAACATCACCTCGCCTCAGATGTCGTCAAGTTCTATATCAAGAAACACCCTCGACAAGGGTCTTTCAGGGACAACAGATGCAAGAGAGGGGGGAGTGTTGGAAGTCAAGGGTTAACTCGTCAAAGAAGTATGCTCCAAGGTGAAGAGACACGAAGCACAAGCCGACAAAGGAGCCAACGAAGAAAGGACTGATAGAAATGTACGTCAAAATTCTCAAGAGAAACCTTTAAAATAGTGATTTTCATCACTAACACTCATTGTAAATACCATTTCCTATTTTTTTAGCTCCATTTTTTGCAAGCCAAGGAGTCCTTGAGCTTGAGGAGCATTAGAAGTACCTACCTATCAATTTTCATATTTTTTAGACTCCATTTGAGCCCTCAATTAAGCCCTAGAACCTAATTTTTAACTAGGCCGAACACTAGGTCTGAACAGAGCCAAAGTTAGTGAAAAACTATAAAAAGGACTAGATGGCTCATTTTTCGGGGAGCAACTTAAAGAATGAACAAAATCTAAAGCAATTGTAATCTTTTTTTTTTAGTAATCAAAGCTTCCATTGTGCCACTCTTTGTTCTACCTGTGTGCATGTGTGTGTGTGTGTGAGTGCATGTGAGTGTGCTTCTCCCCCACCACTTGTGCATCACTTGCTCGAGGTCTTCATACCATCCTCATGTCCTCCCGGATTGACAAGTAAAGGATGTGATGCTTACGCTTGAGACACACACACACACACACACACACACACACATATATATATATATATATATATATATATATATATATATATATATATATATATATATATATATATATATATATATATATATATATATATATATATATATGTATCATAGAGACACACACATATATATATTAATAAATAAATGATTAAATATATTAATAATTTGAAAATAAATAAATAAATATATGTGTGTATGTGCGCACGCGTACATATAGTGTCTATGTGTTTTTCCATCTCTCTCTTTCTCTCTCTATATATATATATATATGTGTGTATGTGTGTGTGTTTGCGCACATAAAAGTGTGTGTATGTATATCTCTCTTTTATATCGCTCTTTTTCTCTATGTGAGAAAATGATTTTTGTTTTTCCATGTAGTTTCATATGGATAATTTTTGCAACGTAATATATATATATATATATATATATATATATATATATATATATATATATATATATATATATATGTGTGTGTGTGTGTATGTGTGTGTGTTTGCGCACATAAAAGTGTGTGTATGTATATCTCTCTTTATATCGCTCTTTTTCTCTATGTGAGAAAATGATTTTTGTTTTTCCATGTAGTTTCATATGGATAATTTTTCAACGTAAAGAGTCTCCCTATATTGGAAAAAGTGTCGCTTATGTGTCAGGACTTTTTCAACAATTCATAACTTATGTTTCATATACAGTGTTTCAGTTATCACGGCATATATAAAGTATGAAACTGCATTGAAATGTTAGTTCGTGTAAGTGGCGTTTCTTGTGAAGAAAACAACGAGCATCATGTCGGCTTCTATTTCCTTGTAGTGTGACTTTCCTCTTTATAACTAAGGATGCTCCTTATCTTAAGCAAGCCTTTTTGCAAGTGAGAGTTGCGTTTATTGACATCGGTGTCTAGTTGAAAAAGCCTTCTATAGAGAATTTCCCTTCTAACTCTCTAGATATTTTGGGTTTCCTTTTGAGCTATTCACAAGATGGCATTGTTGGAGTTAGATGTCTGTGGAAGCACGTGAACAGCACAAGGAAGAAGAAGAAGCTTGGAGCACAAACACACAATACTGAATGTATTACTAGAGAATGTACAAAGATAAGTAGCCCACTAGGGCAATAGGCGTATATACAAGCCGAGGGAAAAAAACCTCCTAAAGAGGGAAAAAAGTGCCCCGGCGGTCCTAGTGTGTTCACACACATCACTACCTAAATATATCAATAAATCCCCCCTAGGAGTGATGTGGTGAACAAGTAGTTGGCACTCATGTATAAGGAAGTGCCAAGCTATGTGGAAATCACTCCACAAAAGGAAGTAAGCCCAAAGCTTTGCGGAAAGCTTCAAACTTCTCCCTAGGCAGAGCCTTTGTGAAAAGGTCTGCAATGTTCTCCTACGTGGGCACATATGCCAATCTGATCTCCCCAACAGAGAAGCTCTCCCTGACATAATGGTAATGTACCTCAATGTGCTTAGTGCGAGCGTGGAACACAAGGTTCCTCGCAACTGCCAATGCGCTCTGATTGTCAGTGAAGATGGTGATGGCAGAAGTCTGACCAACACCCAAATCAGCCATAAGGCATCTGAGCCACACACACTCAACAGTAGCTATGAAAGCTGCCCTATACTCAGCCTCACAACTGGAAGTGGCCACAGTAGGCTGCTTCTTGCTCAACCAAGATATACATGAGCTACCAAGCATGAAGCAAAAACCACTAGTGGACACACAAGTGTCATAGCAACCAGCCCAATCTGAGTCAGAAAAAGCATGCAAATCTAGCGGTAGTGATCCCCCCTTGGGATAAAACAACCCAAGTAGCCGAGTACCACTCAAGTAGCGAAAGATGCGCTTAACCGCCTTCCAATGCATGACTCCTAGGCAATGCATAAACCTGCTTATCTGTGAGATAGCAAACTGAATATCTGGCCGAGTAATGCATAAGTAAATCAAGCATCCAACAGCCTGCTGATAGAGAAAAGCATCAAATGCATCTCCAGCATCATGAAGACTCAATCGTAAACCTATCTCCATAGGAGTGGCAATAGTCTTACAATCTTCAAGGCCAAAATGCTGCAATAATGTGTCAATATATTTCGTTTGACACAAAGCCATTCCACCATCAACTTGATAAATTGAATGCCCAAATAGTGATGAAAATGCCCCAAATCAGACATCTCAAATGAGGCATGCAAATTAGCCTTGAAATCAGCAATATGCTTCTCAATAGGATGAGTGAGCAGCATGTCGTCAACATAGACAACAATGATCAGAAGCACATCATTAGCACGCTTAACATATAAGGTGCTTTCAGTTGGATTGTTCTCAAAACCATGTGCAACCAGATAGGCATGTATCTTCTCATACCAAGCACGTGGTGCTTGCTTTAAACCATATAATGCCTTCTTTAACCTGCACACCTGGTTTTCATGCCCTTTCTGCACAAAGCCACGGGACCGAAAAACATACACTTCTTCATGCAAGTCACCATTCAAAAATGTTGTTTTAATGTCCAACTGATGTACATTCCAACCATGATGGGTTGCAGGTGCACAAATGCTCCGAACAGTAGTCATACGGCACGTAGGTGCAAAGGTCTCATCAAAATCAATGCCTCTTTCCTGCGCATAACCCTTTGCAACAAGCCTAGCCTTATACCTCTCAACTGTACCATTAGCTTTATGCTTCAGCTTGTATACCCACTTAGTGCCAATGGCCTTCTTGCCAGGAGGCAAGTCACATAAAGACCATGTACCATTCTTCATTATAGCATCATATTCAGATTGCATAGCAGCCATCCAATTTTCTGAATTCTCTGCTTCATCAAAAGAAACAGGCTCATTCTCATCACAGAGACTAGATGCAGCCATAGCATAGCAATCTGATGCAAAGGAGGCACTATGAGAGCTTGAACGAGTACGCTATGACAAAGGTGCATCTAATTTGCTATCACGCAAAGTCTGCACCAGCCATTTTGGCATAGTTTTTTCCTTCTCAATATCAGCTCTCTCATCAACAAGTACGTCATGTAAATCTGCATCAGAAATGGAATGATCTACATCATCATATGAAACCTGCAAAGGCTGAGAAGTTTCCTCATTAGGACCAGCACTAGACTGTCCACCTGTAAAAAGAGGCATCAGAGTATCATACATGTCTTTGCAGCTAACAGATGTCTCCTTAGTACATGAAAGCAATGGCTGAATAGCATCTTCCACAAAAACAACATCACGGCTAACCAGAATGCGTTTAGTTTGTGGATGATACAGACGATAGCCTTTACTTTTAGAACTGTACCCAACAAAAATACATTTTACTACTTTATCATCCAATTTTCTGCAATGTTGTTCAAGCACTAATGCATATGCCAAACAACCAAAAACATGCAGATGAGCAACAGATGGCTTGCAATCATGCCAAGCCTCATATGGAGTGATAGACTGCAGCGCTTTAGTGGGACACCTGTTCAGTACATATGCTGCACACATGACAGCCTCAAGCCAGCAACTATGAGGTAAAGCCTGACTCTTGACCATACACCTCGCCATCTCCATGAGAGACATGTTCTTCCATTCAGCAACTCCATTTTGTTGAGGTGTATATAGCACAGTACACTGGTGTTTTATCCCACGTTCAGCCAGAAATGCATTAAAATTAGAAGACATATATTCCCCCCCTCGATCAGAACGGAGGGTGCCCATTTTACATGCTGACAGATTTTCAACCAAAACCAAAAACTGTTTAAAGCACATGAATACTTCGGACTTTGCTTTGAGTGGATATACCCATGCCTGCCTAGAAAAATCATCAATGAAAGTCATGAAGTAAAGGTAATTTCCAAAAGAGGGTGTCTGCATAGGACCACAGACATCACTATGTACAAGCTGCAATTTCTGTGTAGCCCGAACTGAACCATCTTTTGGAAAGGAGGAATGCTGCATTTTGCCCAGAATATAGCCTTCACAAACATGTTTTCTAGGTGCCTGAAGTTTGGGCAAAGAGGAGACCATTTCAGATTTCTACAGGCATAGCAAACTAGCAAAATTCAGATGACCAAAGCATGCATGCCAAAGCTTTGCATCTGACATAGCCTAAGAATCATTTACTGAACATGCCAAATCATTTACAGATCTTTCATAGTCTATGAGCTTATACAGCCCACGACATAAAATGCCAGAAGCAATAATCACATCCCCATTTGACAGATCATGAACTATACATCTGTCATCAACAAATTTCACAACAAAGCCAATCTTGGCTAATGCAGAAACTGATAACAGATTCTTCTTGATCCCTGACATAAATAAAGCATCTAACAAAGTGAAAGAACTATCATTAGCAGTAGTCAAAATGATCTTACCAACTCCCATAACAAGATAAGAGGAGTTGTTGGTGCATGTAACAGTATTCCCTGTAGGGGCAGGCTCAAGTGAAGAGAAGAAACTATGCTGCGAGGTAATATGTTTGGTTGCCCCACTGTCAAAATACTGGCAAACATCTGAGTCTACTGCAGACATGCACTGCTCATGAGAAGATGGGTCAAAACTGCAGACAGTAGTAAACGCCCATTCTTCTTCCTGCACAAGATTTGCAGACTTTGTTTTTGGTGTAGAGGCCTCTGTAACAACCATTCCAGCCTCTTTCTTCTTTGCCTCTTTAGCAGCCAGTTTTGGACAATTCTTTATGATATGATCATTCCCTTTACAGTACTTACAAAACAATTTCTGCTTTTCTGATTTCTTCTCATCTTTATCTTCTTTCTTCAAATATGCAGAATTAGCAGATTTCTGCTTACTAGTTGAAGAGCTCCATTTTCCTTTGCCCTTCTGACTAGCTAGGAAAGCTTGATCTACAACTCGCATAATGGACCTGTTCTGCCTGGACTGATCTTCCTGCAACAGAACAGAGACTAACTCCTCAAATGATAAGGCATTCGGATTGCCTTTCATCATCAAACGAAGAGTAGAAGCAAAACTTTGATATGAATCAGGAAGACCATTCAAAACGGTCTGCACAAGTGAGCTATCTGGTATAACCTCATCAGCAGAAATCAATTGTTCCTTCAAGTCTTTGATCTTCGTTAGGAAATTGTCCATAGAATCACCTTCATTCATGTGCTCACTCTCCAATTGTTTTCGGAGGTAAGCAACACGAGCCTCATTCCTAGCTTGGTACAATGTGGTAAGTGTATCCCAAGCATCCTTAGTTGTTCTGCAAGAGCGAATATGAGGAATAATGGCACCTTTGACAAACAAAGCTATCAATGCATGTGCCTGGGCATCTCTGCCATCCCAACAAATCTGCTCTGCAGTAGGTGCAGCAGAAACAGCAACACGAACAGGAATCTGTGGAATATCATCTTCGACACCATCTTCATCAGCTCCAGCACCTGTATTTGTAGTACCTATTGTTATAGGTGTAACAGGACGTCTTTCAACACCCTACACAATGTTCCACAATCCTTTTGCAACCAATACATGTCGCATCATATAAGCCCATAATGGGTAGTTGGTACCATCCAACTTATCCTCAACCGCTAACATATGGAATACATCACTGCTTTCAGCCATGGCCGGTGACTAAAATACCTTGATGCAGAAAATTGACTGTATCTCAAAAAGTTGAACAGAACTACCCAGACGAGTTCTGCTAGACCTGTAGCAGACTTCGAGATGCTTATACTGGCGAACAAAAACTAGTATATACCTTTGGCACAAAAAGACGAAATAGCCTACACAAGCACTATGATACTGCATTCGGAGGCCAAAACGAGCTCAGATCACGATTTCGGCACCACAAAGCAAAGTTGTTTTGATCTTGGAAACACGCAAAGTATGCTCACCAAAATTCGTGCGATTCTGAGACTACAAACGGAGGAGTGTCGATGGCGCCCTAGATGAAGCGATGACTTGCTCTGATACCAATTGTTGGAGTTAGACGTCTGCGGAAGCACGCGAACAGCACAAGGAAGAAGAAGCTTGGAGCACAAACACACAATACTGTATGTATTACTAGAGAATGTACAAAGATAAGTAGCCCATTAGGGCAATAGGCGTATATACAAGCCGAGGGAAAAAAACCTCCTAAAGAGGGAAAAAAGTGCCCTGGCAGTCCTAGTGTGTTCACACACATCACTACCTAAATATATCAACAGGCATGGTTTTGATTACAGCCTTAATCCAACTCTTAGAAGGGGACGAGTGATACTCTTAGAAGGAGATGAGTGATACTCTTAGAAGGAGATGAATGATCACTAGAGACTTTCTCTAGGCAAGAGAGACTTCTTGTTGAACTACAGGGAGAAAGAAGACCATGGGATCAAAATGGAACGAAGGAGCTTTCCTATTCTTAAAGAAGGCTTTAAACATTAAAATTATAGGGTAGTGATTTGACAAAATAGTTAAAGAAGGGTTTAAACATTAAAATTATAGGGTAGTGATTTGACAAAATAGTTTCTCGTTTTCGGAGAGGGGGGGAGCCCCATAATTTTGGAAACGTAGCCTTTTCAAGCCCACCATTGCATAGATCAACAGTAGATTAGAGTTTGACCAAGAAAATCCTTGAGAGTTGTTAACCTCAACCAAATCATGATGAAGTTTGAACATGTCCCAACAACCTTTGTCCAACCCATCAATGACCTGACTTCTTTGCTTCCACCTATTAGAACACCACAAAGGCTATCAGAACACCACAAAGGATGATATCCACATGCAAGTAATCCAAAGTTTTTCAAATGTCAATTCTCTCAAAATATTCGAGGGGTCATGAAATGTTGAAGGAGAAGAAGATGATTTGTGATTAGGTTGGTCTTTCTGGTTGGAGATTTTATCCCTATTTTTCTTGTTTTTCACCTCTCTGTTCTCTTAGAGGCAAGGGCACTATGGGAGGGGAATTTCCCTTTGATAGGACTCTTCCATGGTAATTCAAGTGGGATGTTTCCCTTTAGAGTACTTGTTTTCTTTGCATTCAAACTTGGGAGAGTGGACCCAGTAATAAAGTTGTCATTATCTAGATTATCTTCTTTGGTAGTGATATATTGTTCTTGGTTATCCTCCTTATAGCATAGTCCTCCCTGGTTTTCTCATTGTCTACATCTTTGTTTTGGCTCACCCTTGCTATTTTTTCCCAAGAGGTTGACTTTTTTTCCAACTTGTTATTTCCGTTGACCCCCAAATTAGTATTTGTGTGAGAAGATCCTGCACCATTGGGACTTCTTCTCTATCTACAATGGACCTCGATGAAGCTGTGAGAATAGGATTCAAAATTCTGGGTTTCTTTGATCTTCTCCATTTTTGACAAGGATTTTTTTGAACTAGGTTCACCATTCTTTAGGGCCATGGTAAGCTCTCTATCCATTAGAATTGGCCGAGTCAATCATTAGGTAAGTCCTTGAACATGGATAATCAAAATTATAGATAATAAAAATTTGAATAATTTGATGCTGAAGGATGATTTCTCAACTTTAAAAGTTATAGACTTTTGGAATCAATAATGCCCTAGAAGTATTCATGATTCTCATGAGTTCATTTATCAAAGTGGATCCAAAAAAAAAAAAAAACACTTTTCTACATGGTATTCTTATGTTTATCTAAGTAAAATTGATCATTTAGACCACCGTGAAAATATATCTCAACTTCTTTGAGAAAAAAACATATATCAAAGAGAATCCAAGTGTTAATTTATTTGGTTAAGGTAAAATAAATATTACTACAACATTGTCCCATCACAATAATGTATAACTTAAGATTTAGTTGGGATTATTTTGATATGATCGTTGACTGATATGTGTTACATTCGTACTACCCCTAACTTTTGAACTAAAGGCAATTGTATGATCTTCTTTAGGGGGTGAACAAAAAGGAAACACAAAAGCATTGATTATTCCTATATCTATATTCTATCATAGATTCCATATAAAAATCTGAGCTATGCTTGAAATAGATTTCACCCATCCGAATAAAAATTTGCAACGTTTTGAAGCTCTAGAACACTTAAAAAAATATCAAGTTGAGGATAGGAATATCGCAACAAGAATGAAAAAAGAATAAGTTTTTTTTTAAATGGAGGTTCGGCCGAGGCCTACTCCCCCGGACTTTAACTTTGAAATTACAACTGTACAAGGAAGGGCATAGTACCCATGGGACCCCCCTTATCCCACAAGAACAGGGGTTTACAACTGGGTTAAATGGCGGTCACAACTACCGCGGGGATGGTCAAACGGTGGCCAAAAAAGAATAAGTTGCTATAACACATTTTGAGTGGAATAATGACCATGGGACAGATACAAGGATTTTGTACAAAGTGATTTTCCAACCTCACTACTTCTATGTTAATACCATGTAGACAGAGTAATATCCTGTTGCATTGATCCTGTTTCCTATGCATGTGGTATAAATATTCTATTCCAACATCAAGAGGATATACCTTGGACTACTAATCCCTCCTTTAGATCATTGTTTTTCTAGTAGTGTACTTGAGAATCCCCTTTCACTAGTTCTTAAGACATTTTGTGAGGGTTTTTGAGTGCTATAACATTATAGGACTTTCTTTGTCCAATGATTTCTTGGTATTCCTTGGCCTTGAGCTTAAATAAAGATAATCCTTGTGATGACTCATTCTTGCAAATCATTATGTCCAAATTTAGCATACCGAATGTGAGTAGAAAGCCAAATTTTGGGTAGGACAATTCACTTGGCTAGAAAAATAGGACCTTTTTATTTTTCTCAAATAAATGAACACCCTTCCACATTGAAAAGGGATTGCATGCACTACTTTTTCAAAGAAGTCATGGCTTCACCAAGAGAGAACAATCATGCCTATACCAAACTAGTAGGCATGCTAATCCAACTACAAAGAGGTCAAAATTATGCACCTGGTTTTAGAATCCTTTGGAAATTCTTGTTTTGTGATGAAATGCATCAGTACTCAAGGTTCTAAGGAATGACGACATAGATAATTGCAAGGAAAGAAGCAATCACGAGTTGGAAGCTATAATTTTTTTACTACTTGGAGAGAGCAAGCATGGGCAACCTTCCTATTGATGTTTGTCTTAGATATTTTTGCCCAACTTCACTAAAAGGGATTTCATGTGATTATTACTAGAGGTGATCATTAGTCAAAGGGAAATCAATAGCTTAATCTTGTAGTAGTCTCATTTTCCTTTGGAAGACTAGTTGTTGGACCAAACAAGTGCTTTAGCATAGTCATGAGGGAGGAGTTGTATGCAAACAAGTGGCTAGGAGGATGCATGTGAACCACACTCACAAATTAGCAATCAACTTGGAGCAATTGAGCATGAGTGATCATGGGAAGACTTGAGGATACAATTGTCGTGGACCAATATTCCCATTTTGCATAGAATATTGAGCAATCACCTTGGCGGTATTGAGCATGAGTGGTCATGGGAAAACTTGAGGATGCAATTGTATACAATAGCTGTGGACCAATAATCCTATGTTGCATAGAAGTAACATGGGCCAATAATTAGACTCCTTTGACACATTGTTCCTGAGTTGACTGGTCATCTAGTGCTCACATATTTGATAGGCAATACTTGCAAGCACATATCAAGAGGTAGTGGTCATGGAGTCATGTGAGAGTGACCACAACCATTTTAGGCAGTTGTGAGATTCAATTAAGAAGTTGTGGCACTTCCTCTATGGTGAAGTTGTTTAAAGAAGTCATGTGCTATGCACAATTGTGGACTTCTACTAATGAAAGTATCCATAGATGGAAGTGAGTCAATTTTATCGAATCAACTCATCCCAAGCAATCATGGAGTAGGGATCTTAAAAGATTGAGAAACTTTAAAGGATGCAATTGTGGTATATTGGTGGTTGCAACGATTTTTAGTTGGTTTTTCAAAGAAAGTTTTCATTAAACCTAATCCTACTCTCTTGCTTAACAATCCTACCTTCTTAACCCACCGAGAGCATGTGATGGGGCTTTAAAGTTGAAATCAAGAAGAAGGTCCTTTTCCAACTTGAACAGAGTCAACACACATGAACTTGTCTTTCCTAGCACACCCTCAAGCAAGATAGAGAGTCAACAGACATCTATTTTTCTTTCCTAGCACACCCTCAAGCAAGATAGTGTGTTTGAAGCGCATTGTCCTAGGCAAACATTCCAAGAATTAGTGTTCTCACCCACACCTTTTCCATCTCAAAAATGTCAACTACCCTATGTTGCAGAGCCAAAGAGCGCACAAAGCAGAGAAAAAGATGGGCCCCAAAATTTTTCCGATTTGGACCACATATTTTTGTAACATATTCATTTTTGTAATATATTTCCCTTTGTAAAGGCACTAGAGGAGTCCTCTAGATGCATTCCCACAGAAGAATAGAAGCTTACCCTTGTAAAATAGTAGGAAATTAGCTCTTAGTGAATAAAGTGCCGGTCACTTGTGTGAAAGGACCATTTTTAGGGCACTAGTATATAAGTCAAATGTGACTCTTTGTAAAGGACTTTTTGCCATTGTGAGAAGGGGGAGAACAGAAATTCGAATTTGTGTCTTCTTCACTCCTTACCTTCTTCTTCGTGAGCTTGTATGCATGTGTATTGCTTGGAAAGAGTGCTTGTGAGTGTTGTCTACCCTTGAGAGTGTCTGTTTGCTGTAGGTAAGGTGTGTGCGAGGAGAAGGAAGTGCTGAAGTGTAGGAAAGTATTCCCGCGACTCAGTATTTTGCCCATAACTTGAAGTAGGAGCGTCAGAATTGAGTGAACCCACTGCCATTGGATGCGTCTTCTCGAGAGCTTCGAAACGCATATGCTATTCGCTATGTTTGGAGCTTGGAGCTGGGAGAAAAGTCCAAAATACTGACGGCTGCTGCACCAAGTATCGTTTCGCCATAACCGACAGTTGGAGCTTGTTAGGATAAACATTTGCCTCATTTACATTCTTGAGTAGTTCATTTGCATTGACCATTACGTGAATGCATGTCTTCATACACTCGGCTAGGTTAGTATACTCTTCGGATTGATAAATTAAAAGCGTGTATCCCCACTATATGCACTTGTGAGGGGATTGAGGTACAGTCTCTTTCTCCGCAAGTCCCTAAGTCGATACTTAGGTCAACACACTTTTTGGCGCCGTTGCCGGGGAGTGACGAATCAAACCGAGGCATTCGTGTGATGGTAAGTAGCTTTTTGCTTTGAAGAACTTGGAGGAGCGGAAATCTTCTCTTCTTTGGTAAGTCAATTTCAGCCGCACTTGCTACTTCTCATTCTTGGAGTGTGTGTAGTGAGTTGATAAATTAGGGAAGTAAGTAGAAGAAGTAGAATAGGAGTGAGTGGAGAGTAGAGTAGGTTTGTGGTTTGTTCAAGAATTTTCCTTTTTCTGTAAGCTAGGAATTCCCAAGTATAAAAGCCAAAATTTTTCATTTTTCAAGTTACTTGTTGAACAAGTATCGTGGAGAGCAGTGTCGAGTGTCGTGAGAGTTGCAGCGGTCGTTTCGAGGAAAGCAAGCAATAGGGGAGAGTTCAGTGCAAAAGAGTTGGACCAAGAGATCAGGGGAGCTTCCAAGGTAAACTAAACCACCTGTTTGCTCAAAAATTTCCAGTGTTTCAACCTAGGAAAGGAAGAAAACGACCTGCGCTGAGTGTCGTTTGGGCCTTCAGGGGGTTAAAAGTCTTTGGTTGATTGATACAGTGGGTGAGGGTAAGAGAGAAGAGGTAGGTGAGAAAGGGGGAAACATCAAATCTCAAAAAACATCACAAAAATTTGAAAAAGGGTCAAGTATCGCTTTGCTCCTGCGGTCGAGTATCGTTTTACTCCTGCGGTTGAGTATCGCGATATTTCCCAGCGGTCGTCGATCGTTTCGTTAGAGATCGTTTGAGATAGAGATCGTAGATCGTTTCGTTAGAGATCGTTTGAGATAGAGATCGTAGATCGTTTCGTTAGAGATCGTTTGCATCGGAGGTCGTCGATCGCGTGTCTTTTGCCAAGTATCGTTATCCAGAGATCACGACACTTGTCAACGGTCGTGTATCGTTTGTCACGAGTGTCGCAGGTCGTCTATCGTTTGACGGAGATCGCGACACTTGTTACAGATCGGTATCGTTTCAGATAAATATCGTCGATCGTTTCTGGGGAAGATCGTAGATCGTTTCTATTCGAGTATCATGTATCGTCTAGTGAGAGATCGTGTGTTGTTTCGGCCCAAGTATCGCCGATCGTTTCTGCTAGAGATCGTCGATCGTGTATCGTTCTCGGTCAAAGATCGTTTTCCAGCGATCGTTTTGATCAAGTATCGTTTGTCAGCGATCGTTTTGGTCAGAGGTCGTAGATCGTTTCATTGAGAGGTCGTGTATCGTTCCTAGTCAGAGATCGTTTAGGGAAAGATCGTTTTTCAGCGGTCGTTTCACACAAGTATCGTCTGTCAGCGATCGTTTTCTCAGAGATCGTGAGAGCCAAGTATCCTGACTTGAAATTGTCTTTCAGTCACATTCCAGCCTAAGTTTTCCCTAGACTTCTGAACCATAACTTAGAACTCTAGAGACTAAAGGTGGACCAGAATTGATCAGAGCTCGTAAGTGAATGAACCTGAGATCAGGAAGAACCCTAGGAAGCCGAAGAAGTGTAATTTCTTCCATAGGGAGTGTTGCCGAACCAAGTAACCGATCACACTATTCTGAGACCTCTAGTGAGTCAGAAGGAGAAATCCCCATGGCTTCCGAGGATATGCAAAACACTGTGCCCATGATTGGCCAGATGTCCATCATTGAGGGCGAATACAGAACTTCCTTAGAGTATGTGAACACCAACCAAAATGAGATCCCGATTTATCTGGATGGTCTAAATAGATCTGTGGCCAGGTTACAGAAAGCATCAGAAGCTTACATAGTGCCTAGACCAGCAGTCAAGTACGTAGGAGGACTGTACATGGACAAACGAGATATTCAATATATTGTCACAGAACACCCGGAGAACATAAATGAACATGGTGAGGAAAATCATGCTTCAAGTTTAAATGGAGGTGGAAACGAAGAGCAAGTAACTACTCCTAGAGGGAGGTCTACGATTACTAAAATTTGGAGAGGAGACCTGATTCCCCAGGATGACACTCTAATAGATGTATATCTGATCAATGGGATGGAGCACCTGCTTAGAGCCCATTCCTCTATATGGGAAGCTGCTCCTAATCCAGTTACCATCTATGAGTTACAAGATCCTGAATTCCCCACCATCATCACATATTTGGACAAAGACCACAGAAGGTATTGGCTAGTCACTGAATTAGAGAGAGCTGAGCTGAAATATCAGAACATCCCAGTGTTCCCCCCAAGGGACCAAGCCACTACTTCACGGAACCCACATGGAACTGCCCATAATGATTCATACCAACAGTCAGGCCAAACACAACAAACGCGACCAACTCAAATCCCAGTCAGACCTCCTGTACAGTTCGCAATGCCTGTAAACAACCCTAACTACCGACCTCAACCAACTATGGACCCCAGACAGGGAGTTCATGCTCCATTCAGACCGCCGGTAGTGAGAGGACCAGGCATACCTATAGGAAGACCTATGATCCCAGGGATGCCTAGACAACCCGAGGCAGGAAGACGACTAAGACCAATCCAAGTTGCCAAATGTATGAGAAATCATTATGATGGCTCTAGTGAACCTTATAACCATATAGCTGAATTTAAACAAGTAATCAGGGCCGAACAGGTAGAGGACTTTCTGATTCAATATGAGTCCTTTGGTCTTACCTTGTCAGACACAGCGTTGGCGTGGTTTCAACCATTGGACCCGAATACCTTTCAAAACATGGAGCAAGTATACCAAGAAATGATTGAAGAATTTACTAAATCAGGAATCAAAAACAATTCTTCATCTTTGATCCATAGTTTCAAGCAAGTCCCTACTGAGTCAGTAAGATTGGCTGCCAGAAGATTCAAACAATACGTAGACAGATGCCCAGTGGAAGAGAGGCCGACACAAAATAAAATGGTGTCTTTATTTTTGGAAGGATTACTGAACGGATCCTTGAGATCGTTGGTGTATGTGAAAAGGGTTCAGACCTTGCAAGAATGCATGAAGGAATGCATAGATTTAGAAGATAATCTTGCAGAAGATCTTAAAATACCTCAAGGAAGCTCGAAAAGCGAAGACTCAACCAGCAACGCACCCATACCCAAAAACAATGTAGAAGAAATAGCTGAATTGTTAGCTAAAAAGTTGAATGTTCAAGGACAGAGGAACTATCCCAATAATCCGATGAGAGTACCCATGCTTAGAAGGTGTATGCAGTGTGGAGGTGACCACCCTTCTCACCTGTGTACTAGGGGAGTAGTTCCACCACCAGCTTATGGTTATAATAGACCGACTGTCCCAGGACCTTTACAATATTGCAGTGTGGAACAAAAATACACAAATCATAGCACCGAAAATTGTCCCTACAATAGGCAAGCAAGACCAGCACAGCAATACATGAGACCGTACGGATACCCTCAGAATCACCAGGGAGGTGAAGCTTTTAGATATCCCTCTTATCAGACACAGGCACCAGCACCGCGACCATATGCTTATCAGGGATATGCCCAACCACAGCCAGTACTAGGACAACAACCGCCCCATCCTCAGAACGTTGTCCCAGTCAAAATTGCCCAACCTGAAGAAAACTTAGAGAGAGCCATAGTACCAGCTACACCTTTGACTAGTAATGAACCATATGACTTGTTTTATGATCCTAGTCAAGGAACATATACCAGTTATGAGAGCACAATGACGGAATATGGACAACTGTGTGAACCATATGCCTATGGCATGGATGCACCAGATAATTCATACAGATATGAGCAGGATTATGTGTCATTGATGTACACAGCTCCTAGAGCAACTATGCCACCCCGACCCATGAACAGACCGCCTGTACCCAGAGGACCATGTTACAGATGTGGAGGCGACCACTACATCAGGGAATGCACCTTGCCAAACCCACCACCACCACAACGAGTCTGGGAAGGCTACTGTAGTGATTGTGGTAAGGAACATCTTTTTAGAGACTGCCCAAGGAATCCCAACAAAGTTACATCAAACGTGCAAATCAATGTAATTGAAGTAATTGAATCATCAGGGAGCGACAAAGAATACACAGTACCTTTAAAAGCCATGACAAGAGCCAAGGCCAGAGAAAACCCTGATAAAACGGAGGAAAACAACCAAAGTGACAGGGAGGTGAACACACCCATCCCTCAAAGAGTGGAAGACTCAGAAGAGCCGGAAAAAAGTATTGTAAGTAAAAGGTCCCAGAGATGGAAGAACCGAAGAGATAGGATAAAAGAAAAGAAGTTATTACAAAAGAAGGAGAAGGAGGAAAACAAACAAAAACTAAAGGAAGAACCAAAGAAGGAAAAGGAAATCAAAAATGAAAAATATCAGAAAGAAGAGGTAGGATCGGTATTAGCAGACCCAATGCCTGAAGAATTAGCCATGTGGATTCAGGCATACAAGGCGAGAATAAAAGCAGGGCCTACCATAGAACAACATGAGAGAGAGTATCCGAGAGGCGACTTAGAGAAAGAAAGATTGGAAATCTACAAAAAATTGATAGAAGTTGCCCAACAAACATTAGAAAAAACCGCATCATCTTTACCAAACAACCGAATTTGCGAAGAAAAATTCCAAGAGTGTCTAAATAACCAGGAAAAGCCTAATGTGAATAGACCTCTGGATGATGAAATTGGTATTGAGAGAAAGGAAGGATCCATAGTCCCTGAAACAGAAGGAGATTGGACTAAGGATTTATGGGCACGAGTTCAAGAGGACAAGTGGAAAAAAGTAGAGGGAATGGAACCGCCCTTTGAAGAATTGAAAGCAGAAAACGAAATAGAGGATTCAATACCTGAACTTAATTCAGAAGAAATTTTTCCAATGGATGCAAGTGACAAAGAAGCCGAAGACGATGTAAAGGAACTACCTAATTACACCGGGGAATACGAGCACAACTCAGAATTGTATCGCATTCCATCAATAAAGAGACAAGAAATGAATCCATCAGTTCAAACATCGGAGATCATACAACGCCTTAGAGAAGTGAAAATCCCATGTACCTTAACGTTCGAGGAACTGTTAAAGGTAAAACCACATCTAAAAGAAAAATTGATCAATCAGTGGGAAGTCAAGGAAGAAAAGAAGGAGGTAGATGACGAAGTGAAAACGGTGAGAATTCCAGTGGATAAAGTAGGAGACTTTAGTGAAGGGGATGAAGGAAATACATGTCTACCAATCACCTATAGGGGTTACACAACCAAAGCCATATTAGATTCAGGAGCTGGTGTTGGCATTGCTACCAAAGAAATTTGGGAAAAATGGGGACAACCAGCATTAAGACCAACACGCATGAAAATACAAATGGCAGATGGACATACGGAAAGACCCTTAGGATTGTTGGAACGAGTAGTCTTCACTACGTGTGGAGTGGAATTTGAACATACTTTAGCAATATGTCACTTTGAAAGGCCGAGTAATTATGAAATGATTCTGGGAAGACCTTTCATGAGACAGCTAAAGGTTGTACAAGATTGGGGAAAGGATGCAGTGTACCTACAACACGCAGGAGTCACCACTAGGATCAACCTACATACGTACACATATCAAGATGTACCACCTCTGCAATGGAATCAAGTCCATAAAGAGGAAGACGATCAATCGATTCATAGTGCAGGTTCTACTGACCAATCCTGGATGAACGAGGACACTCATCTATGGGTATGCCAAGCTGCAAAAAAGGAAGAAGAGAGAAGAAGAAGTTGGCAGCAGAAACAAGGTGTAGTGAGATCGGTACAAGATCCAGCTTATATGCCACAAGTATTTCCAGACGAAGAATTCGAACCTCACGGTTGGATGGAAATCTTAGCCACCCTCGATGTCTGTGTAAACGAAGAAGTAGTGACCATGAACGAATGTATCGATGAGGAGGGTTATGACATTAGTTTGTATATGGTAGTCCTTCAGGAGGCAGAAGAAGGAGAAGTAATTGAGAAAGACTGGAAGGAGGACTACGAGAGCATTGAAATGGAACCAGAACCCCTGGATCTAGGGATTAGTACCAACAACATGGATATCACTGCCAATGAACAACATAAGGATCTCACACAAAAGGAAGAATTAGAAGTTGAAAGGGAGTTAGAAGAGGAAGATAACAAGCTTCAAGACCAATTTGAGGTACCAGCTCATTTCAAAAAATATGAAGTGGAAGAGAGGAAGATTGCTATTCAAATGCCTAAAAGAGAAGCACAACCGGGAATAGCATATGATAATAAAGAGAAGACCAAGAAAATAGTCGTAACCATGGAAGGAGGAGAGGAACGATGTACTTTCATAGGACAGGATGTCTCAGTGGAAGAAGAGCAAGAGTTGATTCGACTCATAAGAGAATACCGGGATGTCTTTGCTTGGACCTATAAGGATTTAAAAGGAGTAGATCCATCTATATGTGCGCATAGAATCCCCATGACATCCGAAGCCAAACCTGCCAAACAGAGACCTTATACTTATAATGATGTGTATTCAGCCAAGATAAAAGAAGAAATAGATAAGTTGTTGGATGCCGGATTCATATACGAGATAGAACACACAGAATGGGTATCGCCATTAGTAGTAGTGCCCAAGAAAAATGGAAAATTGAGAGTGTGCATAAATCTGAAGAAGGTGAATGCAGCCACTATACGTGATAGCTACCCATTACCGATTACGGATCATCTATTGGAGAGGGTAGCAGGTAAAGAGGTCTATAGCTTCCTAGATGGTTTCTCTAGATACAATCAGGTGGCTATTGCAACTGAGGATCAACACAAGACAGCATTTGCCACTGAATGGGGTGTGTATGCGTTCAGAGTGATGCCCTTTGGACTCACTAATGCACCGGCTACCTTCCAACGATTAATGTGTCACGTTTTCAAGGAATTTCTGAAAAAAAGCATGGAAGTGTATGTAGATGATCTTTGCACGTATTCCAATCAAAGACCCGATCACATACCGGAATTAAGGAAGATATTCAACAAATGTAGGCAGTATAGAGTTTGCTTGAACCCAGAAAAATGTGTCTTCATGGTACGACAAGGAAAAATACTAGGACACATAGTCTCAAGAAATGGGATATCTACGGATGAGGATAAGATCAAAGTCATATTGGAATTACCAAGACCCAAAAATGTAAAGGAAGTACAAGCCTTTATGGGACATTGTGGATATTACCGTAGGTTTATCCACATGTATGCCATAATAGCTAAGCCCTTATACGGTCTATTGAATCAGTTCACTTGGACAGACGAGTGTGAGAAGGCCTTCAACGAGCTTAAAAAGAGGCTGAGTACAGCCCCAATTCTAAAATCACCCAACTGGAGCAAGCCTTTTCATATCCATGTTGATGCTTCGAACTATGCAATTGGATGTATCCTAGCTCAACCGGCTGATGAAGGAAAGCTTGACCACCCAATCGCTTATGCGAGTAGGCAATTAAACCAAGCCGAAAAAAATTACACGACTACAGAAAGAGAGGGCTTAGGAATGGTTTATGCAGTCAAGAAGTTTAGACATTACCTCTTAGCCAACAAATTCAAATTCTTCATAGACCATCAAGCTTTGTTGTATTTAGTCAATAAACCTTGTAGCACGGGAAGGTTGGTGCGATGGTTCTTGTTACTAATGGAGTTTGACTTTGAGGTAATAGTCAAAAAAGGAAACACACATGTGAGAGCAGACCACCTTTCTAGGTTAAAACACGGAGAGCCACCTAGCGGAGTTCCTGATGATTTTCCAGACACCTATCTTTTTAACCTGGAGGTATGTCCTCAATGGGCCGAAAAATTGATCCCAATACTCACACATGGACCTAAAGATGGGATCACGCCAAACCGAAAGCAAGATCTTTGGAGGACTAAAAACCTTCACATTATTGCTGGAAATTTATACCACCACGATTCAAGCGGACTACTGATGAGATGCGTGGAAGAAGATGAACAAAAAATGTGGCTTCAGAAAGCACACATAAATCAATGGAACACTCACTTGAACGCAACTGGAACATGGCAAACACTCAAGAGATTTGGCATATATTGGCCGACCATGCAACGAGATGCACATCATTATGTGTCAACCTGTCAAACCTGTCAAGAACAAATCCCAAATGAGAACTCTACGCTATGCTATTCTACAATAGCACCAAGGTGGAGCATGCCTTTAGTAAAGTTCTTGAAAACTCGAGAGTACCCTGATGGAGCTACCCTAGCAAGAAAACGTGCTCTTGAAGAACAGAGCAAAGATTACGTCATCCTAGGAAAACAACTCTTTAAACGCGGGAAGGATAACCAGCTAAGATTGTGCATTCATGACAATGAATATCTCTCTGTATTAGAAATGGCACATGCAGGAGCTGCGGGAGGACATTTCGCAGCAGACAAAACAGTCAAGATGATTCTCTTTGCAGGCCTGTGGTGGCCAACTCTACATATGGACGCAGAGACATACGTGAGAAGCTGCGAAACATGCCAGAGAGCAAAATATCCCATTAGAAGAGATGACATGCCTTTAAGACCCATGGTTTGTGCGAGAGCATTTACCAAGTGGGGCATTGATTTCATAGGACCTATCAATCCACCTGCGAAAGGATCACATGCGGAGTACATTATAGTAGCCACCGACTACTTAACCAAGTGGGTAGAAGCAAAAGCCACTACAAAGAATGATGCTCAAATCACAGCAAAATTTCTCTTTGAGCACATATTCACACGCTTTGGACTACCGATCGAGATAGTGAGTGATCGAGGAACTCATTTCTTAAACGAAGTCATTGAATCGCTAATGAATGAATTCTTAGTGATTCATAAAAAATCAGCCCCATACCATCCTCAAGCTAATGGGCAAGCTGAAAGTTCTAACAAGGTACTATGTACTGTATTGACGAAGATTGTCAATAATGGAAGGTCAGATTGGGACAAACAATTGCATCACGCAATTTGGGCCTTCCGAGTGGCATATAAAACGGCTATTGGAACTACACCTTTCAACCTAGTGTATGGGCAAAATGCAATTTTGCCAATTGACTTCTTAGTACCTACACTAAAAGTGGCCCAGCAATATGAGTGGAACGGTCATGAGTTGTCTCAGCAATTAGATCAAATTGAAAAGCTGCACGAGACTAGATTGCAAGCGGTAGCGGGCATTTATGCCGCCAAACGGAGACAAAAGGCTTATTATGATGCACATATAAAAGACAAGGGACTGAAAGAAGGCGATTTAGTCCTAGTATACACCCTCAAACAACATGCAAAGAAGCTCCAAAAACGCGGATATGGACCCATGATTATAAATCGAATCTCTACTAGTGGTGCAGTCAATCTCGCCACACTAGACGGAGATATTTTTCCCAACTACATCAGTGGATGCAGAGTGAAAAGATTCATGGAGCCATTGACTGATCAAATGCTAGCACGACTAGTAGGAGCTCAGAGTAGGAAGAAGGAAGAAGAACGCATACGAGAAGAAGCGAGACAGGAAGCCCTAGAACGTATCAAAAAACGGAAAGAGCGGATGAGAGAAATGGACGAGAGATATCGATTAGGAGAAGAACTCATCCCAATGGCTAATTTTAGAGCCACTAAGAACTCCAGACAACAAAGAAGACAGCCTTATTTGAATCTGGGGGCAGGACGGAAAGAGTACCACTTAGTGGATGCTCTCATAGACACAGGAGCAGCAATAAGCTGTATTAGATTTTCTTTGTCTCAGAGACTTAAAGAGGAGATACGCCCATCGAAGGCACAGCTAATTGGAATAGGAGGAAAAGTTACTCAATGCATGGGTGAGATCACTTTACCTTTACATATGGGGAACAACACGATGGAACAGAGACTCTTAGTGTGTCAGGACCAAGATCTGCTTGAAGATGTGGTGTTAGGACAAGATTGGATCTACGAATATGAGGTAACCATTCAATTGGCTTTAGGATACATCTCGGCCAGGATAGGACCTCGTGAAGTATTTAGTTTGCTAGACGAACGACCACCCAAAGCTGCTATTATAGAGCCAGAAGTCCATCTTAACGAACAAAGTCATGGTTGTATGTTCACTAGCACTATAGAAACCCCATCGTCCAGTACTTCATGTGAAAATACCGTGAGTCCTGTGTGCACTCCATCTTTGAGTATAGAGAGTCACAAGAGTGCACCTGAAAATGAAATCCAGCTCAAAGAGCCACAAAGCACAGGAACGAATACCACTTTGCAAGAAGTGAAGTCTACACCTGTGCAAGTGTACCCCATTCCACATTCTACACTAGCTTGGATAAGAAAGGACCAAAAGAAGGCCTATCTTCAGCAACAGACAAGTCTTCGACAGCAGCGTGAGCAATGGCATAAGAAGACAAAGAATTTCGAACACTTCAGGCAACCACGACTCAAGAGCATATGGATCCCAAAGAAGCTGATAACTGCACAACCTGATCGAACAAAAATATGGGTTCCAAAGTCATGTACTCCAAGGACAACCATCCCAAACAAGGAACACCCTCAGAAGGGCTATCACACTCAACATGGTCAACAGACACATCAGCCGAGAAAGAAGACATATTGGAGGAAGAAGGAATCCATAAATGCAATACAAACCAACCTGAGATTTCCAAATGGGAATCAGCAGACACACTACCGAAGCAAAACCGCATTCATCAAAAGAGTGGAGAATACAGTACATTCCATCCAAGTGAAGCAAGTTTGGATGCCGAAAGACAAGAAAAGCTGCATGCATCAAGAAACTACTTCCAATTGCACACATGAGGAGTTGTCAAGATCCAGAGTATGCATGATAGGGCCACATTACAAGGCCAAGCATTCGGCACGTCCTTCTTCTATTTTCAGATAGTCATGCACATTTTCCCTTTGGAATTAGGAGAGCACTTGTACATACTTAAAATATTACTCCAAAAAAAAAAAAAAAATTTCACTAACGCTTCGGCTATGTACTAACTTTTATGTTTTCTTTTCAACAAAAAATATAAAAATACATGAAAAATTCAGGTATTACCTTTCTCACACCCACGGGAAAGGGACGGCACCATGCACTCGGAGAAACACGAATTACTAATCGACATATGGAGGAGGATCTCTGAAAAAAAAAAAAAAAAAATATGGATACTAACTCATCCTCTATATTGAGTGCAGATGACATCTTCTGACTCAGAAGCTACACAACAGGCAGAGGAACTACTTCTTCCATTGGGGTCAATAACCAAGGTCAGAGGACATTGGTTTCGAGATGACCAACCTATCTCGGAACTTCTCTTTATGGCAACCATCAAAATTATGGACAGGGATCACTATTTCCCTATTATGTCACAAGATTTCAAGACCATAATACAAGGATTACCACACATCGAGGAAGTATGGACCCAAGCTGGAATTCAAGCATTTTTGAAGATACCTATATGTGTACCAGACTTCCAAAGATGTACGCAAGTGATGAATACCATGCAGCCGGCCGCTACAAAGATCTCGGTTCCAGAAGCAAAGGTTTTGGACAAGGTAGGCACATGGAAGACAATTCAATTCACTCATGAATTGATCAATAAAGCCTTTGGATGGAATCAAGAAGGAATTACTAATGTCAAAGAGGAATGCCATGACCCCAAGAAAAGATCATTCCTGGAGATTAACAGAATAGATATTGAAGATGCAGTACGTTTGGTACATCAACACTTTTGTTTTCCTGGCATGAACAGATACACCGCACCACAAAAGATTGTAGTACAACTCCTATCGCATGCAATGAGACAGATAGGAAACAAAGTGAATCTCACAGGTTACGTACAAGAACGATTGTTTGAAGCTCAGAAGAAATGGGGGCAAAAGAAGTTCCTGAACGGTGGTTCAGCTTTAACTTTATTGATATATGAAGCTCTAGACATGAAACACTGCTTACGAGAGATGCCGACAGCAGAAGGACTAGCAAGGTTTGCAAAATCTGCTTCTGTCCCTAAGAAGAAGAAAGCAGTAGTTGTGGTTGAAGAGGCTGGAACCAGCACACAGAAACCCATGAGGGGTACGAAACGCTTGCGAGAAGAGGAAACTCAAGCAACACCCCAGTCTAAGAGAACGCATCTCTTGCCTAAGATCACGACGGCTCAAATGCCGATTTCAAAAAGAGATTTGTCTGCTGCACTTGAGCAAACACACCAGTATATGCAAGGGCAGGTGAATCTAAATGTCCAAGGACATCATTATAGACAAGCAAGTCAAGTAAACCAAAAACAGAGTACAGAAAAAACTCCAAAACAACCGGGAAGATACCAAGAATTGGGCATCGATGACTCTAGTACGAATACGGAATCCAGTCCTGAGAAAGACACGCTAGATACGGATATCAGGACAGAAACTTATGAAGAAGACGGACCAGAAATCAATCAAATGGAAGTAACACCGGACAACCAAAAGGAAAAAGAAAAGACGTTGGATGATGTTAAGGAACAGGAGCACGTCATTCAATTGAATGACAATACAAAAATCAGCATCAAGGAAGATACGACTACTGGGGTTACACATGTTAAAGTACCTATTAAAGAGGAAGAACAAACCCCAAAGAATAAGGAAACGGGAGAGCTCCAACAAGAAAAACAAACCATAATCGAGGTGCATGATGGCACACCTCAAGGACATGATGAAAACATGGGGGCTGAGCCAAGGATCCAGCTTCAGATCAGGCAGCCCCATGATACCACCTTACACATTGCTCAAGGCAAAGATGTGACTACCGGAGAAGAACCCTCAATACCTAAAACATGGCTCAATGTGGATGTGACGCAGTTAAAACCGGTAGTAAAGAAAATGATCCAGACAGCCATGGATACGCAACAACAAATGATGGACATGGATGCAGACTACGACAACGCCATGAAGGAAAAGAATCAGTTTCAAGTTATGAGTGAACAGTTGTCTGCACAATTAATTCAGGTACAAAAAGAGATAGCCACCAAAAGCACTGAGCTGTTAGAAACACAAACGCAATATGAATCATTAAGCACTCAACATCATCAACTGCGAAACCAGCTCGAGGACCTACAGAAATTATATGATGCTACTGCGGCAGAAAAAGAAAGAATGAAGACCAGAAGTACTCTACTAGAGACACAGCTAAAGTTATATCTGGATGAGAATGATACTTTACGCAACAGAAATAAAGAGTTGATGAAATCATTGTTATATGACCAACCAATAAACCAACAGGAATCACCTGAAAGTAAAGAAGATGAATTAAGAGATCAACTCGCACAATATGAAGCTTTGCTAAAACAAGAGCGCGCAGTAAGAGAAGAAGCAGAACATAAGCACAATCAGGAAATAGGTGAGCTCAAAAGGCAGCTGAATTCAGCACAGGCAAAACTCGTACAGAGCTACAGTGACAACATGGATCACATAGCTGACATAGGTAAGGAGCTCCTGGCCACAAAAGAAAAACTCGGGGAAGCCATACAACAGATAAAGGAAAAAGATGACTGCATTGAAGAGCTAAAAAATCAGCAGAGAGGCAAAGAACCGATCGGGACATCAGTAGTGCCAGAAAAAGAACATCCTACTGACGAGGTAGAGGTAAGCCCTCTATCTCAACCGATCTATCACTCTCCAATACGTGAACAGGTGGCGGATCTACATGATGATCATCCTATGCCATATACTGCAGAAATAAGTCAGAAGGAACGGGCACTAGTGGTGTCCCGATTGACGGAAAATTTTGAGAATGAAGTCATCAAGGTCATGAAGGAAGCCAAAATCAAAGGTAAAGACTTGGAAAAGATCATAAAGCCTTTCAACATTCCATATGGATTATTGAAAGAGAAAGCAAGGCAATATATAAAGAAGGTCACACAAAAAAGTCCAGACGAGCAGCTCAATTTCAAGAATGACACAGTCATGTACACTCAAGCAGAGTTCGAGGCTGCACAACCAGTGTGGCGGAGAAAATTTTTGGAGAAACATCCCACACTACGGGTGCACTGGGAGGCCGCACCTTATTTACTACAGGTAAACCCTTCGTTTTGTCCTATACCACGCAGAAGGGATATACAGAAATTTTTGGATTTACAACGCAGCGGCAATATTAATAAACAGTGGCTAAACTATCCGATGTTACCTAGCCCGCCACATAACTATTTGCCAACCGAGGATTATATGATCAAAACAATAGAATTTTGGCTACAAAACTATGCGACAGTACCGGACTTAGCGGTCAAGATGACAAATAAAATCCTTAGTATGTTACTTACAGTTTTGAAGGTCTTCAAACATGCAGCATATACATTTCTGAACTTCATCGACATTAATCAAGGCACCGATATACTTATTTTCGATCTATCAGTAATGCCGAGCCGCCCCACAATAATGGCATATTATTCCAGACTTATGTTTTTGCCAAGTCTGTATATGCAAACATTTGAAGAAGCATTTTTTACAGGATTTTTTGAAATAGATTCAGAAATTTTTTTGAAAATGTCCTCCAATCTGAATGCCAGACTTGTGGCATACGAATTAAGCTTCTTCGCAGATCACAGACAACCGCCCAACGATGGAGTCAAAGTTGAACAATGGAAACAGATCCTGATACGTGAAGCAAATCTGCTAAATGATACAGAGCAACAAGTATACAGAACATATGCCCGGCGCTTATCAAAGCCGGTCGGAGACGACAGAGTTCAGGAGGGGGGCAGTGTTAAGGGCGAGACGAGTAAGAAGAGGAAAAAAAGAAAACAACGCAAGAAACAGCTTCACTAAAAGGCAAATTTGAAGATAGACAAATGTAAAGTACATCTCTGCAGGAAGCCCCGCAGGGGCACGCACCAGGCTATAAAGCTAAACCTCGGGGTCCAGAGGAGTGGATTTTCACACATCAGAGTAGGACCAAAAGTTAGAAAGGGGTAGAGGCTGAAAAGTTGAAGAGGGTGACTAAGAATAGCACATTCCTAGTCACTGGTAGTGTGTGTGGCAACCCAAGTCAACAGGCAAGACAACTACATCAGGCTCTCGAGTTGTAGAGCTTGAATCAAGAAGGCCATCGAATCTGCATGTCTGTTTAACTGCAGACAATACTGACCACAGGGCGCGTGCGCGAAGCAAAGTCTGTCAAGGGACGACAGAGGCGAAGAGGGGGAGAGTGTTGCAGAGCCAAAGAGCGCACAAAGCAGAGAAAAAGATGGGCCCCAAAATTTTTCCGATTTGGACCACATATTTTTGTAACATATTCATTTTTGTAATATATTTCCCTTTGTAAAGGCACTAGAGGAGTCCTCTAGATGCATTCCCATAGAAGAATAGAAGCTTACCCTTGTAAAATAGTAGGAAATTAGCTCTTAGTGAATAAAGTGCCGGTCACTTGTGTGAAAGGACCATTTTTAGGGCACTAGTATATAAGTCAAATGTGACTCTTTGTAAAGGACTTTTTGCCATTGTGAGAAGGGGGAGAACAAAAATTCGAATTTGTGTCTTCTTCACTCCTTACCTTCTTCTTCGTGAGCTTGTATGCATGTGTATTGCTTGAAAAGAGTGCTTGTGAGTGTTGTCTACCCTTGAGAGTGTCTGTTTGCTGTAGGTAAGGTGTGTGCGAGGAGAAGGAAGTGCTGAAGTGTAGGAAAGTATTCCCACGACTCAGTATTTTGCCCATAACTTGAAGTAGGAGCGTCAGAATTGAGTGAACCCACTGCCATTGGATGCGTCTTCTCGAGAGCTTCGAAACGCATATGCTATTCGCTATGTTTGGAGCTCGGAGCTGGGAGAAAAGTCCAAAATACTGACGGCTGCTGCACCAAGTATCGTTTCGCCATAACCGACAGTTGGAGCTTGTTAGGATAAACATTTGCCTCATTTACATTCTTGAGTAGTTCATTTGCATTGACCATTACGTGAATGCATGTCTTCATACACTCGGCTAGGTTAGTATACTCTTCGGATTGATAAATTAAAAGCGTGTATCCCCACTATATGCACTTGTGAGAGGATTGAGGTACAGTCTCTTTCTCCGCAAGTCCCTAAGTCGATACTTAGGTCAACACCCTACCACGAGCAATTGGAGGTTGTCTACATGCTTGAATGGAGGAGCACCACACCTTTGCACATCATTCTACCTCTCCACTCAAAGAAAGTGAAAACCAAAAGTAGACACCCTAACTAAAAAGAGAAGATCACGTAGAAGGGAAGAGAGACAAGACAATGGCACATAGATAAGAGCATATGCCAAAGACTCTTTAGAATATGTCACCTCAGGTTGGTGTCTTCACCTAATTATCTATGCTTGTTTTTTCTCGTTCTCTTGACCTGCAAGAGCCAAGTTAATATTTGGGAGGGGGGATTTAAGAAGAACAATTTGGGGTAAGATCTAGGGATGATTTGTTTTGTATAGTTGTGTAAAAGTAAGAAACCTTGAGGCAAGAGTAGGTTTCTTAGTTGCAAGGCAAAAATAAAGGTGGGGAAAATACATGTGTTGGGTCAATATTTTAAAGATAAGTAATGGTGGGGAAAGAGAATAGGGTTCTTGAGGTCTTCATCTCAAATCATCTCCATGCTTGTTAAATTTTGCATTTGACTTTAGACCTTGGTGCTATTTTTTTTTTCAACGCTACTCTAAATGAAAAAACAAGAGAAATACAAGAAAGTTAAAACAAAAGGAGAGAAATACAATAAAGTTAAAGAGAGGCACAAAGAAGGTTAATTATATTTCATCCCCTTCATGTGGAATCCCATTTTTTTAGCTTGTTGTCCTGACAAACAAACACCTATGTTTTAGGGGGGTACTCTTAAATTTCCTATTTCTTTTGTCTATGCAGTCTAGGAATTTTCTATCGAGCACTCTCTAGAAGTCCCAACAAAGTTGATAGCACATCTCGCCTTCCATATTTTCCAGAGGTAAAAAAATAGTACTTCATTGGCTTTGTTTTATAATCTTATGATGCACCCATCTCTATACACATTCACGTAGGATGGTCACCATTAGAATCAAGACATCATCTTAGAGGTTGGGGCCTATGTTGTTAAGCGATTCCACATTGATTTTGATCTAAGATCAATCTCTTGGCCCCTCATTGCATAATTTCATATAAAGATTAAGCTTTCCAATCAACCCAAACTTAAGGTTTAACTTTTTGCATTTGATGCAACTTAAGACATTCTGAAGTCTTTCTCTAATTATCTTCTAATCCAATATATTCCTTTAAGGAGCTACGTAACCATGAAAACCCATAAGAAAGCAGCTAGATTGGAGTGTATTTTTGTATTTTTGACATTTTCACACTCGATGTAAAGTGGTGCATGAGGGGTGCACTATAGAGAGGCTAAGCCCATCACTACTAAGAACTTTTTGCTAGTGTGAGGAGAGAGCTCTTTCATGCACAAGGTTTCTTGCTTCTTTCAAGTCTCATTTTTGCATGTTTTATGATGTGTGACACTTGATTCTTTCTTCCTATGTTTTATACCTCGAGGTCGTGCATTTTTTGTCTTTCCTCTTGAAGCTTACTTTGTGCAAATCGCTTCTATTCATAAACAACATGGACTCATTTTTGCTCTACATTGTAAAAAAACGATTTTTTTTTCTCATTTCTCATGTATGCAACCTTGTAGATATTCTTGTTAGCTTCAAATTGATCCAAGTATTGATATACTCAATAGTCCACCCTCAAGTGACCACAAAATGATCCATGGTGCTCAGATTTGTAAGAGCTCCATTATGAGGAGAAGCCATTGTGAGAACTAGACATTTGTGGAACCCTATCTTCCAAGTTAGATGAGGTCTATGTGTGATTGTTGATGGTAATAGATTATCTTTTTGAGCCTATCCATGAGGTTAGGTAGGGCATACAGACCATTGGATTTCCATTCCAAGTGAAAATAAAGGCCTTGTGGCACGGGGCGGTTTCTCCCATAGAACCGTAATGGGGGAGTGCAGAGGGTGTCATGGAGACAAATGAAGAAACCTTGAACAAGCCAACATTATACATGTATTCACTATATCTCATGTATAGTTCATAATTTGGAGAATCTAATGTGAAAGTCATGTCTGAAACGTGTCCAAAACCTAAGATCAACTATCATTTTGACATTATGAGGTCTTATTTTGAATTGATGATGTCATTTATGAAATCATCAATCTACAACTCCCTTCAACATGGAGGATGTGGCCACATATATCCTTAGTCTTGCCAATGCTAGTCTTGGGAGTTCAAGGAGTTGCAATCTCCAAGTAAGTACTTTTCAACTTCTAGTTTTAGTTCTTAACTTGCTCCTTGTTTTAGTCTTGTCTAGTATAGTATTCTGAGCATCCCAACTTGTCCTCTTGTAATCTTGTAGTATAAAATCTTGTCCAGTTATTTATTTTATCTAGTTCATCTCCCTCAAGGGATTTCTTGTAATTCAGATATCTTGTTTCATGCCTACCATCCCAAGTTATGGCATCTTTTTTATCCGGCCTAGTCTACTTATCCATGCTTATCCTAATTTGGAGAAACTAATGTCACCATCACATCCTAAATGCATTGAAACCCTAAGATCCATTGTCTACATGCTTGATTTTAACATTCAAAAGTCTTTTTTGAGTTGATAACATCATCAATTTGTAAGCACCATTGAACACTTATATCAAGAGGGTTTGGCCACATGTATCCTCAGTCTTGCCAATGACAATCTTGGGAGCTCAAGGAATCATGATCTCCAAGTAAGTACTTTCCAAGTTCCAGTTCCAGTTATTGTCTTGCCCCTTCTAGTCTTTTCCACTCTAGTATTCAGGGCATCCCTTCTTTTCCTCTTGCAATTTTGTAGTATGAGATCTTGTCCAATTATTTCTTTTATCTAGTACATCTCCATCAAAGGATTTCTTGTAATGTAGATATCTTGTTTCATACCCACCATCCCAAGTTATGGTATCTACTGCATCCTCTCTGGTATGGTTATCCATACCTATTAGTCTAAAGTTGTGGGTCTTCTTATATAGTTATATATTCTTGTATCATTTCTCGTACGTGGGTGAACTTGTAATCAAAACTATAGTTCTTGTCCAATCTAGTAAGATGTGACAATCTAGTGCTCCCTTGATAGAGGGGTGTATGCCCCCTTCTACAGGGTCTAGGGTGTTGACATACTTTGGTAGTGACGTGTGTGAACACACTTAGGACCATTGGGGCACTTTTTTCCCTCTTTAGGGTTTTTTCCCCCTAACTTGTATATACACGTATAACCCAAACAAATCACTTATCTTTGTACATTCAATTTGTAACACATTCTATATTGTGTTGTGCTCCAATCTTCTTCTTCTTCCTTGTGTTGTTTGTGTCCACCAATGACCTCGAAATCCAATAATTGGTATCAGAATAGGTCACCACTTCATCTAGGGTGTCATTAGATGCCCCTTTGGTCATAGTCTCAAAATCGCACGAAAATGGGTGAGCATACTAGAGGCAATTAGGAGTTCAAAATAACTTTGTTTTGTGGAATCAAAATTTTGATTTGAGATCCTTTCTGTCTCTAAATGCATTATCGCATCGAGTGTGTAAGTAAATTTGTCTTTTTGTGCCAAACATATGTACAGTTTCCAGTTCTCTAGCAAAAGTGCCTCAAAGTCTTCTACATGTTTAGTAGAGCTTGAGAAGTTGTTTGTGTTCAAATTTTTGATATACATCAAATCTTTGCATTAGGTTATTTAGTCATTGGCCATGGATAAACGCAATGATGTTTTGTTGTCTTTGAGAATAAGTTGGATGGTATTAAGTACCCATTGCAGGCATATATGATGCATCATGTATTGGTCACAAAAGGGCTATGAAATATTATGCAAGGTGTTGAAAAACATCCCACTACACCTACAAATATAGTTATTGAAGGTGATGCAAAGGGTGTTGAAGATGATGATCTTCTTTCCTGGTCCTGATGCATTTCCTAGTACACCTACTGCATAAGAATTTTTATTTTGAAAGAGGAACTTCAATAGAGGCCTAGTCTCCCAAGCTTGAATTAATAAAGGAACACAATAATACAGTGAAGTGGAATAGTGCCCATGGGATTTCTCATATCCCACAAAGCAAGGGAAGGACTAGAGATGACCCAAAAGTGGTGAATCCAAAAAGATTTAGAGTAAGTTTCATGACACATGACAAAGTTTTAGATCAAGTCATAGGGGAGGTTAATGATGTTTTCATCACCCTCATGGGCAGTCCATCTACTTTTAGTCTTGTTATTTTTCATGATAAAGACCTTATGGTGTCTAAAGGGAGGGGAATTTTTACAATTACATATTCTTTTGGCATGCAGGGCAAGGGATTTAACAATCAACCATTCTTTTGGAGCTTCATCAAAATTGCCCGCATGTCTTTCTTTCCAAATCTTCCACAAAGCTTTCACTTTGATGATGTTCCATAAGGTAGGGGAGCAGCCAATTGCTTTGTCGAGCAATGCTTGCTTCCAATTGATTTGACTTTTAAGGTTCAATACTCTGGCAAGCCTTGTCACAATGAGTAGCTCTTGGGGCAAGAAAAGAAAAGGTGTCCAATGTCTTCTCTACCCCCATGAAAATACTTACAATAATGCCTCCCCCTCCCCCAAAAATTTTTCAACTTTGGCATTGGTCTGAATTCTTCAATGGAGAATTTGCCACATTATTGCCTTTTTGTTCTCAATCATGGGTTGTCACATGTCTACAACTTAAACTACTACTTGATGCTTGACCAATCAAGACACCACCTCCCGTTTGAGGGTGCTATGCAAGTCCATATGTTTTTTCATGCTCCCTTCTTTATCCAATTTGTGTCCATTGACCCATCTTAAACCCTTGATGCATGGATGATTGCAACCAAGTAGGAGACGTGAGTTAGAGTTCTCCCAAGAGTTGATTCTATGTCTTAATAGGCACCACTCTTCATATTCAATTCTTGTTGTCGGTTGTATATTCTCAAAACTAATCCAACATTTTCGTTCTTCATTCTAGAGATGTTTCCATACACGAAACACTTTGTTCCATAGATTTTTTGCCCTTTGGTGTTCAACTAAATCAATTTCTTCAATTCCTCTTATGGTGAACTAAATAAAGTCATTATGTCTAATCTCTACAACTAGTCTTCATTAACCTTGATATACTGCTTTGTTCTGTTCCAATTCCTCCACAAGGAGCAAATCAATTATGAACCTCCCAGAGTTATTGAAATAGGGTAAAACATCAAAGTGAGCAAGTCAAGCCATCTAGGCAAGCCCCTTAAAGTAAAAAAATATGTATTTATGAGAATTAACTTAGACCATGATGATTCTGACTTGCACCACACTTTGATCATCCATTTGGCAACCATTTTATCAGTGATTCCAACAATGTATTGCAGAGAAACTTTGTTGGGGGATGGTAGAGATGCTTGAGCACATGCATTGATAACCTACCCCTATAGCAAATAATATCACATGTGCTAAAAGCTCCTCTTATCATGTGATGGGAGTTGAAAAGATCATTCTAAATATTGTTGATGGTAGTTCCTTCACCTTGTTAGATGCTTTATATGTGCCAAAAATCAAGAAAAATGTGTTGTCAATTTCAACATTAGCCAAGATTGTTTGGTTGTCAAATTTTTTGATGAGAGAGGTGTAATTCATGATCTATCAAATGGCAATACTATTATTGATTCTAGCATTTTATGTCGTGGGCTATATAAGCTCATAGAATATGCAAAATTTGTGAATGATTGAGCATGTGCAGTTCAAGATTCTTAGGCTATCTTAGATGCAAAGATTTGGCATGCATGATTTGGTCATCTGAACATGCTAGTTTGCTTTGCCTATAGAAATATGAAATGGTGTCCTCTATGTCCAAATTTGAGGCGCCTTGTAAACATGTTTGTGAAGGTTTTATTTTAGGCAAAATGCAACATTCCTCCTTCCCAAAAAAAGGTTCAGTTTGATCTGCTCATAAATTGCAACTTGTTCATAGTGATGTATGTGGTCCTATGTAGACACCTTCATTTGGGAACGACCTATGCTTCATGAATTTCATTTGGGAAGTACATATTTGGTCCTATCTACACAACAAAAATCCATTTCACTGCATTATCATCCAATGTTTTTTAGGCACTAATGCATATGCCAGACAAAATAAGACAAGAAAATGAGCAAAAAATGGCTTGCAACCATGCCAAGCTTCATATGGAGTGATAAATTGTAGTGCTTTGGTGGGACACTTCCTAAGTACATATGCTTCACACATAACAACCTCAAGCCAAAAGCTATGTGGTAAAGCCTGAATTTTGACCATACACCTTGCCATCTCCATGGAGACCGATTCTTTCTTTCACCAACTCCATTTTTTTTGAAATGTCTACGACATAGTACATTGATGTTTATCCCCCGCTCAACCAAAATGCATTCAAATCAAAAGACATGTATTCCACCCTCAATCAGAATGGAGGTTGCCCAGTTTACATGCTGACATATTTTTAGCCATAACTAGAAATTGTTTAAGGCACATAAAAACTTCAGGCTTTGCTTTCAATGGATACACCCATCCATGAAGTGAAGGTAGTTCCTAAAAGAAGGCTTCTGCATAGAACTACAAACATCATTGTGAACAAGCTGCAATTTATGAGTAAATTGAAATGAACCATCTTTTCTGAAGGATGAACGCTACATTTTGCCCAAAATACAACCTTCGTAGACAATGTTACAAGGTGCCTCAAGTTTGGGCAGAGAGGACACCATTTCAGATTTCTGCAGCTGTAGCAAACTAGCAAGATTTAGATGACCAAAATGTGCATGCCAAAACTTTGCATCTATGATAGCCTGAGAATCTTGAACTCCACCTCCTTAATCATTCAAAAATTTTGCATAGTCTATGAGCTTATACATCCCACAACATAAAATGCCATAAGTAATAATAACATTGCCGTTTGAGAGATCCTGAATTGTACATCTATCATCAACAAAATTTGACAACCAAGCCAATCTTGGCTAATTCTAAAATTGTAACCAAATTTTTCTTGATCCTTGGTACATACAAAGCATCTGAAAATGTGAAAGAACTACCATAAGTAGTATTCAAAATGAACTTACCAACTCCCATTACATGATAATAGGAGTTGCACTGCCTATAGGGTGAGGTTCAAGTGAATTGAAGAAACTGTGCTGCCTGGTAATATGTTTAATTGCACCACTATCAAAGTACTAAGCATCAATCTACTACATACATAAACTACTCATTAGAAGATGGTTCATAGCTACAAATAGTAGTAAATATCCATTCTTTATATTGCACAAGATAAGCATACTCTATTTTAGGTGTAGAGGCCTCTGCAACAACAATTCCAACCTCTTTCTTTTTTGCCTATTTTGTAGCCAATTTTGGACAAATTTTTATGACATGATCATTTCCCTTAACATACTTGCAAAAATATTTGTGCTTTTCTGTTTTCTTCTCATCTTTGTCTTCTTTCTTCATCTGTGTAGCAAATTTGTGCTTACTAGTAGATGAGCTCCATTTTTCTTTGCCCTTTTGACTAGCTAGGAAAGCCTGATCTGCAACACACATAATAGATATGTCCTTTGTAGAATGATCTTCCTGCAACGAAACAGAGACTAACTTCTCAAATATTAAGGCATTAGGATTTCCTTTCATAATCAATAGAAGAGTAGAAGCAAAACTATGATATGAATTTGGAAGCCCATTAAGAACAGTCTGCACAAGTGAACTATCTGGCAAGACTTCATAAACAGAAATCAACTGCTCCTTCAAATCTTTGATCTTTGTAAAAAAATTATCCATAGAATCTCCTTCATTCACATGCTCAATGTTCAATTGTTTTTGGAGGTAAGAAACATGAGCCTCATTTCTTGCCTGGGATAAAGTAAGTGTATCCCAAGCATCCTTTGCTATTTTGCAAGAGTTCATATATATATATATATATATATATATATATATATATATATATATATATATATATATATATATATATATATATATATATATATATATATATATATATATATATATATATATATATATATATATACACACACACACATATATATATATATATATATATATATATATGAATTTTAGGGATATGATTTAAGGAACTATATTTTGTATCAATTTCATGACTCATCCATTATTATTTATATTCATGGATACCTATATTAGTTTAATTCAAGGTTGAATATGTGTAATATAAAAAAATTGAATATAAGGCTACTCTAAAATAATATCTACTTGAAGAAAGTGTTGATATATCTAGGTAGTGATGTGTGTGAACACTCTAGGACCACCGGGGCACTTTTTTCCCTCTTTAGGAGGTTTTTTTTCCCCTAGCTTGTATATACGTCTATTGCCCTAACCGGCTATTTATCTTTGTAGATTTTAGTGGTAATACATTCAGTATTGTGTGTTGTGCTCCAAGCTTCTTCTTCTTCCTTGTGTTGTTCACGTGCTTCCGCAGACGTCTAACTCCAACAATTGGTATCAGAGAAGGTCACTGCTTCATCTAGGGCATCGTCAACACCTCTCCGGTTGCAGCCTCAAAATCGCACGAAATTTGGTGAGCATACTCTCAAAATCACCAAAATTGCGATCTGAGCTCATTTGGGCTTCCAAATGCACTATCGTAGTGCTTATACAAGCTATTTCATCTTTTTGTGCCAAAGGTATATACCAGTTTTGATTCACCAGTTTAAGCATCTGAAAGTCTACTACAACTTTAGTAGAATTTGTCTGGGCAATTCTGTTCAACTTTTTAAGATACAGTGAATTTTCTGCATCAAGGTATTTTAGTCACCAATCATGGCTGAAAACAGTGATGTATTTCGTATGTTGGTTGTTGAAGATAAGTTGGATGGTACCAACTACCCATTATGGGCTTATATGATGCGACATGTATTGGTTGCAAAAGGACCATCGAACATTGTGTAGGGTGTTGAAAAATGTCCTATCACACCTGCAATTGTTATAACTGCAGGTACTAAAGCTGATGTAGAAGGTGTCGAAGATAATGATATTCTACAAATTCTTGTTTGTGCTTCGGTTTTTGTTGCACCTATTGTAGAGAAAATTTGTTGGGATGGCAAATATGCCCAAGCACATGCATTGATAGCTTTGTCTGTCAAACGTGACATTATTCCTCACATTTGCTCTTGCAAAATAGCTAAGGATGCTTGGGATACACTTACCACATTGTACCAAACTAGGAATGAGGCTCGTGTTGCTTACCTTCAAAAATAGTTGGAGAGTGAGCAGATGAATGAAGGTGATTCTATGGACAATTTTCTAAAAAATATCAAAGACTTGAAGGAACAGTTGAATTCTATCGATGAGGTTATACTAGATAGCTCATTTGTGCATAACGTTCTGAATTGTCTTCCTGATTCATATCAGAGTTTTGCTTCTACTCTTCGTTTGATGATAAAAGGAATCCAAATGCCTTGTCATTTGAGGAGTTAGTCTCTGTTGTGTTGCAGGAAGATCAATCCAGGTAGAACAGTTCCATTATGCATGTTGCAGATCAAGCTTTCCTAGCTAGTCAGAAGGGCAAAGGAAAATGGAGCTCTTCAATTAGTAAGCAGAAATCTGCTAATTCTGCACAATCGAAGAGGGAAGACAAAGATGAAAAGAAATTAGAAAAGCAAAATTGTTTTGCAAGTACTGTAAAGGAAATGATCATATCATAAAGAACTGTCCAAAACTAGCTGCTAAAGAGGCAAAGAAGAAAGAGGCTGGAATGGTTGTTGCAGAGGCCTCTACACCAAAAACAGAGTCTACTAATCTTGTGTAGGAAGAAGAATGGGCATTTACTATTGTTTGTAGTTTTGACCCATCTTCTCATGAGCAGTGCATGTCTACAGTAGACTCAGATGTTTGGTACTTTGACAATGGGGCGACAAACATATCACCTCGCAACGTAGTTTCTTCACTTCCTCTTATCCTATCATGGGAGTTGGTAAGATCATTCTAACTAGTGCTAATGGTAGTTCTTTCACTTTGTCAGATGCTTTATTTGTGCCAGGGATCAAGAAGAATATATTATCAGTTTTTGCATTAGCCAAGATTGGCTTGGTTGTGAAATTTGTTGATGACAGATGTATAGTTCATGATCTGTCAAATGGTGACATGACTAATGCTTCTGGCATTTTATGTCATGGGTTGTATAAGCTCATAGACTATGAAAGATTGGTGAATGATTTGGCATGTGTAGTACATGATTCTCAAGCTATTTTAGATGCAAAGCTTTGGCATTCATGCTTTGATCATCTGAACTTTGCTAGTTTGCTACGCCTGCAAAAATCTGAAATGGTGTCCTCTTTGCCAAAACTTGAGGCACCCGGTAAACATGTATGTGAAGGTTGTATTTTGGGCAAAATGCAGCGTTCCTCATTTCCAAAAGATGGTTTAGTTCGGGCTACTCAAAAATTGCAACTTTTTCATAGTGATGTCTTCGGTCCTATGCAGACACCCTCTTTTGGAAATTATCTTTACTTCGTGACTTTCATTGATGATTATTCCACGCATGCATGGGTATATCCATTGAAAGCAAAGTCCGAAATGTTCATGTGCTTCAAACAGTTTTTGGTTTTGGTTGAAAATTTGTCAGCATATAAAATGGGCACCCTCCATTCTCATCGAGGGGGGGAATATAATATATGTCTTCTAATTTTAATGCATTTTTGGCTGAATGTCGGATAATGCACGAGTGTATAGTGCCGTATACACCTCAACAGAATGGATTTGTTAAACAAAAGAAAAGGTCACTCATGGAGATGGCGAGCTGTAGGGTCAAGAGTCAAGCTTTACCACATAGTTTCTGGCTTGAGGCTGTTATGTGTGCAGCATATGTACTTATCAGGTGTCCCACTAAAGCACTCCAGTCTATCACTCCATATGAGGCTTGGCATGATCGTAAGCCATCTGTTGCCCATCTGCACGTTTTTGGTTGTTTGGCATATGAATTAGTGCCTGAAAAACATCGCAAAAAATTGGATGATAAAGCAATAAAATGTATTTTTGTTGGGTACGGTTCTGAAAGTAAAGGCTATCGTCTGTATCATCCACAAACTAAATGCATTTTGGTTAGCCGTGATGTTGTTTTTGTGGAAGATGCTATTCAACCGTTGCTTTCATCTACTAAGGAGACATTTATTAACTCCAAAGACATGTATGATGCTTTGTTGCCTCTTTTTACAGGTGGACAGTCTAGTGTTGGTCCTAATGAGGTAACTTTTGAGCCTTTACAGGTTTCATGTGATGATGCAGATCATCCCAATTCTGATGCAGATTTACATGATGCACTTGTTGATGAGAGAGCTCATATTGAGCATGTAAAAACTATGCCAAAATGGTTGGTGTAGACCTTGCGTGATAGCAAATTAGATGCACCTCTGTCATATCGTACTCGCTCAGGCTCTCGTAGTGCCTCTTTTGCATCAGATTGCTATGCTATGGTTGTGTCTAGTCTCTGTGATGAGAATGAGCATGTTTCATTTGAGGAATCATAAAGTTCAAAAATTGGATGGCTGCTATGCAATCTGAAACTCAACAGGACCCAAAGTACAGCTAGAAGTAGGTGAAACCCAACAGGACCTAGTTGACTTTTTCACTAACTTGTATGCATAGACCAATTTTCTTGCAGAGCAAATTGCTCTTTACTCACTTAGAATTTTCCAAAACTGTTTCACACACATAAACTAGACTCTAAGAGATTTCTAACAAGATATAGAACACCTCAAATGGATAAATACACAATGAGCTATGACCTCTGCAATATGCAGCTTTAATGGAGACCTTGAAACAGAGATGAACCTGAGGACACACATCACTTGCAGAGACTACTGCTCTTAACTCACAACTCCAATGTCTTTGAAATTTTCTAGAATACAAGTAGACTTAAAGATCTTTCTAACAAGCCAAATAACAAATGATTTGGATACATACACAAGGAGATATGACCTCTGCAAGTTTAAGGTTTAATGGAGACCTTCAGCAGGGATAAAAAACAGAGAACACACACTACTTGCAGAGAGTATTGCTCCCAACTCACAAATCCAATGATTATGAAAATCTACAAGAAGAAAGTAGATAGTAAGAGCTTTCCAATGAGCTATCAAATAGTAATTTGGATATATAATGAGGGAGATACAAGCTCTGCAATCTCTGCATACAAAACTACAATAGTGTAGAGATACACATATGACTCTATTGGACATCCCACAAGATCACGACTTTTCTCCTCTTTTTATAGCATGGGAAACTAATCTAAAACCTTCCTAATACATCTAAATTTGTGGTAGACACTTGGATGGAGGTATTACATGACTCAAGTGCTCAAATAAGCAAAGTATTGATGGACTTTGAGAACTAGCTACATCGACCTTCCACTAGGACACCACTGAAGCTCCTTTGTGACTCACTAATTTGACTCACCATGTTCTAGAACTCACGTGGTATTTTTGCTACATTTTATGAATAATATGAGCCTTCTTGAAGTATTTGAAGACTTCCCAAAGGTATTTACATAATTTGAAACTTGTACCCTACATAAAACAAATGTTCGCAACATTCTCCCCCTCAAGTTTCAAAGGGTATTTCCTTCATGCCAAGAATATAGTTGAATCTTTGAAGCTTTGGTCCATCCAAGGATTTGGTGAAGATATCTGCAACTTGATCCTTTGTTCCAACAAAAGAAACCTGCACTTCATTGTTCATGGCCTTCTCTCGAACATAATGATAGTGAACCTCTATATGCTTTGTTCTAGCATGAAAAATAGGATTTGAGGTCATATGAATGCTGCTCAAGTTATCCCCATATATCAGTGGTACATCAACCTGCACATTCAAGTCATGAAACAACATTTTAAACCACATAACCTCAGTAGTAGCCAATGCTAAACCTCTATACTCAGCCTCTGTAGAAGATAAAGCAACTGTAGGCTGTTTCTTTGAACTCCATGTTAATGTCTTGTTTCCTGCTATTACCACATATCCACTTGTGGATCTTCTGTCATCTTTGCTTCCAGCCCAATCTGCATCACTAAAGACTTTAAGAGTTAGATCAGCATCATGACTATAAAATAATCCTTCGTTCATGGTACCTTTCAAATACCTAAGCACTCTTTTCGCTGCATGCATATGAGGTACTCTAGGTTCATGCATAAACTGTGACAATACTCCCACTGCATAACATATATCAGGTCTAGTTTTTGTTGCATAAATCAAAGATCCTACCATGGATCTATATACATTCATATCATGCAACTCATTACCTTCCTTTGCACTCAACTTTACATTACATTCCATTGGAGTAGAAACAAATTTACATTCCTGCATACCAAACCTTTTCAGCATATCACATATATACTTTCTTTGTATCAACCACATACCTTCATCGCTATACACAATCTCAATCCCAAGAAAGTATCTGAGCAAACCAAGATCTGAAATTTTAAATTCCTTTCCCAAATTACCTTTTATCTCATCAATTGCTTTTGCACCATTCCCTGTAATCAACAAGTCATCCACATAAATGCATACATAGACACACATGCCATCTACATGTTTTACATAAAGTGAAGGATCAGCATGACTCGCTGTGTATCCTTACAGCATAAGATACTTTACCAACCTTGCATTACATGCCCTTGGTGCCTGCTTAAGACCATACAATGCCTTCTTTAACCTGCATACATGATTAGGACATTTTGCATCCACATAACCATCTGGTTGTGACATATACACTTCTTCATTTAACTCACCATTAAGAAAGGCATTCTTTATATCGAGTTGATATATATTCCACCTTTTACTTGCAGCTAAAGCCCACAAAGTTCTCACCGTTGCCATGTTTGCTACTGGACTAAATGTTTCCTCATAGTCCACACCTTGAGTTTGATTATATCCTTTTGCTACAAGTCTAGCATTATATCTAGACACACTACCATCACTATTTCTTATAATCTTAAAAACCCACTTGCAACCAATTACCTTTTGTTTTGGTGTAATTGGAACTAAATTCCAAGTCTTGTTATCTTGTAGTGTTTCCATTTCTTCTCTCATTGCTTTCTCCCACTTTTCATCTCCTTTGGCCTCATCATAACATGTGGGTTCATTTTCCTGCTCAACTTTTGTCATAAAAGCATAATGAGTATTCATGAAATATTCATAAGTATACCTTTGAGGTTGCTTACTTACTCTTGAAGTTCTTCTTACCTCCAATGTAGATGCTCTTCCTTTCTTATTAGGAACCTTTGATGATTCTCCATACTCACATACATCACTAATTTCCTCTCCTTCATCATTAACTTCAACAAGTTTGAGTTTACCTTTACTTTTAACACTTGGAGGTGACTCTTGCCTTAATCTTCCATTGAAAGGTGATCCTCTTTCTTCATCTAAACCACTCCTTTCATCATTTAAACTTCCTGATGGTTGAACTATGCATTCATCTCCTTCAACCACACCTTCTTCATTTTCATCCATGACCTGCAAACAATTCTTATCTGCATACCATGAAAGTGATTCATCAAAGTTTACATCTCTTGACACAACAACCTTATTGGTATGAGGATTATAGCATCTATATCCTCTTTGAGTATCTGCATAACCAATAAATATACATTTTTCTGATTTCGCATCAAGTTTAGATCTCACCTCACTAGGTACATGTACATAACATACACAACCAAATACTTTCAAATGACTTACACTTGGTTTCCTTCCATGCCATACCTCATATGGTGTCAAATGATGAACTCTAGCAGTCGGAACTATATTCATAATGTAAACACTTGTGCTAATATCTTCAGCCCAAAAATAATTAGGCAAACACATATCATTAAGCATGCTTCTAGATGCTTCTGCTATGATTCTGTTTCTTCTTTCTGCGACTCCATTTTGTTGTGGAGTATACCTGCATGTAACTTCTCTTTTGATACCTTCATCATGCAAAAAATCAGTAAAAGCTTGAGAGAAATACTCTCCCCCTCCATCGGATCTTGGCTTCTTAATATACCTTCCTGTTTGCTTTTCGACATATGATTTGAACTTCTTGAAACAATCAAAGACCTCACTCTTGTGTTTATTAAAATACACAAATGTCATTCTATTATGATCGTCAATGAATGATACATAGTACTTATTACCAACCAAGGATGCCTCTTTAGTAGGTCCCCACACATCTGTGTGTATGAGATCTAGCAAACCATAGCTTGAATGCTTGAAAGGTTGTCTACTCTGCTTACCCATTTGACATGCTTCACAAAGATGCACCATATGTTGCTTAGTAAGATCAGGTAATCCTTCAACAATCCTCTTATTTGATACCTCCTTTAACCTGTGTACATTCATGTGTCCAATCCTTTTGTGCCATAGATCAAGCTCTGCTATTCGATGCATACCATAAGAGAAATAGTTTGTATGATTTGGGTTTACCTTGAATGTAAATAATCTACCTTGTTTTTGACCTCTAGCAATTAACCTCCTTTGCTTTGGATCCTCAATGAAGCAACCTGCATGATTAAATCTCACTTGTAGACCTTTTTCTACCATTTGACCAACCGACATCAAATTCTTAGTGATAGTTGGCACATAAAGTACAACCTTCAAGCAGTTTGTCTTGCTTTTATCCTGCATAACAACATCTCCAACCTGCATAATCTTATGTGTTGTATCATCTCCTGTTTCAACATGACCTTTATATGATGGATTATGCATATTAGAAAACCATGAAGCATCATGAGACATGTGATTAGAACAACCACTATCTACATACCATACATCGTTATTGCAATTCATCTTAATTTCAACATTCATCATTAGAAGCGAATCATAATCATCACTTTTACCTTCAACTGCATAATTTCCTTGTTGTTTACCTCTTCTTGAATAGCCTCCTCTTTGATTACCACCTTGATTATTTTCATTTTGATAACAATCTTTGGCATAGTGTCCATACCTTCCACATATATAGCAATTGTTCTTATTATCTTCACTCCTTTGTCTTTGGTTGTAGTTGTAGTAGCCTCTTGTACCTCTAGCGCTTGATCTTCCTCTTCCTCTTGTGTTGAAGAAGCCACTTGAAGTCCTTTGATCATCGCTCCTTCTTCCTCGACCTCTATTTGAACCTCTTCCACCTCTGTTTCCACCTCTTGATGATCCTACATAAAGAGCTTGTCCTTGAGATCCTTTTTGATTTGAAGTAGAACCATTTAGATTCATCTCCTCCGTGACCATGAGGGCAATAAGTTGATCAAAATCTGGTAATTCTCCTCTGACATAAACTGAAGTAATGAAGGGTTTCCATCTCTCATCATCTTTGAGTCCGTTGAGAGTATGTGCAACCAAGTCGTCGTCCTCCACATGAGCTTGAATTGATCCTAGTTGATCTGCAATCTCTTTAACTTTCAATATGTAATCATTGACCGATGTCCTTGTATCTTTCTTTATGTTATTCAACTCATTTTTTAGTTGAATCTTCCTTGCTCTTGTACCTGTAGCATACAACCTTTACAATGCAAGCCAAACATCTCTACTTGTGTCTAGATCTTGTATGTGTCCTACCATTGAATCTTGAATATTTTGTGATAAAATTAATATAACCCTTTTGTATCTCTCATTCCAAAGTCTAAACTCCCTCAATTGTTGCTGATTTGGGTCCTTTGGTAATGTGGGTTTGATATCTGTGCCGTCAATCAAACCATACAAGCCTCTACCTTGCAAGTATGTTGTGATTCTAAACTTCCATGCTTGATAATTGGTCTTATCAAGCTTCTCTATTTGTGCATGTTAGTCTCCCATAATACAAATGCTAAGCTTCCTCCTTTAAGCCTCCTTTCCAATGTGTGTGATGAGAAGAAATATAATATTTACCTTGTAAATGAGGTATGTGCACCTTTATTTGCTTGGATGTTGCTTCAGATGCCTCCTTGCAATCTTCTTCTACCTTTGTGTAGTGTTGATGATGAACTGCTTCTTTGATAGCTTCAAATTCTTCATCAAGGTATGATAACCTTCTCCAAGCCTCCAAGTACTTGCTCTAATACCAATGTTGGATTTTATTGATCTCCAAAGTACAGCTAGAAGTAGGTGAAACCCAACAGGACCTAGTTGACTTTTTCACTAACTTGTATGCATAGACCAATTTTCTTGCAGAGCAAATTGCTCTTTACTCACTTAGAATTTTCCAAAACTGTTTCACACACATAAACTAGACTCTAAGAGATTTCAAAGAAGATATAGAACACCTCAAATGGATAAATACACAATGAGCTATGACCTCTGCAATATGCAGCTTTAATGGAGACCTTGAAACAGATATGAACCTGAGGACACACATCACTTGCAGAGACTACTGCTCTTAACTCACAACTCCAATGTCTTTGAAACTTTCTAGAATACAAGTAGACTTAAAGAGCTTTCTAAAAAGCCAAAGAACACATGATTTGAATACACACGCAAGGAGATATGACCTCTGCAAGTTTAAGGTTTAATGGAGACCTTCAGCAGGGATAAAAAACAGAGAACACACACTACTTGCAGAGAGTATTGCTCTCAACTCACAAATCCAATGATTATGAAAATCTACAGGAAGAAAGTAGACAGTAAGAGCTTTCCAATGAGCTATCAAATAGTAATTTGGATATATAATGAGGGAGATACAAGCTCTGCAATCTCTGCATACAAAACTACAATAGTGTAGAGATACACATATGACTCTATTGGACATCCCACAAGATCACGACTTTTCTCCTCTTTTTATAGCATGGGAAACTAATCTAAAACCTTCCTAATACATCTAAATTTGTGGTAGACACTTGGATGGAGGTATTACATGACTCAAGTGCTCAAATAAGCAAAGTATTGATGGACTTTGAGAACTAGCCACATCGACCTTCCACTAGGACACCACTGAAGCTCCTTTGTGACTCACTAATTTGACTCACCATGTTCTAGAACTCACGTGGTATTTTTGCTACATTTTATGAATAATATGAGCCTTCTTGAAGTATTTGAAGACTTCCCAAAGGTATTTACATAATTTGAAACTTGTACCCTACATAAAACAAATGTTCGCAACAAAGAATGGTACAAAGTGGGTATACAAGCTGAAGCATAAACATGATGGCCATCGGCACAAAGTGGGTATACAAGCTGAAGCATAAACATGATGGAACAGGTGACATGTATAAGGCTAGGCTTGTTGCAAAGGGTTATGCACAAGAAAGAGGCATTGATTTTGCTGAAACATTTGCTCCTACTTGTCAAATGATTATTGTTCGTAGCATCTATGCACTTGCAGCTCATCATGGTTGGAATGTACATCAGTTTGACATTAAAACAGCATTTCTGAATGGTGACTTGCTTGAAGAAGTGTATGATTTTCAGCCCCGTGGCTTTGTGCAGAAAGGGCATGAAAACCAGGTGTGCAATTTAAAGAAGGCTTTATATGGATTAAAGCAAGCACCACGTGCTTGGTATGAAAAGATACATGCCTATCTGATTGCACATGGTTTTGAGAACAGTCCAACCGAAAGAACCCTATATGTTAAGCGTGCTAATGATGTGCTTCTGATCATTGTGGTATATGTTGATGACATGTTGCTCA
>CM035411.1:179734873-179997373 GCA_020310875.1 Ceratopteris richardii
TGGAGGGCAAGGTAGGATGAAGATGGAAAGATTCGATGCTATTCTGGGGAACTCATCATCTTTGTGGGGGCTCAGGTGGAGGTCCAAAGGAGGCATCACGGATAGCTTGGCCAATCTCCAAGTAGAACAAAAGAAAAAGGAGTTTTTTGGATCAGAGATAGAGAGGTTCGAAGGTGGCTACATCTACGTACGTAAAATAGGTATTTCATCTCCAATTTAGATATAGAAAGAAATCATCACCTTACAGAGGTCGGGATTCGAACCCATGACCTCCCCCAACCACTCCAAATGCTTTATCCACTAAGCCATTATGGCTTGAATATTTAGGATTCAGTGCATTTATACATATCGTGTATCCGCTCTTGCATACAAATAAAATACAAGAAGAATACAAGAAGATAAAGTAGAGAGAAAGAGAAAGAAAGAGATAGAGGAAGAGAAAAATATGAATAAAGAGACAGAGATGGAAATGAAAAATAAAAAAAAATAAAAGCCAAGATCATATTGGTTGTGAAATTTATAGATGATAGATGTACAATTCATGATATGTAAAATGGCAATGTCATTATCAATTTTGGCATTTTATGTTGTGGGTTGTATAAGCTCATAGACAATGAAAAATTTGTGAATAATTTTGCATGTGTAGTACACAATTATGAGGCTATGTCAAATGCAAAGCTTTGGCATACATGCTTTGATAATCTGAATTTCGCTAGTTTGCTATGCTTGCAGAAATCTGAAATGGTGTCCTCTCTACCCAAACTTGAGACACCTAGTACACATGTTTGTAAAGGTTGTATTTTGGGCAAAATGCAGTGTTCCTCGTTTCGAAAGGATGGTTCAGTTTGAGCTACTACACCTCAACAGAATGGACTTGCTGAAAGGAAGAACATGTCACTCATCGAAATGTCGAGCTGTATGGTCAAGAGTCAAAAGCAAAGTTGAAAGTGTTTATGTGCTTCAAATAGTTTCTAGTTTTGGCTTAAAATCTATCAACCTGTAAAATGGGCAACCTCCATTCTAATCAAGGGGGGGAATATATGTCTTTTGACTTTAATGCATTTGTGGTTGAACGTGGGATAAAACATCAGTGTACAGTTCCATATACACCTCAACAGAATGGACTTGCTGAAAGGAAGAACATGTCACTCATGGAAATGTCGAGGTGTATGGTCAAGAGTCAGGCTTTACCACATAGTTTCTGCTTGAGGCTATTATGTGTGTAGCATATGTACTTAATGGGTGTCCCACTAAAGCGTTGCAGTCTATCACTCCATATGAGGCCTAACATGGTTGCAAGCCATCTATTGCTCACCTACATATGCATTAGTCCTTGAACAACAACATAGAAAATTGGATGATAAAGCAGTGAAATGTATTTTTGTTGGGCACAATTTTGAAAGCAAAGGCTATCATCTGTATCATCCATAGACTAAATGCATTTTGGATTAGACCTGATGTTGTTTTTGTGGAAGATGAAATTCAGCCATTACTTTCATAAGCTAAGCAGACATCAGTTAGCTCCAAAGATATGTATAATACTTTGTTGCCTCTTTTATAGGTGGATAATCTAGTGCTGGTCCAAATGAGGCAATTTCTCAGCCTTTATACATTTCATGTGATGATGCAGATCATTCCATTTCTGATGCAGATTTACATGATGCACTTGTTAATGAGAGAACTAATATAGAGGAGGCAAAGACCATGCCTAAATGGATGGTGCAAACTTTGTGAGATAGAAAATTAGATGCAGCTCTATCATATTGTACTCATTCAGGCTCTCATAATGCTTCTTTTGCATCAGATTGCTATGTTATGGCTACCCCTAGTCTTTGTGATGAGAATGATCCTTTTTCGTTTGATGAAGCACAAAATCTTGAAAATATGATGGCTGCTCTGCAATCAAAATATGATGCTATTATGAAAAATGGTACCTGGTCTTTATGTGACTTGCCTCCTTGCAAGAAGGCCATCGTCACTAAGTGGCTATACAAGCTAAAGCATAAGCCTAATGGAATAGTTGACAGGTATAAGGCTCGGCTTGTTGTAAAGGGTTTTGCTCAAGAAAGAGGCATTGATTTTGATGAGACCTTTGCTCCTACATGCCGAATGACTACTGTTCATAGCATCTGTGCACTTGCCACTCATCATGGTTGGAACGTACATTAGTTGGACATTAAAACCACATTTCTGAATGGTGACTTGCATGAAGAAGTGTGTGTTTTTCAACCTCATGGTTTTGTGCAGAAAGGGCATGGAAACAAATTGTGCATGTTGAAAAAGGAATTATATAGTTTGAAGCAAGCACCATGTGCTTGATATGGAAAGATACATGCCTACCTGACTGCACATGGTTTTGAGAATAGTCTAACTGAGAGCACCTTATATGTTAAGCGTGCAAATGATGTGCTTCTGATCATTGTGGTCTCTGTTGATGGTATGTTGCTCATTGGTCCTCATGAGAAGCATATTGCTGATTTCAAGGCTGATTTGCATGCCTCATTCGAGATGCCAGATTTGGGACAATTTCATCATTATCTTTGTACATTCTCTTGGTAATACATTCAGTATTGTCTGTTGTGCTCCAATCACCTTCTTCTTCCTTGTGTTGTTCTACTATTGCAAACCTCAAACTCCAACAATATACTTTCCATGCTTGATTTGCTATAATAATGCTTCTATGACACTTAAGTTTGATGATTTCCTCTCATTGTCTCCTTTTATAATCTTTTTGTGGTTTCGTACAAAGCATACACATAGTGCATATTGCACTGAGTAAAAGAACCCACCTCGATGCACAATAGAACAAGAATGTCCTCTATAAGTGCTCAATTTGGCATGCACCATGGGACCCAAACCCACGATCCCTTGTAGGAAGAGACTAATCTTATCAAAATTAGACTAAGGTAGTCGGGAGACCAATTTCTCTAAAATTGGTCTCACTGGTAGTAAAAGAGACCAATTTCACCAAAATTGGTCTATGGACTAATTTTCCCACAATTAGACCAATTTCTCAAATTTTTCCAAGACCCAAATTCATGCAAGGCAAGACTGGGATCACTTGAAGAGTAAATTATTAGGAGCACAATAAGTGGACAACCAATCACTACAAGATGAGGACCCATCAAAATCGGCCGAGCAAAGAAAGAGAGTGGAGAGAAGAGAGTAGAGAAAGAGAGTGGAGACTAGAGTATCGGATTCAACAGAGTATCAAACTTGACATAGTACCAGAAAAGTGCAAGTCAAAGTAAGAGTAAGAGTGGAGGTTACTAGTAGTGGAGTAAATACCTAATAGAGGTGGCTTATATAAAGAAGGAACTTCTAGAACCAGAGGGATAGATATCACATATCAGAGACCTTGTCACGATAGATAGAGAAGGAGAGTACATAGACGAGGAGGATAGTTGAGTGAAGTGCATCGTTGCTCCCAAGCTTCAGCAACTCAACTCTAGAGGTTAGATGAGAGGCTCTGGTCTTTTCATAGAGGGTGGACAAGCAGAGTGATTCTACAAGGCAGAGTGCTCCAACAGGAGCCTTGCGTGCTTAAGCAGTACTTTGGAGGTTGGATTGTGAAGTTTCCAATTTGCATCAGGAGCTTCCCTTAGCAACCACTACTCCCATTCATTTTCATTGTAGGGCCTATCTTGTATGCTTTCCATGTTTGATGTTAATATAGTAATGCTTCTGTGACTCTTAATTTTGACTCTTATTCTAACAATTTCCTCCCATTATCTTGTTTAATAATCTTCTTGTGGTTTGGTGCAAAGCATATACATAGTGCATACTTCACTAAGTAAAAGAGCCCACCTTGAGCACAAGAGAACAAGAATTTCCTCTACAACATGACTTCTTGAGGTGACATAAGACCACCTTCATTCATCACCATGAAGATTTTTGTGAAAGAAACTTGCCTTTGATCTTACAACCTTGTGCACTTCCCTCAAAAATTTGAGCATTATATCATGGGGGTTTTCTAACAATGAGCATGGCTATGATATGGATTAACTTGAAGCATGCTACGAATTTTATAAGAAGTATGATATAATATATAATTTTGAAAGCCCCTAATCATATGATTTGGGTGAACTCTTGACCCCTAAAAGAAGAAAATTTTCAAGGATCAGAAGGAAGAAGAGTATCTCTTTCAAGTTTATAAGAAATTTGAAGTCAATTTGCATAATGATAATAGCAAAGAAGATGAGCCTATGATTTAAAGAAAAGCATGGAGAGGATGGAGGAGATGATTTTATCATTGTTCATGATGTTGCTCATGCCACTTCATTTACTATTTTTGCTCTTGCTCTTGTTATTGTTGTTGTTTTTTATGCTGATGTGCTTGTTGTTTCTCTTCCCTTTTTTGTGTTTTTATTGTTCTTATGCTTATTGTTCTTGTTATTGCTCTTCCTTTTGTTGTTTTTGTTGTTGTTGGTGTAGTAGTTGTTGTTGTTCTTGCTTGTATTGTTGCTCCTCGTGCTTGTTATGACCATCCTAACCTCCTTCCTCATGTTTATCATCATTCTTCATTTCCTAATCTGTGAGAATCTACTCACAAAAGAAAGCTTGAAAAGTTCTTTGTGCTACTTTTCTCCCATCCTATTTATTCTCTTAATCCTAAATTAGTAAGCTTTTAGAGTTCTCTATTGTGATATGTTGTCATCATGCTCACTCATCTTTCTCTCTAAGGTGGAACCTTAGGATAGACCTTGAGCTTGTGACCTTAGGATAGCATTTATTTGCTCTTGTTCCAGCACATGCAAATGTGTGATCCAACTTGGATCTGATTCTAACATTGTCTCCCCTTCTAAAGATCATTGCCCTCAATGATCCTTGAGGAGACTATGAGTGCACACCATTCCAAGATACCAAATACTTTGGAGCAAATTAGTTATGCATGCAATTCTCCTACCTAGTATCTTCTTTAGAATATTTGGCTTCACCTGTTTCATGAGGATGGGGAGCTGTAAAGATTCTATTAGTGGCCTTAGCATAATCATGCTAATTCTTGGCCTTGTTCAAAATTCTAAAAACTATGTGGATCTTCTACCTGAGATACATGTAGTTTGAAGACATTCTATGTGAACCATATACCTATTTATCATTAGTTCATTGTCTTCTACATATATCAATGATTCTAAAATCATTCTAAGATAGTTATGTGGCATGCATGAAAGCAAAATTTATTATGCTACAATCCATCTTAAGTGTTAAACTAAACCTTCTCATGTATTATAGCTACACGTATCCCATTCTATCTTGTTCTCTACCATAAGATATAACTGATATTCTTGGTCTGACATCTATCTAAAGATAGTCATTACTATTCTCCATGAGTATGCCGTTAAATTATATAATAAAAAAATTCTAAATATAAGACTTGATCTAATCTTCTATGTGCATTTGACTCCGAATTACTCATGTAATATGAAGATAATATGTGTGAATCTCTTACCTTTTTGTAACCGTTCCACTATCTTCTACATAAGTATTGGAGCTGGAGGAATGTGGAAGCACATGAAAAGCACAAGGAAGAAGAAGAAGAAGAAGAAGAAGCTTGGAGAAAAAGACAACACAAAGTGCATTACCAAGTGAATGTACAAACGATAAGTGACTCATTAGGGTTATATGTGTATATACATACTAGGGGAAAAAGCCTCTTGAAGAGGGAAAAAGGTTCCCTGACGGTCCTAAGTGTGTTGATACACATCAGTACCAAAAGACATTAAAAATTTCCCCTTGGGAGTAACATGGTGAACAAGGAGCTAGCACTAGTTTAGGACAACTCTCAATGACATGATTATTTTCCTTACAATACTTGAAAAACTATTTTCTCTTTTTTCTTTCTTATCATCTTTTTCTTCCTTGTTTGATTGTGAAACATTAGCATATTTTTTCTTACTATTAGAGAGCTCCATTTACTTTTGCCCTTCTTAATAGCTAGAAAATCTTAATCTGCAACACACACAATTGGCTTATTTTTTATAGATTGATCTTCTTGCAATAAAACAAAGAAAAAATCCTCAAAGTTTAAGGCATATGGATATCCAATCAATCTCTAGTATACCTATATGAGACTTTGAGATTCTTGTAATGGGGAACCAAAAATTTTCTACCTTGCATCACCAAAAATTTGATAAATGCATGACAGATTGTGGAGAGAGGACTGTAGGTGAGATTTGAAAATTATGGAGCCTTTGTGGAAGCTTGTAGCTCAGTGATGAGTAGCACCTCCTTTAATGTCAATCCGGGAAGACGTGAGGATGGTATGAAGACCTCGAGCAAGTGGCGGCACAAGTGCGTGAGTGAGAAGCACACTAACATGCACACACATACGCACACACGCGCACACACAGTAAGACAAAGAGTCAGCAACAATGGAATTCTTAGATTACTTTCAAGAGCTCTTACAAGTTCATTCCAATTACAATCTAACCCAAAAATGAGCTCTCTAGCTCCTTTTATAGTTTTTTGACTAGCTTTGGCCCTGTCCAGACCTAGTGTCCGGCCTAGTTAAAAATTAGGTTCCAGGGCTTATTTGAGGGCTCAAACGATATCTAAAAATTACGAAAATTGGCAGGTAGATACTTCTAAAGCTCCTCAAGCTCAAGGACTCCTTGGCTTGCACAAAATGGAGCTACAAAAAGATGAATTGGTATTTACAATGGTGTTTAGTGATGAAAATCACTTTAAATGGATGTAAAGGATTTAAAAATTTAAAGGTTACCTTAGTGCTAGATCTGCGTTGAGTGCTCGTACTTGCTTCTTCATGAGGAAAATTACTGGCCTATTTGCCAGATCTTTGTTGACTCCCTTGTCTGCTGCTAACACCCCCCCCTCTCTCGCGTCTGTCGTCCCTGACAGACCCTTGTTGAGTGGGCTTTTGGATGTAATATTCGACGACATCCTGCGCTAAGTGATGTTCAGCAATTCTCAACCCTTTGGCCAAATCTGTCAGAAGAGCATCCCAGTCTACCGGCCCGGGAACCTCTGGATGTGGTATACGTAGCTTTTCGGAGTGTAGAGCTTGTTCCACTGCAAACAACTGCAAGAGATGGGATGGTCTGGGAATGAATATCTCTGAGTGATATTCCCAGAATCCCGTGACAAACATCTCTTCAAACGTTTGTTTGAAGCAGGCCGGTAGATATTTGATGCGAGCGTGCCATGCATACACCACAGTAATCGATGGGGTTGTGCTCATGTCATATACAAGGTCTTGATTACCTTCATTAAATCCTAGTGCTGAGAGATGCGGTTCCTTGACATTCTGGAAGGTTCTGAAGGTGACCAGCATAAGTTCGAAAATCTTCAGGCACATCTGAGTCATGACATCAGGTACATTCTTGAAGCGGACCCCCCAATGTCGAATCATCGAAATCATATATGCAATAGTAGGTGGGCCCTTTGGGGGTGCGAAGTACACATAATTAAGCCACTTCTCACATCCTTTAATTGTTAGCACTGTTTGTGTGTACTCCGACCATGATCTTCTTCGGAATACGGGGCAATAACATGGGTTATATTTGATGTACAATGGCATGTTGTTCCATGTTCTTACCATTTCCGGATATGTTTCCAGCAGCCGAATTCTCCACATTGGTTGTCGAATATGTCCCTGCTTGGCACTTTCTGGGATGTCGTCAGGTGCAAATTGGGTGGCAGAGGTGGGTTCCCTTGAGGTGTGGTGCTTGATCTCTGCGTTGTAATCTGCCATTAGCACACAAAATGGAACATACAGGTCGTCCGATGGGCTGATCCACCTATGTTGTGAGAGATTCTGAAAATACTCGGACTTTATTACCACCTCTTCTAATTTTGACATTAATGCGATTTGGACTGCCACCCTGTCATCATGCGTCGTGGCTACCTTCTCTAATTTTTGCATCCATTCAGGTGCCTCAATTTCAATTGTGTCCATGCCCTGTTCTGTTCGCTTACCCCCAGGTGTTGGCATCGGAACATAGGGATCCTCAAATGTTTCTTCTACTTCAATGGGCACGAGATCCTCAGGCTCTGGTTCTGCCAAGGGGGAGGGTTGGCGTTCATATACAAGCACTTTCTTTTCCAATTCTGCAATTTGTGCTTTGAGTGCTGCTACTTCGTTTGCTGTGTCCGTTGTGGTCGGGGTTTCCTTGGGTGGTGCTGGTTGAGCTGCCAGTTGCTTTCGTAGTTCATCCCTTTCCTTTTCTAAGGCTGCATGGGCTTCGAGGAGATCCGCGTGGGTTTCCAAAATGATTTGCATATTATCCGAGGGGATAGCCTTAAACCTCTCCGGGTCAATGTCCTGTGGGGAACCTTCCATGGCTAACTCCAAGTTCTCTTCATTTTGTGTCTGAAGCCGTCTATTTTCTTCTAGGGCTGCAGACATATGCTTCCGTAATAGAGCCATGTTTCGGCGAAGTTTGAGGTTCTCTGTGATTTGAGAATGTAGCAACTCATCCATGTGTCGTCGCTCTTCATCATCTGCTTGAGGTGGGTTGGCTACTAATTGTGCATATTGCTCTTGTAAGGTCGTGTGCTGCTGTTGTAGTAGTTGCTTCTGCTCTTCAAGATCCTTAAACCGTGCTTGGAGATCTTCATGGCTTCGGAAAAGCCTGGTATGCTGGTTGTCAAGGTGTTGGTAATGTTGTTGAAGCTGGGACATGCATTGATACATGCTATTAAATACATTATTAATGGGAGTGGATGCAGGGAGGGTGTTAGGTGCAGCGGGGAAGGGAAAGGGAAAGGGGAGTGTGAATGCAGTGCTGGGAAATGGTGAAGTGGGTGGTGGGGGAATGGGAGATTGTGGTGGTATGGGGGGAGGGAGAGGTGCAGTGGAAGGTGATATGTCCATAAGATCTGTGGTGGAAGCAGTAGTGGGAGTGATTGTGAATAGTGGAACGGTGGGTGCAGTGATTGTGGTGAATGTGTATAGTGGTGTGTGTAGTTGTGGATGTGAACTACCCGACAGTGTGGATGGGGGAATGGGGATGTCAGTTGATGCTGTTAGTGTTACAGTGGTAATGGAGGTGTATACGCGGGAGGTGTTGAGAGGGTGTGTTGGTTGATGGACCGTTTGTGCTTCAGTCATGGTGATGGGTACGGAGGCAGTAACGGTGGTAGTTACATTGGTGATGGGAGGTGAATGTGGTGGAGAGGGAGGAGAAGGTGGTAAGGGAGGTGATGGAGGTGCACTTGATGTATGGGCTTCCTCGGTGTCGTGAACGGTGTGTGCAGTGCCTGTGGTTGTAGGGGTGCCTTGTGGCCCGGATCCTAATACATTCATTTGTTTTCCCGTTCGTGGGGGACGTCTTCCATATCTTTGCTCTATCCTTCGTGATTGCACTAGTGCAGTATGCACCGTTTCTGGTACTCCCAAGGCATCTGATATCATTTCCAAGGTGGCACGGTATTGCTCGTCCACGCCTTCCTCCTCCAGAATCTGGTTCATGAGGGCTTTACCTGCAGCTAATGACAGTCTGTGTTGCTGTTGGACTCGGTTCATCGTATCGTAGAGCTTCTTTAATGCGTTAGTGTAGGCGGGGGCACCTTCCAGTACTTGTAGGGCTTCCTGATCATACCCTTGTTCTTCTGCTTCTGATTGTCCACCCCGTGCCTCTTCATGTGCCTCTTCTTCCTCGTCCACATTGACTATGTCCGGTTGGCTGGACTGGGGTTGGTCTGGGGCAGTTTGCTATCCACCAGCTTGCTCTGCTTCAACTTCTGCGTTTACAGCGTCAATGATTCTGGCCACTTCTTCGTCTGTCAGATCCTCCAGAGTGAATCCATGCGGGAATTCTAGATCAGTCGGTACTGGGGGAAACACAAGGTTCGGGCCATCGGTGCTCTGCCTGGGTAACCTTATAGTAAATGGCTGCACTCTTCGAGGAAGCCTTGGAGTTGTTTCAGGCGTTAGGGTTGCGCCGCGAGCTTGTGCACAAGGCATCTGTACTGTGCCTCTCATCTTTTTAGATGGGGGTCCGACTGCGGACAACCTGCGTTGAAACTCCTGTGCTCTGGACCAAATGAGAGCTCTCTGCACCGGTACATCATATGCGAGACACCTGTATACAATTCTTGTAAGTGCACAGCAACCATACAACACAGACCTTTGCTTTTTATACCATCTCTGATGGGCCATATGAATCTGGTCGATAATCCAGTGGGGCATATTGATGGACAATTCAAAAGCATCCGCCAGATAGAGGCTAAACCAAATCTTCTTCGGAGGCATTGTGAACCTATCTTGTGCGGGGAACGCGAAATGTTGCATGACCATACGTAAATGAATGGCAATTGTGGGAGTCATTGCCACCATGTCCTTCAGTTTTGTCAGATTCCTGTTCTTCATGTTATCGGGGACCATGGTCTCCTTTTCCGTAGGAATGTGCATTCCGTGCATATCAAGAGCTTCTCTTACTAGGTTGATAGTCAAGCGGAAGCGCTTCAGCTCATTACCCCTTGTGAGAGATGGGAGCACAAAGGAGCTGTATCCTTTCTTATCTTTGCTGGGGGTGAGGGTACTAATTAAGTATGAGCACCTTAGAAAATCTGGCTTTGGTAGTTGGAACTCGAAATAATCATATAACCCAGCCTTCCTCCATATTGGTTGCAGTCCTTCGTTGTTCTGTAGCCTTTCAAACTCTTTGGTAAAGAAGTGGTATCTGCCCCATCGTCCATTGAATTCTACTTCGGACTCCCACATGTATGTGCCTTCACCGAGAGGTCCCGCAACATCACTGAACCAGTGTGAGGTTTTTCCCACCGGCATGGTGTGACCCTGTGGAGGATTCTGAATAGGTATGGCATGTAATGCCCGTAATGCCACTGGTCTTTCCTTCAATTCCTCCTCGACTGGAAGGCTTTCAATGTCCACGATTTGGGGGCCGGTGCCTACCTGGGAGCTAGTTCCTACCGTGTCCGCCATGTTACTTCTCGCTTCCTGTCTCTGTGAGAATACAGAAACATGCGTTAACATTGTACAGGACAAGAGAGAACCGTTGTTGTCCCCATTACAACATTAACATGTGGGTCGGGAGAGATTAATGGGTTAGTAAGCGTTCGGTGCGCATGTGTGTGTGGTTAGGAATTCGGTAGACCTAAGAGCTAAGTGAAATAATGTAGTGAGATAGTGATGCGGTTAGTAGGTGGTCATGGATTTACAAATGGGGTCCGGGGGTTTGTTACACGTCTTAGGCTGCCAAATGCAGCGGATGGGTTTTACTCTGGGTTTCATAGAGACTCTCGAAAGCATTATGAGTGTGTCGGCTTGAAAATGAGGCTTTTTAGGGACCCATTTACAAGTGGTTTTGTTCGTGCGCATGGGCCTGAGTGTGTTTCTGAGTGTTGAAAGTGTGTGGATGTCAGCGGTGGGAGCGAATGGATCACGTTGTAAAAGGTGTGGCCTTGGTGTAGCTATTTGAGCCCGCAAGCAAGCCTTAGGCACCCAAATTTGTCTTGATTGTGGGCTAGCCTTCATTGACCTCTTGGGCACCCAAATAGACTTCACATTAGTCGAAGAACTTTTGAAAGACTTCTTATTAGTGTCATGTTGTTGGTTACTAATAAGAAGCTGTGCTCGTGTGGTTGGCTTGAGTGCAGCCGGGTGTTCGCCTTTCCGCACCCACACTTGTTTCATTTTCTGAGACATTTTGGTGCCCTGGTACTTTTGATCTCCAACATAGGTATTACTCTGCTTCTTATGCCTTTGATCCACCTTTGGTTGTCGTCTCCTGTTGGCCTTTGGAAAAGAAGGGAATTCCGTTGTATTCCTGATTCCTTTTTTGCAACCATCATTCCTCTGCAACACATAGTTTTGGACAAGAACAGCATGGTCATCTTCATGTGTACCCCTGGAAGGACCAGGAGTGTGTGCCTTTCCTAGTTGCTTGAGTGCTCCATTATCTAACTCTACTGTAATTCGACTATGATTGACCCATACCTGAAGAAGTCCGCTTCTTAGGTTTAAATTGACTGCTTGGTCATAGATCCAGTCTTGACCCAAGACAAGAGGTTCAGTAAGATCCTCATCTTAACACACCAGTACCTTAACTGTCATTGCCTCATCATGAATACAGAGGGGGAGTTCCACCTCGCCCATGCAAGGGGTTTCCACACCTCCCAATCCTATGAGATATGCTTCCACGGGATTGACAGTTAACTGCAACTCTTGACAATAAGACAATTTAACAGCACTAGTGGCTGCGCCTGAGTCAATCAAGGCTCTTACAGTCCTTGCACTCTTTCCTTGTCCTATATCTATGGTTATGAAAGGACGTCAGTCAGTTATTCTATGTGAGTTATCACCTGAAATTTCACACATAGCCACATCGTATCCTAGATCTGCATATGCCTCTTGCCTAGGGTGCTCTCTACCTTGTCTTCTTAATTTCATTCTCCGGATGCGCTCTAGGGCTTCTGCTTGAGCTTCTTCTCTAATCCGCTTTTCTTCCTCTTTACGTTTCTTAGCAGTATTGAGTCGACTTAGCATCTCCTCTGTGAGAGGTTCCTGATACAACTTAACTCTGCATCCGCTAATATAGTTTGGGAGAACATCACCCTCTAAAGTGGCTAGTTGTACTGCTCCACTCGTGGAGATCCTATTTATGATCATAGGTCCGTAGCCTCTCTTTTCTAGCTTCCTTGCATGTTGTTTCAATGTGTAGACTAGAACTAAGTCTCCTGCTTTCAAGCCTTTATCCTTCACATGGGCATCAAAGTAGGCCTTCTGTCTCTTCTTAGCTGCATAGATTCCTGCAGCTGCTCTCAGTCTTGTTTCTCCTAATCGTTCAAGGTCAAAGATCCTAGAGGAGAGCTCATGACCTGTCCATTCGTGCTCTTGTGCTACTTTCAATGTAGGTATCAAGAATTCCAAGGGTAGCACAACGTTTTGGCCAAATACCATTTGAAAGGGGGTGGCTTGTAGTACCGTTTTGTAGGCAACGCGGTAAGCCCAAACAGCATGGTGTAGCTGTTTGTCCCAATCAGAGCGTTTAGTGTTCACTAATTTCGTCAGTACATTGCATAAGATCTTATTAGTGCTCTCAGCTTGTCCATTAGCTTGAGGGTGATAAGGGGCAGACTTCTTATGAACTACCAAGAATTCTTGGAGTAGGTTTTCGATCACTTCATTCAAAAAGTGAGTGCCTCTATCACTTACAAGCTCTATAGGTAGCCCGTATCTTGTGAATACATTTTCAAACAAGAATTTAGCAGTTGTCTGAGCGTCATTCTTTGTCGTAGCTTTTACCTCTACCCACTTAGTTAGATAGTCTGTGGCAACAATGATATATTCTGCATGAGAGCCCTTAGCTGGGGGATTAATAGGACCTACAAAGTCTATTCCCCACTTAGAGAATGCACGTCCACCCATCATAGGTTTCAGTGGCATCTCATCTTTACGTATAGGATATTGGGTTCTCTGACAGACATCACACCGTTTCACATAGGTATGTGCATCCATGTGAAGGGTAGGCCACCAAAAGCCTGCAAATAGAATTGCCTTGATCACCCGATCCGGTCCAAAGTGTCCTCCTGCTACACCTTGGTGAGCAGTCTCTAAGATCTTAAGATACTCACTCTCATGGACACATAGTCTCAGGTAACCATCCTTACCGCGCTTGTATAGATTATCACCAATGAGTGAGTAATCCTGGGCTTCATGTTCTAAACTCCTTTTCCTAGCCAGAGTCATGTCTGGAGGGAATGTTTTCATCTTCAGGAAGGATACTAGAGGTTCACTCCAATCTGGCACAATGGATACGTGATAAAGAGTGGCGTGTTCCACCGGTGGTTTAGTGCAACAGATTAGGCATTCCTTGCATAATTTTTGGACGTCAGCTTCCATAGTCGGCCAATGCACTCCGAGTCTTTTTAGGGTCTGTAGGGTTTGGTGTTTAGAATAGTGTTGCTCTAATGCACCTACGTGTGCTAATTGCAACCACTTCGCATACTCGTCCTCTTCTACACAACAAGCCAAAATTCCTTGATCTGTGTGCTTGTACATGCTTCCTGCCATGATGTGGTACTTTTGGGCTTTCACAACCTCTCTATTCCGTGTGTTTACTACTGGATGGTTAGGCCCGTATGTCAATACTGGCACTAGTGGCTTAGCCCATTGCGGCACCACTTCCAAATTAAACAAGTAAGCATCAGGAAGATCATCTGACACTCCTTGTGGGGCTTCTCCCGATGTGAGCCTAGAAAGATGATCAGCTCTCAAATGAGTTCTCCTTTTTCTCACCACTACCTCAAAGTCGTACTCCATTAGTAAGAGAAACCATCTTACTAATCTTCCTGTATTGCATGGCTTGTTTACGAGGTACAACAATGCCTGATGGTCAGTAAAAAATTTGAACTTATTTGCAAGAAAATAGTGTCTAAATTTCTTGACTGCATATACCATGCCTAATCCTTCTCTCTCTGTAGTGGTGTAATTTCGTTCAGCTGCATTCAATTGTCTACTGGCATAGGCAATTGGTAGATCCATATTACCTTCACCAGTAGGTTGTGCGAGTACACATCCAATAGCATAATTGGATGCATCCACGTGAACATGGAATGGCTTGTTCCAATCTGGTGTGGTCAAGATTGGTGCTGAACATAATCTTCGTTTAAGCTCCTGGAAGGAATTCTCACATTCATCCGTCCACTCAAAGTTTGTCAGGAGTCCGTACAAGGGCTTCGCAATGATGGCATACATGTGTATAAATCTTCGGTAATAACCACAATGCCCCATGAAAGCTTGCACTTCCTTGACATTCCTTGGTCTAGGTAGCTCTGCTATAGCTCTTACTTTTTCTTCGTCAGTAGATATGCCATTCTTTGACACTATGTGTCCTAGAATCTTGCCTTGCCTGACCATAAAAACGCACTTTTCTGGGTTCAGGCAGACTTGATATTCTCTACATTTGTCAAAGATTTGTTTAAGTTCAGGAATATGGGTATGTCTAATGTTGGAATGAGCGCAAAGATCATCAACATAGACTTCCAAATTCTTTCTCAGGAACTCTTTAAATACATGGCACATTAGTCTTTGAAAGGTTGCAGGAGCATTGGTCAGCCCGAATGGCATTACTCTAAAAGCAAAAATACCCCATTCTGTGGCAAAAGCTGTTTTATGCTGATCTTCTGGAGCTATGGCTACTTGATTGTAGCCTGAAAATCCATCAAGGAAGCTGTACACTTCCTTGCCTGCCACTCTTTCTAAGAGATGTTCTGTGATAGGAAGCGGATAGTTATCTCGAATTGTGGCTGCATTAACCTTCTTCAAGTTAATGCATACACGTAGCTTGCCATTCTTCTTGGGCACCACTACAATGGGGGATACCCACTCAGTGTGCTCAATTTCATAGATAAATCCAGCTTCAACCAGTCTATCTATCTCTTCCTTAATCTTAGCAGCGTAATTATCGTTATAAGTATAGGGCTTTTGCTTAGAGGGTTTAGCATCTGAGGTCATGGGGATAGTGTGTGAGCATATATCGGGGTCAACACCTTTCAAATCCTTGTAACTCCAAGCGAATACATCTCTGTATTCTCTTAGCAAGGCTATTAGCGCATGCTCTTCTTCCTCTGTTAGGTCATGGCCTATGTACGTGCATCTCTCCTCTCCTTCTTCTAGGGCCACTACTATTTTCTTGGTGGTTTCTTTGTTATCATAGGCCTCTCCTGATTGTGCCTCTCGTTTAGGCATTCTTATCATGACTCTCCTGTCGTCTATCTCATATTTCTTAAAATTTTCTGGGACCTCAAACAAAGATTCTTCCTCTTCTGGTGAGACTTCTCTCTTCCTTCTTTTCTTCCCTTCTTGCTTCGGGGTCACATGTGTGGCTATCCTTACATCACTTGTAAGCTCTCCATGCCTCTGGGGTTGAAATTCTACTTCATGGAAGTATTCTTCATCTAATGCAAATGGTGGATCCATAATGATTGACTCTAGGTCAGAATCACTTGCATCCTCAAATGCATCAGGGCTAGGTTCGCATTCTTCTAGAACTGCCTCTCCCATGATTGGCTCTATGGAGAAGACTGAAATATCATAGCCATCCTCATCACAGTGAGGTGTCCATTGTTCTTCATTGATGGCTACGTCCATTGTTGCTAGGATTTCTGCCCAGCCATGGGGTTCAAATTCCTCATCAGGAAAGACTACAGGTGCATAGGCTGGGTCTTGAATTGATCTATGGTTTTCTTTTGCACCTACCTCTCTGGCTTTCTCTCTCTTTTCTTCTTCTACTGCTACCTTACACATCCATAAGTGGGTGTCTTCATGCATCCATGAGGATCCTGATCCTATGGAATGCACAGATTCTGTGTCATCTTTGGCTCTATGGATGGGATTCCATTGGATAGGAGGGACATCTCTATGAGAGTAATCCTTGAGATTGACTTTGGTCGTAACCCCTAAGTGTTGCAGGTATAAGGAGTTGGTTCCCCAATCCTGTACCACTTGCAACTGTCGCATAAATGGTCTTCCCAAAATCATCTCATAGGCATGATTTTTGCTGAAGTCGCATATGGCAAATGTATGCTCAAACTCGACACCACAAGTGGTGAGAGTTATTCCTTCTAGCAATCCTAGGGGTCTCTCTATGTGACCATCGGCCATCTGCAATTTCATTCTCGTTGGCCTGAGTGCCGGCTTGCCCCAACGCTTCCATAAGGAAGTAGTGGCAATTGCAACTCCTGCACCTGAGTCCAAAATTGCCTTGGTGGTGTGCTCCTGGTAGGTGATGGGGAGATAGGTGTTCCCTTCTTCACCTTCACACATATCTCCTATCTTATCCAAGGGAATTTCTGGCACTGTCCTATGGGATCCTACCTGGGAACGAGGTTTTGCTATCTCTGGTCCTTGTTTGGCTACATGTTTCCATAATTCAGGTCTAACCTTGAGTAGCTCTTTTAACTTGAGATTGCATTGCACTTTAGTATTTTTCACTACCTCTGTGTTCCTAGGTAGGACTGAATCTTCGTTTCTTACCATGACTGTGGGTGCTCTCATACACGTGGACTTTGCTTCCCATGGGCCTGTGAAATGGGGTAGCTCTTGTATGGAATTGGATTCAAAGTCCAATCTCTCATGAGACTGAGTACTCTCATGTTCCCCATAGATAGATGGGATGTCTTGTGGGAATTGGTCGTGTGCATCATCCACAAGTTCAAATGGAGGAGCGACTTCACTTTCGTTATCCCATTTATCTTCTTGAATTTCTCGTAGGAAGTCTGGTGCAAACCGATTCATAGAAGAAGAAGTGTCTGGCTCCGTAGAATTAGGCACATAAGCAACCTGGGAAGGAGGGCTTATTCTATCGTTGGCTCTTTCCTCGCTCTCATAGATGTTTGGAGCACAAGCTTCCTGGGGAGGATTACTTATTCTATTACTTTTCCGAACAGGCTCATATGCTCCCTGAGAAGGAATGTAGGCAACCTGTGGAGGTACGTGAGCTTTCGCGGGGGGCTCGTCTGCCTTTTGTAGGGAAAGATAAGCTTCTTGAGGAGGCACATGGGCTTCCTGAAGAGGCTGGCTTATCCGTTCTCTTGCCCTTTCCTTTCTTAGAGGGGCAGGTTCCTTTTCTGATTGTGCAATTAGCCTCTCTATTCTTTCTAGCAGTCCATCAAAATGTAACTGCGTCTTAGCTGAGCTAGAGATGTTAAAGAGGCGACTGGCTTCAAACATGGTCTGAGCCAATTCCACCATCTTAGCACAAATTTTGGTTCGTTCTAACTCTAGTTCTGCTCTAGGGTAACACTTTTCATGATCAGTTACGTTTGGCCCTTCTTGGATTCTGGCCTGATATGCTTTAAGCATCATATTAAGGTCCTCGGGAGTGGGATCTGCTAGGACTGATCCTACTCTAGGGGGTGGTGGATTTAGGTGAGGCGGATTGGATGGTGGTGGGTTGGATGAAGATGGTATGGAGGGTGGTGGAGGAGGTGATATGGATGGAGGCGGGGGTGACCTGTGAGAGTCCGGTTGAGAGGTGAGTTCTACAACTCTGGCCTTTGTTTCTCTTATGCTTTCTTCTAATTCGTTCATTTTCTTTGCCCATTGTCTTTTCATTCTTTCACGGCTATCTCTCCATGCTCTAGTCCTTTTCTTGGTTAGGCTCTCCGTTTCACTAGCTTCTAGGCTCTTTTCCTGACCTACAGCTTGGTTTTGCTGCAATGCTTGAGCTCTAGTGACAACCTGTACTGGTGCAGTGGATGTCACGCTCCCTGTGGAGTCTACCACTAACCCAACAACGTTGATAGGGGTGATTTTTGGCATATTATTGGGGTTCTTTGGGAACTCTCGTAAGAGGTGCTCCTTTCCACAATCTTGGCAAAAGCCTTGGATCGTCAACGACTGAGGTTGTGTAGGTGGAGGTAAGGGACAGTCACGAATGAAGTGATCTCCTTGGCATCTGTAGCATGGTCCTCTAGGGAACGGAGGTCTTACTTGCCTAGGTTGAGGCCTAGGGTTGGGGTTTGCATACATGACATTTGCGTAATCTGAATCCCAGCTAGGTTCAATTGGCTCTTCACTATAGTAAGACTCAACATGTTCGGGAGATTGCATGTAGTAAGCCTGGGGGCTATCAACATGTGTAGAGTCGAAACTATGGTCACTAGGATCACTCTCTGAGAGCAGTGGTGTTATAGGGACTATAGCTCTATTCAGGTTTTCTTTTGCTGCTGCATATTTCACTGGGATCACATTAGCTGGTGCAGAGGGTTGTTGTGCTAGCACAGGCTGAGGCCTTTGTTGGCTTTGGTAAGGTTGGTAGGTTTGTTGAGGCCTAGCATACTGCTGAGGTGGGTACTGGTTCTGGTATCTTCCTTGTTGTGGGTATGGCTGTGGGTACGTCTGCCTAACAGCTTGCTTATTGTAAGGGCAATCTTGCGCAGTGTGATTGGTGTACCTTCGCTCTATGGTGCAGTACTGGCTACTAGGGTTTACTTGGGGCTGGGCCATAATGGGACATACATTCGCCATGTGGTCACCACCACAAGTATAGCACCTTTTCACAGGGGCAAACCTTGGAATCTGTTTGCCAGTTACACCTAATTTCTGAGCTACTTTCTCTGCAAGTTCCTCAATTGATGTGGATTGCGTGGATGAGAGGTTAGAGGCACTATCCGACTCTTTGTATATCTTGGAAAGCTCTAACTCCTCCCCTAGGTTATCCTCAATATCAATGCACATGCGTACACAATCTTCTATGGTTCTAGGGTCCTTCAGGTACACATAAGATCTCAATTTGGTGCTTAGCAATCCATCCAGGAATAATGCCACTTGCTTAGCTGGTGTGGGTAGCTCAGGGATAGGGCATCTTTCGAGATATTGCCTAAACCTTCTTCCTGCCAGTCTCACAGTTTCTTGAGGGGTTTGCTTGAAGCTGTGAATCAGTGAGGAGGTATTATGTCTTATGCCACTCTTAGAGAATTCAATAATGAAAGCCTCTAGGAGTTGGTCTATGCTCCTGAACTGCCTCTCGTTTAGCGGCTGAAACCATGTCAGGGCAGTGTTCCTAAGGGTTAGACCAAAGGCATTATATTGTGTGAACAGATCCTCTACTTGTTCAGCTCTCAGGACTTGCCTAAACTCAGCCACATGATCATATGGATCTCCCGTGCCATCGAAGTAGTTCTTCATGGACTTAACTAGCTGAGTCGGCCTCAAGGTCCTTGTGTGCTCTCTAGGTCGTGGTAGAGGGAACTCGTCCGCATTTCTTTGATTCCTGTGAGCTCTAGGTATCTCAGGCTCTACTCTGTTTGTTTCCATTCTCGTTCTTTCTCTGCCCCCTGGGGTGGCAAAGCTTACTTCTGGCCTATCTCTATTTCTGTCTCTTTGGGATCCATGAGCTTGGGATGTTCCTGCTCCAGGGTGACTGTAGGACACATTTGATCTTGGTTGGGGGAAAACAAATTCACCCTTCCAAGTGTAAGCATGCCTATCATTTTCTGTCACTACAAAGATCCTTTCCGAAACGTGATCTAAGTAGGTCACTCTACCTGGGCTATCAGGATCCTTAAATTCATAGACCATGATTGTCCCTATATCATTTGGCTTGTCTGATTTATACCTCCAAAAGGCTTCGTCGGTTTCTCGATTGAGGAGCAAATCTATGCTCTTATTATCCTAGGGAATCCACTCCGGTGTGATAATCCTAGTGAGAACCGATTTACCTTGAGGGGTTCTAGGTTCTGCACCCATGTTTCCCTGTTCTAGGTCACCTAAGTCTGCTTCGGGGAACACATTCCCAAAGTCGTCCGTCCTATCTGGGTGACTGGTGACTACGTATATGGTTCCTTCTTTGTCCAAGTATGCTCCATTTTCGAACTTGACAGCTGGATGCTCTAATCCAATGGATTGATCAGGATTCCTAATCTGTACCACAGATCTTCCTAGGCCGTCCTCATAGATGCTAGCACCTAATCGGTTGGTCCTAAGGTATTCCAACTGCGTTTTGTAGGGGCCTTCTACTCGGTGCAAGTATGGCACTCCTGCACTGCCTGTAGGTCTCTCCATACCTTGAGACATCTCGGATTCACTAGTCTCAGATCTTGGGTAGTATGAGTGGTGGTTCAACTGCTGGGCCCACGACCTAGCAGTGTGGTTGACACTAGCCTCTGAAGACCTAATGCTCTGCCTCTCCCTTACTAGGTGTCGTCCTGATCTAAGGTTCATATGCCTATTTAAGTAGCCCGATTTTTGCCCAGAGTACAATCTCGTTGCCGATCAATTGGTCTCAGTTACTTGATTCGTTTTTAGTGAATTATTATGTTTATGATTTTGTTTGGTATTGCGTCGTCAGGGATACTTGAGTGTTCTTCGTGCTTTCAGGTTGCTCGTTCCACGTTAGGTTCTTTGCCTTTATGTTATCGATAGTACGGAGATTAGGTTTTTAGCTTGGACTTGAGTTTTTTTTAGGTAGTCTTCAACTTGATACCTGCCTATCGTCGCCCTGACTTACTCCTACCTCTCGTCGTTCTTAGCCTAAACTATGAATTGACAGAGGGGGTTAAAAGTTTCCAACCTTTTGTTTCCTGCTTGGTTGCCCTTGAGTGCCCAGGAAGTGTGTTCCCAAGCTTGCACTTACACTTGCTTAGAATGCCTTTCGAAGCTCTCAATAGATCTGTAAGAGTTCCAAAGTTAGCTTAGAAATTTAACTTCCAAAGACAGAACCAAGCATTTTCATTCCTGTAGCACAAACACAAACTTGCATCGTGAATTTTAGGAAAAACAATTCTCAAGTCTCCTGACTTTGATCCCCCTGGGTATGGTCAACTTCAAAATACCCTATCTAATAATCCTGAGCTTAATTTAACTATAACCAGTCGATGTTTTGGTTGTGCTCCCCACGAGCTTTCCAACAAAACAAGAATCACCGCAAACGGATTTCGTATGAGAAAGTTATGTCTGTTCAGGGTTTAGGGGGTTAAGACAGGATTCAATCTGACCGACAGATCTAGGATTTTCTCTTAATCACAAGTGTAGGACCCTCCAAAGTGCTAGTGGATTGACTATTTGCCCCAAAATTTACCGAATTTTGTCTAAAATCAAAACCCTAATTTTTTGGCCGAAAAGCCTGTCAATCGCGATCGACAGGTCTGTCAATCGCGATTGACAGAGGTGTCCGTCGGGTCTGTCAGTCGCGATGGACAGTGTCAATCGCGATTGACAGTGTCAATCGCGATCGACAGAGTCGATCGTGGCTGTCAATCGCGATCGACGGTATCAATCGCGATGGACACGTGGCTACGCAAAAGTCAATCAATCGTTGACTTTCAGTCAATCGCGATTGATGGTGTCAATCGCGATTGACAGAGGTGTCGGTCGTGGCTGTCAATCGCGATCGATGGTGTCAATCGCGATTGACAGAGGTGTCCGTCGTGGCTGTCGATCGCGATTGATGGTGTCAATCGCGATTGACAGGATCCTACGTGTCAGTGTGTCGATCGTGGAGTCTGTCGATCGCGATTGACGGTGTCAATCGCGATTGACAGGGTCTGTCGGTCGCGATTGACAGGGTCTGTCGGTCGCGATTGACAGAGGCTGTCGATCGCGATTGACAGAATTCCACGGAATTTTTCTACTGTTTTTAGTGTTTTAGGATGTGCTCAACATGCTTGTGCTAGTGGTGAACTTTGTTTTGCAAAATGGTCGAATTTTCTGTCGATCGCGATCGACAGAGGTTGGCGACCGCGAGACAGATTAGAAGAAATTTGTACCTGCGCAGCGTGCTGGAGGGGATGATGATGATGATTCCTGCAAGAAACACAATAAACATGCAAAAACAGTGCACGCAATATCGCTCTCTCTCACAAGTAGAATGAAGGAAATGAGGTGGAGATGGTGATATGATCAAAAAACAGAAATTTTCGCGATGATGATGATGGAGGTGATGAAGGTGGTGAAGAAAGTAAAAAGGAAATCGATGAGAGTGAAGAAAATACCTACAACTCCAACGCGTCAACTCTACGTCTTACCATCACACGCTCGTCCTCAAAGCTCGATCCCCGGCAACGGCGCCAAAATTTGGTGTAGCTCAGTGATGAGTAGCACCTCCTTTAATGTCAATCCGGGAAGACGTGAGGATGGTATGAAGACCTCGAGCAAGTGGCGGCACAAGTGCGTGAGTGAGAAGCACACTAACATGCACACACATACGCACACACGCGCACACACAGTAAGACAAAGAGTCAGCAACAATGGAATTCTTAGATTACTTTCAAGAGCTCTTACAAGTTCATTCCAATTACAATCTAACCCAAAAATGAGCTCTCTAGCTCCTTTTATAGTTTTTTGACTAGCTTTGGCCCTGTCCAGACCTAGTGTCCGGCCTAGTTAAAAATTAGGTTCCAGGGCTTATTTGAGGGCTCAAACGATATCTAAAAATTACGAAAATTGGCAGGTAGATACTTCTAAAGCTCCTCAAGCTCAAGGACTCCTTGGCTTGCACAAAATGGAGCTACAAAAAGATGAATTGGTATTTACAATGGTGTTTAGTGATGAAAATCACTTTAAATGGATGTAAAGGATTTAAAAATTTAAAGGTCGCCTTAGTGCTAGATCTGCGTTGAGTGCTCGTACTTGCTTCTTCATGAGGAAAATTACTGGCCTATTTGCCAGATCTTCGTTGACTCCCTTGTCTGCTGCTAACAAAGCTCCATACCAAAGATTCAAGAAGATTTCCAAAGGAGAAAATCTAGGTACATTATTCACCTTTGAACTCCAAGACAGAAGGAACATAGCATTGTCCAATTATGGTACACAAACTCTATCAAAGATAGAAGTTTGACACAAAAGGTTAGCTTATATTGGAGAGAGGAACTTGAAACAAATTATTAGAGATCAAAGTGTACTTGGAATACCACATATCACAAAGCAACACATGATTTACAAATGTAGTGCATGCCAATTTGTATAAGTCTCACATGCAAGCTTTTTACGAAAAAGGGATACATACATGGAGACATCTTGAAGCTTCTCCACGTTGATGTTTGCAGAACAAGCAAGGAAATATCTATATCAAGGTAAAGATATTATGTATCTTTCATTGATGATTGTAGTAGATGGAGTATACTATATTTCATGAAGCATGAAGATGGTGTTTTCTGATTTCAAGTATCTTGCAGTTGTAGAAAAATCAAAGAAGTAGAACATTGAAGAGCTTAAGGTGTGATGGAGAGGGAGAATATTTTCAGCGATTTTGAATCTTTCTTACAAGAGATAGAGGGATCAAACCAAAAATTAGAACTAGTTATATGCAAGAGCAAAATGGTATAGCAAAAAGGAGGAATATAAACATTCTTGAAGTAGCTAGGTCAATGTTTAATGAGAAGAAGTTGCCCAATTATCTATGGGAAAAGACAATATCCATTGCCACATACCTAAATAATATGTTACCATCAAATTCCTTGGTAGGAATGACACGTTATGAACCTTGTGATGGAAGAAGACCAAGTTTGGAGCATTGCAGGATATTTAGATACATTGCATGTTCACACATACCTTCACAAATTAGAGGGAATCTTAATACTAAGGTAGAGAAATGTGTGTTCATAGGCTATGAAAAAAATCAAAAGGTTTATAGGCTATAAAATCCTAGCACTAAAGAATTCATTGTAAATTATGATGAAGTAATTGATGAGAATAAATATTGGTTTGAAGATGATTGTAGGAAAATCAACTTGCCCTATGATTTGGAAGATGACTTTCCAACTTTATCAAAAAAAACTCCACATACACTTGACGAATTGAGTGACCAAAAGATACCTAGAAGGGATATCAAGTCATGGAACTCCCAAGGTAAACAGAAAGTGCAGGAATTAAAAGATGTTGCAGAATCATCTTAACAAACAATCATAAGGTCTACAAGGGAAAAGAATAAACCAAAAAGGTATGGATATGATAGCTCACTATTTAATAAGCATTCTATATACATGGTTCATGAAATGAATTTTGAAGAACCCTCATCTTATGAGGAAGCAAATAATAAGTCAAAGTGGAAGTACTCCATGGAAAAAGAGATTGAAACATTGCAAGCGAACAACAATTGGGACTTGGTTTTGCAAAACCTCAAGCATGAAAGTCATTAGATCCAAATGGATCTACAAGGTGTTAGTCGGCCGCCGAGTGAGACAAATGTAATGACTGACGGATGTAACGGAGTTCCTTGAATTACGCGCAAAAGTTGGTACATGCACTTTGTAAATCTATATAAAGCAATGTAAGGAGAATGCTCGAGAGAGATGTCTTTCTGGAATTGCTGGATTGTTCGCTTAATTTTTTGTCAGAGTACTGTTTACACTGTTGTGGAGTCTGAGTAATGTAAATGTTGAGTTTCGTATCGGATGCTCACATTGAAGTTCACCGTAACGAGTGATTGAATGATGGATTGTGTGTCTGAGTACTGTTATCGTGTGGTATTGCTGCGTATTCTTCAGTTATTGAAGTACCCTGAGTCAGTTTGAGTAGTTATCTGGCTATGTGAATTGAATAGGTAATATGTTGCCCTGTCGGAGTATGTTCTGTGTGTTTCCATCAGACTCATTGCATTCGGTGTAATAATTGTGACCTCGAATATGAGTACGAACTAGTATCTTTGGTAACATGGACTTTTGAGATCACTGGCAAGTGTGGTGACGAATGAATCTATCAGCTATAGTCTTTGCTTTGGTTGATTTATGGTATAATAGCGGAGCTGTAGAATGGACTACTGCTCTATTCCAATAGCATAATAGTCTGAACAAGTTCGATACGCAGGCGTAAAAGAAACCCAATATTGTCTAGTTACCGCAAGTAACTAAGCTAAGACATGCATTAGTGTTTTGATGTTGTGATTAAGAAATGGGAAAAGAGTACAGGGCCTCTGTCTAACAGACCCCTACCACTCCCAAGAACCCACTTGGTCTGATAACGCCTTTTGGTAATAGAAAGTTTAATACAGTTTACGGTGAATCACTATTTTACGTTTAATATTTGTTCGGTAACGATTTCGGCTAGTTATTAACACAGCGTAACTGTGTAACATTTAACACTTGGCGCCGTCTGTGGGAAAGTGGCATCAAGATTGCCAGTCATCTGTCAGAATTAGATTATCGTTCGATTGGCAGTAGCAATAGAACCAGATTGTTGCAGATTGTCCCGTTAGTAATACTACGCGATTAGTACAAAAGATGATACATGCCGGTTACTCGATCCGATGAAACGTATCCCAAGAACCATCAGTCTGGAGTACTAAAACCAACTTTGGGAGGTGGAAGTACAACTAAGACTGACCCAGTTGTCAAGAAAGTTAAGAATGTTAAAACTGATTCTGGTCATATTTCGGTGGGACCTGTTACGCCTCTGGAACATTCCGGTACTATTTCGGCACAGTCTGTCGAAGATATAGTAATTCCAAAACCTGCCAAGACGCAGTGGGAATCTAGTTTAACAACCTTGGAAAAAGATTCAGATTCATCTACGATTAGAAACACTTTAGTCAAAGAAATCGGCGAAGGTGAAAAAACGCCGAAATCGGGCATAATTTCGGTTCATTCTGGTGATATTTCGGTAAGAGGATCACAGTTTTTCAGTGACGATTTAGCATTTTCTACTGAATCCTCAGCCCAATCACCGTGCTCGAAAGCAAGTTCCCATACACTGGACATCAAGGAGGAAGGAAGGCTGTTCGAAACAGAGATTCGAAGCATATCAAGCAAGATAATCACACCGGAAAGTGCGCCATCTGATGATACAGATTCCGGTAGTTCAGATATTCAGGCCCGAGATACAGAAGGAAGGTATAATACACTTATGATGAACGGACAACAACAACAGTTATGTCCACCAAGGCCACCTCCAACGGGAGTGACATACACGAAGTTTGGTGGATTTCCAGGAGATGATCCGGATGCTCACGTACGCACCTTCGAGATAAGCTACACAGTTCTCAATCATCCACCAGATCAGGCCTACAAAGCCATTGTCTTCCAATCTACACTTGTTAATGAAGCAGCTAGATGGCTTACAGAATATGATATTAATCATTTCGGCACCTACGAAGCAGTACGAGATGCTTTTCTACAGCGATTCAGGCTAAAAAAGAATCCAGCTAAAATTTTTTATTATCTGCAGAATAACAGACAGAAACCAAATCAAACTGTACAGGAGTATGCTACTCTCTTCAAAACACACTTAAGGCAGCTACCACCGGCCCATGCTAACTTACCAGATGATGTTATCACTCAGTGGTTCATTAATGGCTTAGTTCCACAACTTAAGCAGATCATGATCATAAGATGTGTTGGAGCCATGTCCCTCGATGCAGTCATTGCAATGACTCTGCAACTGGAACACAAAGTCGGTGGATTTACAGAAGATTTAGAATGGTTAAAAGCAAAAAAGAATGTTGCAGAAGATATTACTAGACAGGTATACTGCAACATATGCAAAAATTCAGGATATACCAATGCCAATTGCGCACTTAATCAAACATTCTGCGCTATATGCAACATTGCCGAACACACCACCGAAAATTGCGCATACAACACTAGAGTACAAGGAACAGCAACTGTCAATGCAATTATCCAGGAACAAGGACAACCAGCCAATCACTATGTGCCTCCATAAATGAGAAACAACCAGCAGCAAGGATATCAAAATTACCGAGGACAGAGGAATAACAATTATAATCCAAACTGCTGGCAAAACGGACCACCACCGGAAAATCCCAATTTACCACCACCATGCTGCCATTTTTGTGGTGAATTTGGACATATTAGGAGATTTTGCAAGGATGCAGCTGAGTATGATCAAAGGAAGAAGGAACGTCAAAATCCAATGGCCAACATGGTAAAAATCACACCGGTGGAAATACAGGCTGCTATAATCCAGACCCGTTCCGATAAACAACTACAACCCGCAGCAGAAATATTTGAACCAGGGATACATGAACAACACAGAATGTATAACAAAGCTAGTCAATGGACCACAGCAGAACCACCAGTCTTTCCAGAGCCTATTCCGGTAGCCAAGCCCTCGTTAACAAAGGAAGGAACACAACAAAGGGAGTTAGCAGTAGAAACATCATTAGCAGCAGATACATTGCCCATCGTAGACACCTCCGCATCAGTAGAGGCATCAACTTCAACATCAGTAGAGCCTGTCAATCAATCTCAACAGGCTTGGGAAATCTTATCTAAGGCATCTATCACTCTGCCTCTGGGCCAACTACTAGCATTAGTACCTGGAATTCGCCAACGGTTCCAACAACAGTTCAGTCCGGTACCTTCTTGTATTCCGGCGACAGCAGCAGTTCAACTGGAACCTGATTCTATCATTCAGTTCCCTTGATTACAGTATGGTATAAGAATCATAAGATTACACAGGTATTAATTGATGGAGGCTCTGGTGTTAACATTGCGACTGCGGCATTATGCAAAAGATTAGGATGGAACGAAATCGAACCAGTTCAATTTTTTGTCAGAATGGAAGATCAATCAAGAGTCCATCCTGTAGCACTTGTGCGAAATGTACCCATCACTTTGCAAGGTACGACCTTTAAAATGACCTTTGTTATACTAGATTTGTCAGAATCCACTTTGGATTACAACCTTCTTTTTGGCTGACCTTGGCTGAAACATGCGAAGGTAATACAGGACTGGTCTGCACAAGAGCTTACGTTTAAAGATGCTAATCGTAGATATGTGGTAAAATTAGATGCTATACAACCTTGCGAGCTACACGCTAGACCGTATTTTGTTGAACCAGTCCATATGCTAGATGGATTGTCAGATGATGAAGAAGAAGAGTTTCTGAAGAGTAACACTGACTTAATTTCCTTAGGGACTATTGATCTACAGCTCGTTGTAGATAATTGGAATGCTTCAGTCTGTACAGTAATACCCGTCACAGAAGAGGCTAAGAAGGAAGACATTTTTTCGACACATGACGATGAATTGCAGCAACTTCTTAAACCAACATACAACACAGAGAAACATCAACAGTTCTATGTCCCCAAAGATCGGCTGATTACTTACAATTTAGGAGATGAAGATCATCCGCTTCCTGTGAAGATAAAGCAAAACTTACCGGAAACATTTCAAGCAGATTTAATCTAGCTACTCTAAGAATTCTTTGATGTCTTTGCATGGGACCACAAAGACATGAAAGGATTGGACCCCCGTATCTACCAGCACAGGGTCATGCTGAAGCCAGAAGCAAGACCGATAAAGCAAACCAGCTACCAGATGAATCCCCACCATGCCTCCCAGGTAAAGGCAGAACTTGATAGGTTATTGAAAGTTGGATTCATCGTGCCAGTAGAGCATGCTGAATGGATCTCCCCGATTGTGATTGTGCCAAAGAAAAACAAGCAATTGAGAATTTGTGTAGATTACCAAAAATTAAATGCAGCAACCGTACCGGATCCCTTTCCAATTCCCTTTTTAGATACCATGCTTGATAGAGTAGCAGGTCACGAGATGTATTCATTTCTAGATGGATATAGTGGCTACAACCAAGTAAGAATGGCCGAAGAAGATATACCGAAAACTGCATTTATTACCAATGGGGGTGTCTTTGATTGTACGGTAATGTGGTTTGGATTAAGAAACACACCAAGCACATTTCAAAGATGTATGTAGGAGATTTTCTCCTTATCTCACTTCATTTATGCAAGTATATCTCGACGATTTTTCAATTTTCGGTAAGATGATAGCACATTTGTCTCATTTACGGTGCTGCTTTCAGAAATGTAGAGAATATAGACTCTGTTTGAATCCAAACAAATCGGTGTTTGCGGTCTCATGTGGCAAGTTACTTGGCCACATTGTATCTGCACAAGGTATCCAAGTAGATCCAGATAAGATTTCGGCAGTATTAGAAGCTCCGGTGCCAGCTTCTCCAAAAGAAGTTATGCGCTTTATGGGCCAAGTACGGTGGCATGGAAGGAACTTACGGTGGCTTGCTCATCTGGCTATACCACTAAACAAGCTAATCAGCAAAACACCTAGACAATTTGAATGGACCCAAGAATGCCAGATAGCCTTTGATCGTTTAAAGCATTTATTAACACAAGTTCCTATCTTACAACCGCCGGACTGGGATCACCCATTTCATATATTTGTTGATGCTTCAGATATAGCAATAGGAAGTGTATTGATGCAACAAATTGATAAATGGTTCAAACCAGTGTATTATGCAAGTCGAAGATTAGCACCTGCTGAGAAAAATTACTCTGTAACAGAAAGAGAATGTCTAGGGCTAGTATATTCGGTCAAAAAATTTAGACATTACTTGGTAGGCCGTAAATTCACATTTCATGTAGATCACGCTGCACTTGTCTATCTAGTTCGGCAGCAGCATCTAGGTGGTCGATTAGCACGATGGGTCTTACTCTTGTAGGAATTTGATTACGAAGTCATTCATCGGCCAGGCAGTTCACACGCCTTAGCAGATTTTTTATCCCGCTTAGATTCCGGTGAAGCTCCAGTGAGCATAGATGACACGACACCCACGATTTATCTATCAGAACCAATTAATGAAGAATCTACAGACCCACCTATCCCATTTTCATATTATGCTCAGATCTTGACCTTTCTCACTGATGGTTGCCTTCCATCTCAGACTTCTAGAGCAGTATGCAGGAAAATTGTAGTTTTTAGCTGCCAATTTCGGTTAATTGCTGGAGAATTATATTATGTAGATCACACCGGAATCCTACTTCGATGTATTCCACCGCATGAACTTAACTCAGTTATCACTTTGGCTCACTCGATTCCTTCCGGTGGCCACTTTGCTGCAGATCTAACTCACCGGAAAATTCTGCAGAGTGGTCTCTGGTGGCCAACGATGTACAGAGATATATTACAGTTTGTCAAACAATGTAATACTTGTCAAAGATCGGGTCAGCCTTTACAACGTCATTTTTTTCCTCTCCAACCCATCTTACCAATGGAACCTTTCCAGAAGTGGGGTCTAGATTTTATCGGTCCAATTACACCACCAGCAGTCTTCAGTAACAACCGTTACATACTGACCTGTACAGACTATGCAACCAGATGGGTTGAAGCCTAGGCTTTACGGTCTGCTACAGCCGTTACGGTAGCAAAGTGTCTGCTAACCGATGTCTTTCCATGTTTTGGCTTACCACTGGAAATTGTCTCAGATCAAGGTGCTCATTTTGTAAACAATCTAATGAAGGCACTTACACATTCATTCCAAGTCACACATAAATTTAGTTCTCCTTATTATCCTCGTGCTAATGGATTGGCCGAAAGTACAAACAAATCTTTGTTGAATATCCTTTGAAAATTGATCATGGAATCACCGGAAAGATGGGATCAACTGCTACCTGCAGTGTTATGGGCATACCGGACTACCTACAAGGTAACAACAGGATTGACACCCTTCAAATTAGCTTATGGCTTAGAAGCTATAGCACCAATGGAGATAGTCATACCAAGTTTACGCGTAGCAATCACTCAGAAACTTCTACGGGAAGACTCACTGTCAATTCGGTTGGACACACTCAGAGAGTTAGATGAGCACCGATGGCTCAGTTTCTTAACTATGCACGAAGTTCAACTAAGACAGGCAAGGATGCACGATAAAAACCTGAAAACTCCAGTGTTTTCGGTAGGACAGCTTGTACTTTTTTATAATGCAAAGTCAAATAGATCCGCCGGCAAATTCAAATTACGGTGGTTCGGCCCTTACAAAATCTCAGAGCAAATCGGTCCAGCAACTTTTCAATTGACTACGTTGACCGGAAATCCACTTCCAAAAGCAATCAACGGCTCGAAGCTGCGGCCGTATCGAAGCGCTACTAGTCCGCATTAAATCATTCGGCGGTGGACCACATTTTTTAGCTTTTGTTTTTTACTTTTCATTCTGTTCTTTCTCTTCTTTTTTAATAGCCGTGTTTTGTCATAAGCCGCCCTCCTTACCAATTACTCAAGTATGCATGCCAAATTAAAAGCAATATCATTCCAGCACTGCACAATGATAACCATCACTTCCTACCCCCTCACCGTAATGTCTGTACTTAAGCTCTTCGGTTGCGCCAAAAAAACGCTATTGTGTTCTTGTGATTGTGATTGTGTGTTCTGTGCTCTGTTTAGCCGTGTGCTGTGTCCTATGTATTCGTGTTCGCATGCACAATGGAAGCGTTGGCGAACTACACAGCCTTCTGTGATGGTATCCCTACCGAGGTAGGAGAATACCTGCGTATCCGAGGGTTGGCCAACTTCGTTGAGCTGCCTTGGCACTCAGTGGAAGCCCATCCCTTCTTCACACAAATTATCCCAGCCATCGCCCAATCTCCCATCACCGAACGACAATGGCTCTTCCCCTCCCTACCATCTAGAACTGTAATAACCTTCCAGGCCTTCGCTGAAGCCTTCCGCCTCACTCCACAAGGCCGCGAGAATGGCCCAAGTATCCCCGTAGCCCGCATGACCGAACTTTTCCCCCGCCATTCATCGAACGAATACGCCATTCTCTGCCGCCCCGAACCTGAAAGAACCGCATTGCAGTTCTTAGTTGCGATCCTTAATCTCCAGAAACGCACCTATGGTATCTCCCGCCCATTCTATTCCGCCATCGACCTTGCCGCACGAGAACCCGTTAATTTTGCCTCATTTTTCTTTCACCGAATCCATAAGGAGTGCGTCGCCATAGTGAAACAAGTCAACAAAGGAACCACCCCTCGATCCAGACTTCCCCACATCCTTTCTTTTCTCTTCCCAACCATACTCGCCGCTCAACCACCTCAACGAGGACCAGTTTTAAGGCACGAAGAGTCAGTTCAACTACTAGAAGATGAGGAAGAAGAAGATGAAGAAGAGCTCAATCAGTTGTTCCGCCGGAAACGCATCAGGATTAGCTCCTCAGAAAGTGAAGCACAAGGCTCAGCCAGAAAGGATAAAGATGATGATAAAGAAGACGAGAAGCAAGAAGAAGAGACGTTCCATGATACAGCCACCTCAATGCATAATGAATCATCGATTGAGCAACAAGAACAACAAGATCAAGCAGAGACGGAAATAATTTCGACCGAAAAAGAATCAGAGCAATAGGAAAATGAGCAGCAATCTAATCATGATGCACTAGACAAGCTACTGAAGGCAGTGGAATCCACAGAAGCACACAATGCAGAAACGGAACAAACAAACAAGGTAACAACTACTGACTCTGCCCTCCCCAAAACCCCGCCTGCTAACACCATCTCTCAACCGGAACCACCCCGCAGCCCCATCAAGCCCAGTCACCCCACCGGAACTTCTGAAGCCTCTACATCCTCCCTCAATTATTCACCACCTAATTCACAACAACTGCTCACCGAAACCTCGGCGCAACCTCGCCCTCCTCTGCCACCCCACCCCATTCCAGTTTTTTTGGAATTAGAAGCTATGGGTCACCTTTTAATTAATCTATCCCAACAACTGCCGCAACACCTGAAGCAAGCCACAGACAGTGCACGAGAAGAATTCCAAAGGAAATTGGAAATAATGGAGGCGGATATCACCCCTCTTCAGGAAGAATTACAAGCAGCAAGAGCGGAAAATCATGCACTACATGAGCAGATCAAGCAACTACAGGCTACACTCCAAGCACAAGAAGAACACTCAAACCAGAGAGATAAGGCACTGGCTGAAAAAGATGAACTACTGACAGCTGCCGACACCGAAATAATAAAGTTAAATCAAACAATCAAAGATACAGACGATACAAGAATAGCACTAGGAAACCTACTGGAAGAAACAAGACTCCAGTTACAGGATATAGTATAGAAATACCAAGAGAAGCAGAGAGAAGCAAAGCAGGCAGTAGAAGAGTTACAAAGAACAAAAGAATCCTTAGACGATGTCAACAACATGCTGAAACACCAACTGAACAGAGAATCTAAATATCAGAAGGACTTAGCAAATGCCCGTAGAGAACGGGATGCTTACTACCAAACCATCGAGTTCCAGAACCAACAGTTCGGAAGATTAGATAATCAGGTAGGCAACCAGAAAGACAGAATCAACGAGATGCAGAAACAAGTAACAGACATGAAGACAGCAAGAGATGCGGCATTATCAAATGAATTTTATTTACAAGAGGCCTTTTTGCAAACACAGGCCAAAATTTTGCTCACCGAAGCCATTGCCATCAGTTCCGTTAGAGTAGATGCGCAGATTTTAGAACCCGACACCCTTAAGCAATTATTAGAAACCCTTAAGAAAAAAATAGCCCGGACATTTAGATTAGCCAGGAATATGTATTTAGAAGGTATCATAGATGAACAGTAGTTTTGTAATAAAAATCACTTGCGGGTTCGAGTCCACCGTGCGTGCCATTGTTAGTCGGCCGCCGAGTGAGAAAAATGTAATGACTGCCGAATGTAACGGAGTTCCTTGAATTACACGCAAAAGTTGGTACGCGCACTTTGTAAATCTATATAAAGCAATGTAAGGAGAATGCTCGAGAGAGACGTCTTTCTGGAATTGCCGGATTGTTCGCTTAATTTTTTGTCAGAGTACTATTTACACTGTTGTGGAGTCTGAGTAATGTAAATGTTGAGTTTTGTATCGGATGCTCACATTGAAGTTCACCGTAACGAGTGATTGAATGACGGATTGTGTGTCTGAGTACTGTTATCGTGTGGTATTGTTGCATATTCTTCAGTTATTGAAGTACCCTGAGTCAGTTTGAGTATTTATCTGGCTATGTGAATTGAATAGGTAATCTATTGCCCTGTCGGAGTATGTTCTGTGTGTTTCCATCAGACTCATTGCATTCGGTGTAATAACTGTGACCCCGAATATGAGTATGAACTAGTATCTTTGGTAACATGGACTTTTGAGATCACTGGCAAGTGTGGTGACGAATGAATCTGTCAGCTATAGTCTTCGCTTTGGTTGATTTACGGTATAATAGCGGAGCTGTAGAATGGACTACTGCTCTGTTCCAATAGCAGAATAGTCTGAAGAAGTTCGATACGCAGGCATAAAGAAACCCAATATTGTCTAGTTACCGCAAGTAACTAAGCTAAGACGTTCATTAGTGTTTTGATGTTGTGATTAAGAATTGGGAAAAGAGTACAGGGCCTCTATCTAACAGACCCCTACCACTCCCAAGAACCCACTTGGTCTGATAACGCCTTTCGGTAATAGAAAGTTTAATACAGTTTACGGTGAATCACTATTTTATGTTTAATATTTGTTCGGTAATGATTTCGGCTAGTTATTAATACAACGTAACTGTGTAACATTTAACAAAGGTAAAGAAGAACTCTAATGGAACCATAAATAGGTACAAGGATATATTAGTAGCCAAGGGGTATGCTCAAACTCGATGCATTGATTATGAGGAGATCTTCTGTCTTGTAGCAAAGATGCATACAATAAGAACACTCAAGAGTATTGCAATTTCCAAGAATGGGAAGATATACCACATGGATGTCAAGAATGCTTACTTGAATGGATGGATCTTAGAAGAGGTATATATGGCTCAACCTCTTGGTTTTCAAGACTCGCGATACCTTGAATATCTTTTCATATTGAAAAGAGCATTATATGGACTAAAGAAAGCTCCAAGAGCTTGGAATCATAGACTAGTTACTTATCTAAAAAACAAAGCTTTTGTGGCTAGCAAGGCAAATCCTTCCTTGTTCATCAAGAGAGCTCATGAAGAAGTCATATAACTCTGTGTACATATAGATGATATTATTATAACAAGTTATGATGTTGAAGGCATAAGGAGAATCAAACATGAAATGAAGGAAGAGTTCTAGATAAGTGATTTAGGGTAGCTAACATACTTCCTTGGATTGGATGTTATATATACAAAGCATGCTACATATCTCACTCAGAGAAAGTACGTTACAGACACGCTTACAAATTTCAAGATGGAAAATAAAAGGTCCACAGGTACACCTATGGAAGGGAATTCCAAACTAAGTGCTCATGAGGGAGAAATTGAAGACGTAATAGGCTATCAAATTTTAGTTGAAAGTCTCAATTATGCCACTCTCAGAAGAGTAGATATCAGCTATAGTGTAAGTATTTTGATTTAGTTTATGGAATCACCTAGGAATCCACACATGGAGGCATCCAAATGGATACTCAAGTATCTTAAAGAAAACCAGTGAAGGACTATTCTATTTTTATACCTCTAATATAGATATCAAGATCTTTTCTAATGTAGATTGGGCAAGATCAAGAGATGATAAGAGAAGTACATACATACGGTTATCTTTCATTTGCAGCTTCTAAACTTATTTCTTGGACATCAAAATAGAAATCTACTATTGCTCTCCCATCTATAGAAGTTGAGTATAGAGGATTAGCCAATGCTACTCAAGAAGCCATGCATATTAAGACACTATATCTTGATTTAGGAATCCATAAGTCAACTCCTCATATATTTGGTGATGATATGAGTTCTTTACATCTTGCAAAAAAATCATATTTACCATGCAAGGTGCAAACACATTGAGGTCCACAACTACGTTGTTAGGGAGAAGATCATAATCAAAGAAATTGAGCTCTTATACACCTCAACTCAACAACAATGTGAATATATGATGATTAAATCTTTTTGATGGAGTAAAGCTAAATAGGTTCAAATCAATGATTGAACTTTAGGAGATTGTAAAAGAATCAAGACTCAAGCATCTTAGTATTGAGGGGGAATTGTTGGTACATGTGGAAAGCCTAAGAGCTTTACCATATCTTTGGACTTCGTGGACTTTGAGCATCAGATATATGTACTCACATTTATCCTTAGTTCTTGCTTCAAGGAAACCTTTAACTTGCTTTTACTCATTGTAAACATTTTTAGACCTTAAAATCTGAGAATTAAGGTAGACTAAATAGAGCCAAAAGCTAGAGGCTATATGTGAATTTGAAACTAAAAAAGGTATTTGTTCATCTTTGGTAAAACCATCAACACTAACCAACTAGAATCATGAGCAAAAGTCTATATACACTTCAATCAAGAATCGTGGATAATGAGCTGAGCACTCATGCATTTCAAGATTTATTATTGCTCATTTATTGTATCCATATGATTCATCCAACACCTCAAAGCAATGTAATGTACATATCAATACATATACTTGAAGTTTCTTCAGCATCAACATCTTTGAGCTACTATGTACTAATGATTGTCTACGACGCATGTCTATTGACTTATCAGTCATTGAAGTGAATTTATGGTCTCCATATCTCAACCAATGCATGGATCATGAAGGTATTATCCTTTTGAAATTGTGTATCCAAGGATTTGATCATTTAAGCTTCGTGTGCAGAGATATGAATTAGTCCCTATGCCTGTGTATATGCATTATCTTCTTCCTAAAATGTCGAAATCACACCTATCAATTCTTAAGTATATTTCCCATATTCTACGCACTCCAAATTCAAGATATAACTTTTAAAAACTCACTTACCTTCATCTTCGAACCTGTGGAAAAGGATATTCTTCAATTCATACTAGTTAAGGGCATTAACCATTTTTTTGAGTACCTTCTTCCATAAATAGAAGGTTTTCTCTTCATGCTCATAATTTGCAATTAGTCTCTTTGGACATAAATTCTTGAGAGCATTGCTCCAAATTAATGAGCTAACATTAGCAAGAATAGGAACTCCATTTATTTGTGAAAGCCAGAAATAGACAAGCCCATAGTAGGTTTTCCCAGAGACACTCTCATCTCTTTACTCTACCATCACCTCCTCACATACCTATCTATCATTATGTATGTATCTCTCTCTCTGTCTATATATATATATATATATATATATATATATATATATATATATATATATATATATATATATATATATATATATATATATATATATATATATATATATATATATATATATATATATATATATACATACATACATACATACATACATACATACATACATACATACATATATCCATACATACATACATACATACATGCATGCATACCTACATACCTACATACCTACATACATACATACATACATACATACATACATACATGCATGCATACATGCATGCATGCATACATACATACATACATACATACATGCATGCATACATACATACATACATACATATATACATACATGTATATGTAATGGAATAACAATGCCACATTGAGAGATGTAACCTTAATTTCCAGCAAACCCTTATTTAAAAAATGATAAAAATGGTAAAAAATGGCTTTAGATGTTCTTATAGTTTTCATCAAAAGCTATCTAATGATATAGTACTTGATCATCAAAGACTTAAAAGTCCATCAAAACGCTAATCCTATTTTTCAACTTTATATATATAACCCTATCCCTAGTTATATATAGACCTAACCGTAATGATATATAAATCTAGCACAAGTTTCTCTCTCTCGTTATCTACCCACACACAAACATACACACACACATACATACATACATACATACATACATACATATATATATATATATATATATATATATATATATATATATATATATATATATATATATATATATATATATATATATATATATATATATATATATATACATACATAAATACATACATACATACATACATACATACATATATATATATATATATATATATATATATATATATATATATATATATATATATATATATATATATATATAGAGAGAGAGAGAGAGAGAGAGAGATATGTGTGTGTGTGCGTGTGTGTATGTATGTATATATATATATATATATATATATATATATATATATATATATATATATATATATATATATATATATATATATATATATATATATATATCCAAATGAGCCATAAGGCATCTGAGCCACACACACTCAACAGTTGTTGTGAAAGCTACCCTATACTCAGCCTCACAACTGGAATTGGCCACAGTATGCTGCTTCTTGCTCAACCAAAATATACATGAGCTATCAATCATGAAGCAAAAATCACTCGTGGACACACGAGTGTCATAGCAACTTGCCCAATCATTGTCAAAAAAAGGATGCAAATCTGGCGGTAATGATCCCCCCTTGGGATAAAACAATCCAAGTAACCGGGTAGCACTCAAGTAGTGAAAGATGCACTTAACCGCCTACCAATGTTTGACACCTAGGCAATGCATAAACCTGCTCATCTGTGAGACAACAAACTAAATATCTGGCTCAGAGAGAGAGATATGTGTGTGTGTGTGTGCGTGTGTGTATGTGTGTGTGGGTGTATATATATATATATATATATATATATATATATATATATATATATATATATATATATATATATATATATATATATATATATCCAAATGAGCCATAAGGCGTCTGAGCCACACACACTCAATAGTTGTTGTGAAAGCTACCCTATACTCAGCCTCACAACTGGAATTGGCCACAGTATGCTGCTTCTTGCTCAACCAAAATATACATGAGCTACCAATCATGAAGCAAAAATCACTCGTGGACACACGAGTGTCATAGCAACTTGCCCAATCATTGTCAAAAAAAGGATGCAAATCTGGCGGTAATGATCCCCCCTTGGGATAAAACAATCCAAGTAACCGGGTAGCACTCAAGTAGTGAAAGATGCACTTAACCGCCTACCAATGTTTGACACCTAGGCAATGCATAAACCTGCTCATTTGTGAGACAACAAACTGAATATCTGGCTGAGTAATGCATAAGTAAATCAAGCATCCAACAACCTCTGATAGAGAACAGCATCAAATGCATCTCCAACATCATGAAGACTCTATCGTAAACCTGTCTCCATAGGAATGGAAATAGGCTTATAGTCTTCAAGGCCAAAAGGTTGCAATAATGTGTCAATATATTTCGTTTGACACAAAGCCATTCCACCATCAACTTGCATAAATTGAATTCCCAAATAGTGATGCAAATGCCCCATATGAGACATCTCAAATGAGGCATGCAAATCAGCCTTAAAATCAGCAATATGCATGTCATGAGGACGAGTGAGCAACATTTCATCAACATATACACAATGATCAAAAGCACATCATTAGCACACTTAACATATAAGGTGCTTTCAGTTGGACTATTCTCAAAACCATGTGCAATCAGATAGGCATGTATCTTTTCATACCAAGCACATGGTGGTTGCTTTAAACCATATAATGCCTTCTTTAACCTGCACACCTGGTTTTCATGCCCTTTTTGCACAAAGCCACGGGGCTGAAGAACATACACTTCTTCATGCAAGTCACCATCCAAAAATGTTGTTTTAATGTCCAACTCATGTACATTCCAACCATGATGAGCTACAAGAGAACAAATGCTACGAACTGTAGTCATTCAGCAAGTAGGAGCAAAAGTTTCATCAAAATCAATGCCTCTTTCCTATGCATAACCCTTTGCAACAAGCCTAGGTTTATACCTGTCAACTGTTCCATCAGGTTTACGCTTTAGCTTGTATACCCACTTTGTGCCAATGGCCTTCTTGCGAGGAGGCAAGTCACATAAAGGCCAGGTACCATTCTTCATTATAGCATCATATTCAGATTGCATAGTAGCCATCCAATTTTTTGAACTTTATGCTTGTTCAAATGAAACAGGCTCATTCTCATCACTGATACTAGACGCAGCCATAGCATAGCAATCTGATAGAAAAGAGGCACTATGAGATCCTGATCGAGTATGATATGACAGAGGTGCATCTAATTTGTTGTCATGCAAAGTCTGCACCAACCATTTTGGCATAGTTTTTGCCTAGTCAATATCAGCTCTCTCATCAGCAAGTGCATCATGTAAATATGCATAAAAAATGGAGTGATCTGCATCATCAGATGGAACTTGCAAAGCCTGAGAAGTTGCCTCATTAGGACTAGCACTAGACTGTCCACCTGTAAAAAGAGGCACCAAAGTATCATACATGTCTTTGGAGCTAATAGATGTCTCCTTAGTACATGAAAGTAAGGGTTGAATAACATCTTCCACAAAAACAACATCACGGCTAACCAGAATGCATTTAGTCTTTGTATGATACAGACGATAGCCTTTGCTTTCAGAACTATAACCAACAAAAATACATTTACTGCATTATCGTCCTATTTTCTACGATGTTGTTCAAGCACTAATGCATATGCAAACAACCAAAAACATGCAGATGAGCAATAGATGGCTTGCGACCATGCCAAGCCTCATATGGAGTGATAGACTATAGTGCTTTAGTGGGACACCTGTTAAGTACATATGTTGCACACATGATAGCCTCAAGCCAAAAACTATGTGGTAAAACCTGACTCTTGACCATACACCTCGCCATCTCCATGAGTAACCTGTTCTTCCATTCAGAAACCCCATTCTGTTGACGTGTATATGGCACTGAAGATTGATGTTTTATCCCACATTCAACCAGAAATGCATTAAAGTCCGAAGACATATATTCCCCCCCTCGATCAAAATGGAGGGTGCCCATTTTACATGCTGATAGATTTTCAGCCAAAACCAGAAACTGTTTGAAGCACATAAACACTTCCAACTTTTCCTTTAATGGATATACCCATGCATGCCTGGAAAGTCACGAAGTAAAGATAGTTCCCAAAAGAAGGTGTCTGCATAGGACCACACATATCACTATGTACAAGCTACAATTTTTTAGTAGCCCAAACTGAACCATCTTTTGGAAAGGAGGAACGTTGCATTTTGCCCAATAGAAAGCCTTCACAAACATGTTTTCCCGGTGCCTCAAGTTTGGGCAAAGAGGACACCATTTCATATTTCTGCAAGTGTAGCAAACTAGCAAAATTCAGATGACCAAAGCGTGCATGCCAAAGCTTTGCATCTGATATTGCCTGAGAATCATGTATTGCACATGCCAAATCATTTATAGATCTTTCACAGTCTATGAACTAGCCCATGACATAAAATGCCAGAAGCAATAATGATGTCGCCATTCGACAAATTATGAATTGTACATCTGTCATCAACAAATTTCATAAACAATCCAATCTTGGCTAATGCAGAACCTGATAACAGATTTTTCTTGATTCCTGGCACAAACAAAGCATATGACAAAGTGAAAGAACTACCATCAGCGGTAGTCAAAATGATCTTACCAACTCCCATAATAGGATAAGAGGAGTTGTTGGTGCATGTAACTGTATTCCCCATAGGGGTAGGCTCGAGTGAAAAGAAGAAACTGCGCTGCGAGGTAATATGTTTGGTCTCCCCACTATCAAAGTACCAAACATCTGAGTCTACTGCAAACATGCACTATTCCTAAGAAGATGGTTCAAAACTGCAAACAATAGTAAACACCCATTCTTCATCCTACACAAGATTAGCAAACTCTGTTTTTGGTGTAGAGGCCTCTGCAACAACCATTCTGACCTCTTTCTTCTTTGCCTCTTTAGCAGCCAGTTTTGGATAGCTCTTAATGACATGATCATTTGCTTTATAGTATTTGCAAAACAATTTGTGCTTTTCTGATTTCTTATCATCTTTGTCTTCCTTCGTCGAATGTGCAGCATTTGTAGATTTCTTCTTGCTAGTAGAAGAGCTCAATTTTCCTTTGCCCTTCTGACTAGCCAAGAAAGCTTGATTTGCAACATGCATAACAGACATGTTCTACCTAGATTGATCTTCCTGCAGTAGAAGAGAGACTAACTCCTCAAATGACAAGGCATTTGGATTGCCTTTCATCATCAAACGAAGAGTAGAAGCAAAACTCTAATATAAGTCGGGAAGACCATTCAGAATGGTTTGCACAAGTGAGCTATCTAGTATAACTTCATCAGTTGAAATCAATTGTTCTTTCAAATCCTTTATCTTTGTGAGAAAATTGTCCATAGAATCACCTTCATTCATGCGCTCACTCTCCAATTGCTTCCGGACGTAAGCAACATGAGCCTCGTTCCTAGCCTGGTACAATGTGGTAAGTGTATCCCAAGCATCCTTAGCTGTTCTACAAGAGGCATGTCTACACATCTCCGGTTACAGTCTTAGATTTGCACGAAATTTAGTGAGCATACTCTGAGCTCGTTTTGGCCTCCGAATGCACTATCACAACGCTTGTGTAGGCTATTTCATCTTTTTGTGCCAAAGGTATATACCTGTTTTGGTTCGCCAGTTTTAGCATCTTGAATTCTACTACAGGTTTAGCAAAACTCGTCTGGGCAGTTCGGTTCAACTTTTTGAGGTATAGTCAATTTTTTGCATCAAGGTATTTTAGTCACTGGTCATGGCTGAAAGCAATGATGTATTTTGTATGTTGGTTGTTGTGGATATGTTGGATGGTACCACCTACCCATTGTGAGCTTATATGATGTGACATGTATTGTTTGCAAAGGGACTGTGGAACATTGTGCACAGTGTTGAAAAACATCCTATCACTCCTGCAACTGTTACAACTACAGGTATTGAAGTTGATGCAGAAGGTGTCAAAGATGATGATATTCTGCATATTCTTGTTCGTGTTGCAGTTTCTGCTGCACCTACTGTAGAGTAGATTCGTTGGGATGGTAGAGATGCTCAGGAACATGCATTGATAGCTTTATCTGTCAAACGTCCCATTATTCCTCACATTTGCTCTTGCATAAGAGCTAAGGATGCTTGGGATACACTTACCACATTGTACCAAGCTAGGAATGAGGCTCGTGTTGCTTACCTCCCAAAATAGTTGGAGAGTGAGCACATGAATGAAGGTGATTCTATGGGCAGTTTCCTAACAAAGATCACACACTTGAAGGAACAGTTGATTTCTGTTGATGAGGTTTTACCAGATAGCTCACTTGTGCAGTTCTGAATGGTCTTCCTTATTCATATCAAAGTTTTGCTTCTACTCTTCGGTTGATGATGAAAGGCAATCCAAATGCCTTGTCATTTGAGGAGTTAGTCTCTGTTGTGTTGCAGGAAGATCAGTCTAGGCAGAATAGGTCAATTATGCATGTTGTAGATAAGGCTTTCCTGACTAGTCAGAAGGGCAAAGGAAAATGGAGCTCTTCAACTAGTAAGCAGAAATCTGCTAATTCTACACAATCAATGAGGGAACACAAAGATGAAAAGAAATTAGAAAAGCAGAAATTGTTTTATAAGTACTGTAAAGGAAATGATCACATCATAAAGAACTGTCCAAAACTAGTTGTTAAAGAGGCAAAGAAGAAAGAGGTTGGAATGGTAGTTGCAGAAGCCTCTACACCAAAAACAGAGTCTGCTAATCTTGTGTAGGAAGAAGAATGGGTGTTTACTACTGTTTGTAGTTTTGATCCATCTTCTCATGAGCAGTGCATGTCTACAGTAGACTCAGATTTTTGGTACTTTGACAGTGGGGTGACCAAACATATTACCTCGTAGTGTAGTTTCTTCTCTTCGCTCGAGCCTGCCCCTACAGGGAATACTGTTACATGCGGCAACAATTCCTCTTATCCTATTATGGGAGTTGGTAAAATCATTTTGACTATTTCTGATGGTAGTTCTTTCACTTTCTCAGATGCTTTGTTTGTGCCAGGGGTCAAGAAAAATCTATCATCATTTTCTGCATTGGCCAAGATCACCTTCTTTTGGAAATTATCTTTACTTCGTGACTTCCATCGATGATTTTTCCAAGCATGCATGGGTATATCCATTGAAGGCAAAGTCCAAAGTGTTCATGTGCTTCAAACAGTTTTTGGTTTTGGTTGAAAATCTATCAGCATGTAAAATGGGCACCCTCCATCCTAATCGAGGGGGGAATATATGTTTTCTGATTTTAATGCATTTCTAGCTGAACATGGGATAAAACACCATTGTATAGTGCCATATACACCTCAACAGAATGGATTTGTTGAACAAAAGAAGAGGTCACTCATGGAGATGGTGAGGTGTATGATCAAGAGTCAAGCTTTACCACATAGTTTCTGGCTTGAGGCTATCATATGTGCAGCACATGTACTTAATGGGTGTCCCACTAAAGCGCTGCAATCTATCACTCCATATGGGGCTTGGCATGATTCCAAGCCATCTATTGCACATCTTTGTGTTTTTGGTTGTTTGGCATATGCATTAGTGCCTGAACAACATCGCAGAAAATTGGATGATAAAGTAGTAAAATGTATTTTTGTTGGGTACAGTTCTGAAAGTAAAGGCTATCATCGATAGACTAAATGCATTCTGGTTAGCCGTGATGTTGTTTTTGTGGAAGATGTTATTAAGCCATTGCTTTCATGTACTAAGGAGACATCTGTTAGCTCCAAAGACATGTATGATACTTTGCTGCCTCTTTTTACAGGTGGACAATCTAGTGTTGGTCCTAGGGAGGCAACTTCTCAGCCTTTGCAGGTTTCATGTGATGATATAGATCATCCAATTTCTAATGCAGATTTACATGATGCACTTGTTGATGAAAGAGCTGACATTGAGGAGGCAAAACCATGGAAAAATGGCTGGTGTAGACTTTGCGTGATAGGAAATTAGATGCACCTCTCTCATATCGTACTTGATCAGGCTCTCATAGTGCCTCTTTTGCATCAGATTGCTATGCTATGGCTGCATCTAGTCTCTGTGATGAGAATGAGCCTGTTTCATTTGACAAAACACAAAATTCAAAAAATTGGATGGCTGCTATGCAATCTGAATATGATGCTATAATGAAGAACGGTACTTGGTCTTTATGTGACTAGCCTCCTAGCAAGAAGGCCATTGGCACAAAGTGGGTTTACAAGCTGAAGGGTAAGCCTGATGGAACAATTGACAGGGATAAGGCTAGGCTTGTTGCAAAGGGTTATGCACATGAAAGAGGCATTGATTTTGATGAGATCCTTGCACCTACATGTCATATGACTACTGTTCGGAGCATTTGTGCACTTGCAGCCCATCATGGTTGGAATGTACATCAGTTGGATATTAAAAGTGCATTTCTGAATGGTGACTTGCATGAAGAAGTGTATGTTTTTCAGCCCCATGGCTTTGTGCAAAAAGGGCATGAAAACTAGGTGTGCAGGTTAAAGAAGGCATTATATGGTTTAAAGCAAGCACCATGTGCTTGGTATGAAAAGATACATGCCTATCTCATTGCACATGGTTTTGAGAACAGTCCAACTGAAAGCACCTTATATGTTAAGTGTGCTAATGATGTGTGTTGACCTAAGTACCAACTTAGGGACTTGCGGAGAAAGAGACTATACCTCAATCCCCTCTCAAGTGCATATAGTGGGGATACACGCTTTTAATTATCAATCCAAAGAGTATGCAAACCCTAACCGAGTGTATGAGGACATGCAATCATGTAATGATCAATGCAAATGAACCACTCAAAGAGTGTAATCAAGGTCAGGACTTATCCAAACAAGCTTCAACTGTTGGTAATGGCGAAACGATACTTGGTGCAGCAGCCGTCAGTATCTTGGACTTTTCTCCCAGCTCCGAACTCCAAATATATCAAATAGCATATACATTTCGAAGTTCTCGAGAAGACGCATCCAATGGCAGTGGTTTCACTCAATTCTGACACTCCTACCTCAAGTTATGGTCAAAATACTGAGTCACGGGAAATCTTTCCTACACTTCAGCACTTCCTACACTTTGTACACACATTACCTATAGCAAACAATAGCTCTCATGGATAGACAACACACCCAAGCACTCTTTCCAAGCAATACACACGCATACAAGCTCACAGAGAAGAAGATAAAGAGTGAAGAAAACACAAATTCGAATTTCTGTGCTCTCTATTCTCACAATGGCAAAAAGTCCTTTACAAAGAGTCACATTTGACTTATATACTAGTGCCCTAAAAATGTTCCTTTCACATAAGAGACCGGCACTTTATTCACTAAAAGACTAATTTCCTACTATTTTACATGGGTAAATCTCTATTCTTCTGTGGGGATGCATCTAGAGGACTCCTCTAGTGCATTTACAATGGGAAATATGTTACAAGGATGATTATGATACAAAAATATGATGTCCAAATCGGAAAAATTTTGGGGCCCGTCTTTTTCTCTGCTTTGTGCTCTTTTTAGCTCTGCAACACTCTCCCCCTCTTCGTCTTTGTCGTCCCTTGACAGACTTTGCTTCTTGTCCAAGCAACCCTTTGAGTTAGACTGACTACCTGATATTTTGCAGTCTAATTCACCTATAGGTTCATTAATTATGGATTACCACGCACGCCTCCAGTGGTTGAAGAAGCAAAAAGGACCGTTAGACAATTGGGTATCTTATCCGAGGTTTGTCCTTTGCTTCTGTTTGTGCCCCTTGGTATTCCGTATATCACATATCTGGGTTGTTGTATTAATTGGGTTGCCACGCACGCCACCAGTGACTTATGTCTTGCTTGTAGTACTGTGATTTGTCCTGGTTGCAAACATGTGACCCCGTTGTATTGCTTTGAGCCTGTTTACTTTGTTGCCTGATGCGTGCCCCTGCGGGGCTCTATGCAGAGATATGTCTTCGAACATTTGTTTTTAGTGAAGCTGCTTCTTTCGTTGTCTTCTTCTTTTCTTCTTCTTACTTGACTCTCCCTCAACACTGCCCCTCTCCTTGACTCTGTCGTCCCCGACAGGCTTTGATAAGCGACGGGCATATGTTTGATAAACTCTTTGCTCTGTATTATTTAGCTGATTTGCTTCACGTATCATGACTTGTTTCCATTGTTCTGCCTTCACACCGTCATTGGGTGGCTGTCTGTGATCTGCGAAGAAGCTGAGTTCATATGCCACTAATCTGGCATTTAAATTAGATGACATCTTCAAAAAAATTTCTGAATCCGTCTCAAAAAATCCTGTAAAGAAAGCTTCTTCGAAAGTCTGCATATATACACTTGGTAAGAACATAATCCTAGAATAATATGCCATAATTGTTGGTCTGCTAGGCATAACTGATAGATAAAAAATGAGGATCTCCGTGCCCTGATTAATGCCGATGAAGTTCAAAAATGTGTAGGTTGCATGCTTGAATACCTTCAAGACTGTGAGGATCATGCTAAGTATTTTGTTGGTCATTTTTACAGTTAAATCAGGTACTGTCGCATAATTCTGTAGCCAAAATTCTATGGTTTTGACCATATAGTCTTCCGTTGGTAAGTAGTTATGTGGTGGGCTCGGAAGCATAGGATAATTGAGCCACTGCTTATTTATAGTGCCGTTTCGTTGCAAATCCAAAAATTCCCTGGTATCCCTTCTGCGTGGTAGTGGACAAAATGAAGGGTTTACCTGGAATGCATATGGCGTTGCTTGCCAATGCACCCGTAGTGTGGGATGCTTCTCCAAACATTTCCGTCGCCACACTGGTTGCGCAGCTTCAAACTCTGTTTGCGTATATTCGAATGTGTCATGTTTGAAGTTCAGCTGCTCATCTGGACTCTTGTGTGTAATCTTCATTATATAACGTCTTGTCTTTTCTTTCAAGAGTCCATATGGAATATTGAAGGGCTTCATGATTTTGTCCAGGTCTTTACCTTTGATCTTGGCCTCTTTCATGACTTTTACCACTTCATTCTCAAAATTTTCTGTTAACTGGGACACCACTAGTGCCCGTTCCTTCTGACTTATTTCTGCAGTATAGGGCATTGGATGTTCGTCATGTATATCGGCCAACTGCTCACGTATTGGAGAATTATAGATCGAGTGAGATAGAGGGCTTACCTCCACCTCGTCAGTAGGATTTTTCTTTATTGGCTCTACTGGTGTCCCGATCGGTTCTTTCTCTTTTATCTGAGTTTTTAGTTGTGCTATGCATTCCTCTCTATCTTTTACCTCTTGCATGGCTTCTCTGAGTTTTTCTTTAGTGGCCAGCAATTCTTTACCAACGTCCGCTACATTATCCATATTTTCACTGTAGCTCTGTATCAATTTGGCGTTCACCTTTTGTAATTGATTTCTCAATTCATCTGTTTCGTTGGCGTATCGGCTCTGCCATTGCATGGTATCCCTTCTGCGTGGTAGTGGACAAAATGAAGGGTTTACCTGGAATGCATATGGCGTTGCTTGCCAATGCACCCGTAGTGTGGGATGCTTCTCCAAACATTTCCGTCGCCACACTGGTTGCGCAGCTTCAAACTCTGTTTGCGTATATTCGAATGTGTCATGTTTGAAGTTCAGCTGCTCATCTGGACTCTTGTGTGTAATCTTCATTATATAACGTCTTGTCTTTTCTTTCAAGAGTCCATATGGAATATTGAAGGGCTTCATGATTTTGTCCAGGTCTTTACCTTTGATCTTGGCCTCTTTCATGACTTTTACCACTTCATTCTCAAAATTTTCTGTTAACCGGGACACCACTAGTGCCCGTTCCTTCTGACTTATTTCTGCAGTATAGGGCATTGGATGTTCGTCATGTATATCGGCCAACTGCTCACGTATTGGAGAATTATAGATCAGGTGAGATAGAGGGCTTACCTCCACCTCGTCAGTAGGATTTTTCTTTATTGGCTCTACTGGTGTCCTGATCGGTTCTTTCTCTTTTATCTGAGTTTTTAGTTGTGCTATGCATTCCTCTCTATCTTTTACCTCTTGCATGGCTTCTCTGAGTTTTTCTTTAGTGGCCAGCAATTCTTTACCAACGTCCGCTACATTATCCATATTTTCACTGTAGCTCTGTATCAATTTGGCGTTCACCTTTTGTAATTGATTTCTCAATTCATCTGTTTCGTTGGCGTATCGGCTCTGCCATTCTTCTGTCTTTGCTTGTGCTTGCTTTAGTAGCTCTTCGTATTTTGAGATTTGATCTCTCAATTCTTTTTCTTTGGTTTCTGTGGATTCCTGTTGCTCGATTGGTTGATCATATAATAATGACTTCATTAATTCCTTATTCTTGTTTCTCAATGTGTCATTTTCTTCCATATAGACTTTGAGTTGTGTCTCGAGTAACGTACTTCTAGCTCTTATTCTCTCTTTGTCCGCCTCGCTAGCATCATATAATCGTTGTAAATCTGCGAGCTGTGTTTGCAGTTGATGATGCTGAGTAATTAATAATTCATATTGAGTTTTGGTTTCGAGCAACTCAGTGTTTTTGGCTGTTATTTCCTTTTGTGCCTGGATGAGCTGTGATGACAGTTGTTCGCTCATTATTTGGAATTGATTCTTTTCTTGCATGGCCCTATCGTACTCTGCATCTATGTCCATCATCTACTGTTGGGTATCCATCGCCGTCTGAATCATCTGCTTGACTACCGGCTTTAGCTGAGTCACATCCACATTAAGCCATGTTTTTGGTATACTTGGTTCTTCTCCGGTATTGACATCTTTACCCTGTGCCACATGTAATGTATTGTCATGGGGCTGCCTAATCTGAAGTTGGATCCTTGGCTCAGCCCCCATGTTTGCTTTATTTCCTTGAGGTGTATCATCTGGCACCTCGATCACAGTCTGTTCTTGGTTTAGTAATCCCTCCATTTCCTTACTCAGTGGAGTTTGTTCTTCATCTTTAATAGGTTGTTTTACCTGTGTAACACTGGTTGTATCTTCCTTGATGCTTATCCTTGTAGTGTCATTCAATTGAATGACATGCTCCGGTTCCATAGATCCTTCGACTCTCTTTTCCTTTTCTTCCTGATTTTGTGGCGTCACTTCCACTTGATCGACTTCATTCCATTCATCTTCTTGTGTTTCTGTCTGTATATCAGTATCTAAAGTATCTTTTTCAGGGCTGGAGTCCGAATTTGTACTAGAGTCCTCGATCCCTAGTTCCTTGTATCTTCCAGTTTGTTTTGGTGTCTTCTCTGGAATCTGTTTTGGTTTCTCTTGACTCACCTGTCTATAATGATGACCTTGAATATTTAAGTTCACCTTCCCTTGCATATACTGATGTGTCTCTTCGAGGGCAGCGGACAGATCTCTCTTTGTAATCGACATTTGAGCCATCATGATCTTCGGTAAGAGATGAGTTCTCTTTGATTGTGGTGTAGCTTGGGCTTCCTCTTCCCGTAGGCGCTTTGTACCCCTCATGGGTTTCGGTTTGCTGGTTCCAACTTCTTCCACCATAACCCCTGCTTTCTTCTTCTTAGGGACCGTAGCTGATTTTGTGTATCTTGCGAGCCCTTCTGAGGTTGGCATCTCTCTCAAACAACTCTTCATTTCTAGAGCTTCATATATCAGTAATGTGAGAGCGGAACTACCATTCAAAAACTTCTTCTGTCCCCACTTCTTATGGGCTTCAAATAACCTTTCCTGAACATAGCTTGTTAAATTGATCTTGTTTCCTATTTGTCGCATGGCATGTGATAATAGTTGGACTACTATCTTCTGTGGAGCTGTGTATCTATGCATGCTGGGAAAACAAAAATGTTGATGTACCAATCGTACAACATCTTCTATGTCGATTCTGTTTATCTCCAAGAATGATCTCTTCTTGGGATCATGGCATTCGTCTTTGACACTCGTAATACCAGCTTGATTCCATCCAAAAGCTTTATTGATCAACTCATGGGTGAATTGGATTGTCTTCCAAGCTCCGACTTTATCCAAAACTCGTGCTTCGGGAACTGAGATCTTTGTCGTGGCAGGTTGCATGGTATTCATGACTTGTGCACATCTTTGAAAGTCTGGAACATATATAGGCAATTTGATAAATGCCTCTATGCCTGCTTGTGTCCATACATCCTCAATATGAGGTAGCCCTTGTATGATCGTTTTGAAGTCCTGTGACATGATAGGAAAATAATGATCTGTGTCCATAATTTTAATTGTTGCCATGAAGATGAGTTCTGCCACTGGTTGATCATCCCGGAACCAGTGACCTCTAGCTTTTGTAATGGCCTCGACTGGGAAAAGTTGGACTTCTTCTTGCTGCGTAGATTCTGAATCAGTAGATGCCATCTGCACTCAATATAGAGTATGAATTAGTGGCCATATATTATCAGAAATCCTCCTTTGTTTATTTGTGATAAGCTCGATATTTCTTTGAGTGAAGGGTGTCGTCCATTTTTCGTGGGTGTGAGAAAGGTAATACTTGGATTTTTCACATATTCAAGTATTTTTACATTTTTAACTGAAAAAGAAAACAGAAAAATTAGTTTATAACCGAAGCGGATATTAAAATTTTTTGTAGAATATTTTTCTTATTATATGTACAAGTGCCCTCCTATTTCCCAAGAGGAAAATGTGCTTGCCTATCCTGAAATAGAAGAAGGATGTGCCGAATGCTTGGCCTTGTCATGTGGCCCTACTATGCATACTTTGGGTATTGACAATTCTATATGTGTGCAATTGGAAGTAGTTGGATGATGCAAGCTGTTTGTTTTGTCTTTCGGAATCCAAATCTGCTTCCTTGTGCTGGGCCCTGTCGTATGTAGCCCACTTCCACTGAATGTGGTTCTTTTCTTTTCGTTGTAGGTCTGTTTGATCTGATTTGCAAGTCTCGGAATGGCTCGGGTTGCCATTACAGACTCCTTCTTTTTCCAGTAACTCTTTTTTTGTGGCTGTTTTGCCTGTGGACCATACGTGTTCTTCTTGTGCTGAGGATCATCCTTTCGGTTTAGTTTCCTTGGAACGCAAGACTTAGGAACCCATATTTGCGAACGATCCTGTTGAGCAGCTACTACTTTCTTTGGAATCCATATTGTAGCAGTTCGTCGATGACTTGGTTGTTCCGACTGAGTTGGTTTTTCCTTTGATTGTTTGTTTTGATGTCGGTTGCGCTTCTGTCGTCGAAGATATTCCTCCACTTCATCTTTCTTTATCCACGCTTGGTTAGAATATGGAATAGGGTATATTTTAATGGGTACCGATTTTGAATTACATAGAGGACTAGTCCCTTTTATGCCTGGTGCTTTGGTGAGGTTAGTTTCAGATGGATTGACACTCTCAAGACTTGCTAGACTAGAACATGGTGTGCCAGCAGAATTCAAAATGTCCGCACATATAGTACTTGATGATGGTGTTTCTATAGTGCTAGTGATCATACATTCAGGACTTTGTTCATTAGAATGATATGTTTGCTCTATGCTCACAGATTTGATTGGTCGTTCATCCAGCAGACTGAATACTTCACGATGTCCTATCCTGGCAGAGATGTATCCTAACGCCAATTGAATGGTCACCTCATATTCGTAAATCCAGTCTTGACCTAACACTACCTCCTCAAGTAAATCTTGATCATGACACACTAATAGCCTTTGTTCCATAGTGTTGTTGCCAAGATGCAACGGTAAGGTGATCTCACCTATGCATTGAATAATCGATCCTCCTATTGCTATTAATTGGGCCATCGATGGGCGTACTTCCTCCTTGAGTTTTTGGGTTAAAGAAAGTTTGATACAGCTTGCAGCAGCTCCTGTGTCAATGAGAGCATTCACCAAATGGTACTCAATTTTTCCTGCTCCCAAATTTAAATATGGTTGCGTTCTCTGCGATCCTAGGTTTTGAGTGGCTCTAAAATTAGCCATCGGGATGAGTTCTTCTCCTAGTCGGTATCTTTCATCTTGCTCTCTCATCCACTCTTTTCGTTTCTTTATTCTTTCCAATGCTTCTTGTCTCGCTTCTTCTCGTATCCTTTCCTCTTCTATATGTCTATTCTTGCATTTGATTAATCGAGACATTGTTTCTTCGGTCAATGGTTCTAGGTATTTTTTTACTCTACATCCGCTGATATAGTTTGGTAATATATCCCCATCCAAGGTTGCTAAGTTGATGGCTCCACTTGTAGATATACGATTGATGATTAATGGGCCATATCCTCTCTTCTGCAACTTCTTAGCATGTTGTTTCAAGGTGTATACCAAAACTAAATCTCCTTCCTTCAAATTTTTGTCCTTAATGTGCGCATCAAAGTAGGCTTTCTATCGTGTTTAGCGGCATAAATGCCTGCTACTGCTTGTAACCTAGTTTCGTGAAGCTTTTCTATTTGATCCAATTGAGCTGATAGTTCATGGCCCGTCCACTCATAAGTAGTTGCTACTCTCAAAGTTGGAATTAAGAAATCAATGGGCAAAATAGCATTTTGTCCATAGACTAGGTTAAAAGGGGTAGTGCCTATAGCTGTTTTATAGGCTACTCGAAATGCCCATAAAGCATGATGTAACTGCTTATCCCAATCTGATCTACCATTGTTAACAATTTTGGTGAGAACTGTACACAAGATTTTATTAGAACTTTCGGCTTTTCCATTGGCTTGTGGGTGATAAGGAGCTGATTTCTTATGGATTACCAAGAATTCATTCAATAAAGATTCTATCACTTCATTCACAAAGTGCGTACCTCTATCACTCACGATTTCTATGGGTAGTCCAAATCTAGTGAAAATGTTCTCGAAGAGAAACTTGGTTGTGGTTCTTGCGTCATTTTTCTTGGTTGCTTTTGCTTCAACCCATTTGGTTAGATAGTCTGTGGCTACAATTATATACTCGGCATGGGATCCTTTTGCTGGTGGGCTAATGGGTCCTATGAAGTCTATTCCCCATTTCGTGAAAGCTCTGGCACTCATCATGGGTTTAAGTGGCATCTCATCTCTCCTAATTGGATATTTGGTTCGTTGACAAGTATCACACCATTGCACATATGTTACGGCATCTTGGTGTAGAGTTGGCCACCACATTCCAGCAAAGAGGATCATTTTTGCTGTTTTATCTGCAGAGAAGTGCCCTCCTGCAGCTCCTGTATGTGCCATCTCTAAAACAGAAAGATATTCGTTTTCGTGAATGCACATTCGTAATTGGTTATCTTTCCCTCGTTTAAAAAGTTGTTTTCCTGTAATGGCATAATCCTTACTTTGTTCTTCCAGCGCACGTTTCCTTGCCATAGTGGCTCCTTCGGGGTATTCCTGAGTTTTTAAGAACTTCACCAGAGGCATGCTCCATCCCGGTGCTACTGTGGAATAGCATAGAGTTGAGTTCTCTTCTGGATTTTGTTCTTGACAGATTTGGCATGCTGATACATAGTTATGTGAGTCTCTTTGCATGGTTGGCCAATATATGCCAAATCTCTTGAGTGTTTGCCACGTTCCATTTGCATTCAAATGAGTTCTCCATTGGTTTACATGTGCTTTCTGAAGCCACATTTCTTGTTCCTCCTCTTCCACGCATCTCATTAATAATCCGCTCGAATCCTGGTGATACAGACTTCCCGCAATGATCTGAAGGTTTTTAGTCTTCCAGAGGTCTTGGGTCTGGTCTGGTGTGATCCCATCTTTAGGTCCATGTGTAAGTATAGGGATCAACTTCTCTGCCCATTGAGTCTTCCAGGTTAAAAAGGTACGTATCTGGCAGATCATCTGTTACACCTATGGGTGGTTCTCCATGGGTCATTCTTGATAAGTGGTCTGCTCTTATGTGGGTATTTCCTTTCTTGATTACTACCTCAAAATCAAATTCCATTAGCAATAAAAACCATCGTACTAGTCTTCCTGTATTACAAGGCTTGTTGACTAGGTACAGTAAGGCTTGATGATCAATGAAGAATTTGAATTCGTTTGCCAACAAGTAATGTCTGAACTTTTTGACTGCGTACACCATTCCTAGGCCTTCTCTCTCCGTGGTAGTATAATTGCATTCTGCTTGATTTAATTGTCTACTAGCATAGGCTATAGGGTGGTCTAATTTTCCTGTATCGGCAGGTTGAGCTAAGATGCAACCAATGGCAAACTTGGATGCATCCACATGAATGTGAAATGGCTTATTCCAGTTAGGAACTCGAAGGATTGGTGCTGAACTCAATCGATTTTTTAACTCATTGAAGGCTCTCTCGCATTCTTCGGTCCAATTAAATAAAGTCAATAATGCATAAAGAGGTCTAGCAATTATGGCGTACATATGTATAAATCTTCGATAGTATCCACAATGTCCCATAAATGCTTGAACTTCTTTAGCAGTCTTAGGTCTTGGTAAATCCAGAATTACTTTAATTTTGTCTTCGTCAGTTGAGATTCCATTTTTAGAGACAATATGTCCTAATATTTTCCCTTGTCTAACCATGAAGACACATTTTTCTGGGTTGAGGCATACTCGGTATTGTCTACATTTGGCAAAGATCTTCTCTAGTTCTGGGATGTGCTCTGATCGTATAGCTGAATAGGTACAAAGATCATCCACGTATACCTCCATACTCTTTCTTAGGAATTCTTTGAATACATGGCACATCAATCTTTGGAAGGTAGCTGGGGCATTCGTTAAACCAAAAGGCATGACTCTAAAGGTGTATACCCCCCATTCAGTTGCGAAAGCTGTCTTATGTTGGTCCTCAGGAGCAATGGCTACCTGATTATACCCTGAAAAGCCATCCAGAAAACTATAAACTTCCTTCCCTGCTACTCTTTCCAAGAGATGATCCATAATTGGTAATGGGTAACTATCTCTTATGGTTGCAGCATTTACTTTCTTTAGATTGATACACACTCTCAACTTTCCATTCTTTTTCGGTACGACCACCAATGGTGACACCCATTCTGTGTGCTCAATCTCGTATATGAATCCAGCATCTAGTAACTTGTCTATTTCTTCCTTTATTTTGGCTGAATACACATCATTGTAAGTATATGGTCTTTGTTTAGAAGGTTTGGCTTCGGATGTCATGGGAATTCTATGCGCACATGTAGAAGGGTCGACTCCTTTCAAGTCCTTATAGGTCCAAGCAAAGACATCCCGATATTCTCTTATGAGACGAATTAACTCTTGTTCTTCCTCTAATGAGACATCCTGCCCTATGAAAGTACATCGTTCCTCTCCTCCTTCCATAGTTACAACTATCTTCTTGGTTTGTTCCTTATTGTCATATGCTATTCCAGGCTGTGCTTCTCTTTTAGGCATTTGAATAGCAATTTTCCTCTCTTCTACTTCATATTTCTTGAAGTGAGCTGGCACCTCAAACTGATCTTGTGGTCTGTTTTCTTCACTCTCTGACTCCTTACATAACTCCAGCTCTTCTTTCTGTATAGGTTCTTTATAGTTTTCGTTAGCTATGATGCTTATTATTTTTTGATCTTCCTTCTCAGGTTCCATCGGTTCTGGTTCCATTTCAATGCTCTCGTAGTCCTCCTTCCAGCCTTTCTCGATCACTTCTCCTTCTTCTGCCTCCTGAAGGACTACCACATACAGGCTAACATCATAACCTTCCTCGTCAATGCATTCATTCATAGTTATCACTTCTTCGTTCACACATACATCGAGGGTCGCCAAAATTTCCATCCAACCATGAGGTTCAAACTCTTCATCTAAAAAGACTTGAGGCATGTATGCTGGATCTTGTACAGACCTAACAACTCCTTGCCTTTGCTGCCTTCCTTTTCTCCTATCATCTTCTTTTTTGGCAGCCTGGCATATCCATAGATGAGTGTCCTCGTTCATCCAGGATTGATCACTAGAACCTCCACTACGAATTGATTGATCGTCTTCCTCCTTATGAATTTGGTTCCATCGTAGAGGTGGAACATCTTGATAAGTGTACGTATGTAGGTTAATTCTAGTGGTGGTTCCTTCATGTTGTAGGTACACCGCATCTTTTCCCCAATCTTGTACGACCTTTAACTGTCTCATGAAAGGCCTTCCCAAGATCATTTCATAATTGCTTGGCCTTTCAAAGTGACAAATTGCTAAAGTATGTTCGAATTCCACTCCACACGTAGTGAAGACTACTCGTTCCAACAATCCTAAGGGTCTTTCCGTATGTCCATCTGCCATTTGTATTTTCATGCGTGTTGGTCTTAATGCTGGTTTTCCCCATTTCTCCCAAATTTCTTTGGTAGCAATGCCAACACCTGCTCCTGAATCTAGTATGGCTTTGGTAGTGTAACCCCTATAGGTGATTGGAAGGCAGGTATTTCCTTCATCTCCCTCACTAAAGTCTCCTACTTTATCCACTGGAATTCTCACTGTGTTTACTTCGTCAGCTATCTCTTTCTTTTCCTCCTTGACTTCCCATTGATTGATTAATTTCTCTTTTAAATGTGGTTTTACCTTTAACAATTCTTCAAATGTTAGGGTATATGGGATTTTTACCTCTCTAAGGCGTTGTATGATCTCCGATGTTTGGACTGATGGGTTCGTTTTTCGTTTCTTCATTGAGGGAATGCGATACAATTCTGAATTGTGCTCGTACTCCCCGATGTAGTTGGGTAGTTCCTTTACATCTTTCTCTCCTTGGTCACTTGCATTCATTGGAAAAACTTCTTCTGAATTTAGTTCAGGTATTGAACCCTCTATTTCATTTTCTGCTTCTAATTCTTCAAAGGGTGGTTCTATTCCTTCCACTTTCTTCCATTTGTCCTCTTGAACTCGTGCCCATAGATCCTTAGTCCATTCTCCTTCTATCTCGGGAACTATGGATCCTTCCCTTCTCTCAATACCACATTCGTCATTCTGTGTTCTACTCACTTCAGGCTTTTCATGAGTGTTTACACACTCTTGGAATTCTCCTTCAGAAATTCGGGTCTTGGGTAAAGGCGATGCAGGTTTCTCTAGGGTCTATTGGGCAACTTCTATCAGTTTCTTGCAGATCTCCAATCTCTCCTTCTCTAAGTCACCTCTAGGATATTCCCTCTCATGTTGTTCTATGGTAGGTCCTGCTCTTATTCGTGCCTTGTAGGCCTGAATCCACATGGCTAATTCTTCAGGCATAGGATCTGCTAAAACTGATCCTACCTCTTCTTTTTTGTACTGTTCATTTGTGTTTCCTTCTTCCCTCTTCGGTTCTTCTTTTGGTTTTTGTTCGTTTTCCTCCTTTTCCTTCTTTTGTAATAATTTCTTTTCTTTTATCCTATCTCTTCGGTGCTTCCATCTCTGGGACCTTTTACTTGCAATACTTTTCTCCGGCTCTTCTGAGTCTTCAATTCTTTGAGGGAGGGGTGTGTCCCTCTCCTTGTCACTTTGATTGTTCTCATCTGTTTTATCAGGGGTCTCTCTGGCTTTGGCTCTCGTTATTGCTTTCAATGGTACTGTGTGCTCTTTATCACTCCCTGATGATTCAATTACTTCTATTACGTTGATTTGTACGTTAGATGTAACCTTGTTGGGATTCTTGGGGCAGTCTCTGAAAAGGTGTTCCTTACCACAATCACTACAGTAGCCTTCCCAGACTCGTTGTGGTTGTGGTGATTCGGCAACGTGCATTCTCTGATGTAATGATCACCTCCACATCGGTAGCATGGTCCTCTGGGTACAGGCGGTCTGTTCATGGGTCGGGGTGGTAGGGTTGCTCTAGGAGCTGTGTACATTAATGACACATAGTCCTGCTCATATCCGTATGAACTATCTGGTACTTCCATGCCATAGGCATATGGTTCATTTAGCTATCCATATTCCATCATTGAGCTTTCATAATTAGGGTATGTTCCTTGACTAGGGTCATAAAATTAGTCATATGGTTCATTACTAGTCAAAGGTGTGGCTGGGACTATAGCTCTCTCTAGGTTTTCCTCAGGTTGAGCTATCTTGACTGGGACAACATTCTGAGGATGGGGCGGTTGTTGTCCTAGTACTGGCTGTGGTTGGGTGTATCCTTGATATGCATATGGTCGTGGTGCTGGTGCCTGCGGCAGATAAGAGGGATACCTAAAGGCTTCCCCTCCTTGATGATTCTGAGGGTATCCGTACGGTCTCATGTATTGCTGTGCAGGTCTCACTTGCCTATTGTAGGGACAATTTTCTGTGCTGTGATTTGTGTATTTGTGTTCTATACTGCAAAATTGTAAAGGTCCTGGGACAGTGGGTCTATTATAAGCATAAGCAGGCGGTGGAACTACTCCCCTAGTACACAAGTGAGAAGGATGATCTCCCCCGCACTGCATACATCTTCTAAGCATGGGTACTCTCATAGGGTTATTGGGGTAGTTCCTCTGTCCTTGAACGTTCAACTTCTTCGCTACCAAATCGGCTATTTCCTCTACATTGTTTTTAGGGATTGATGTGCTACTGGCCGTATCTTCACTTTTCAAGCTTCCCTGAGGTATTTTCAGGTCCTCTGCAAGGTTGTCTTCTAGATCTATACATTCCTTCATGCATTCTTGCAAAGTTTGAACTCTCTTTACATATACCAATGATCTCAAAGATCCGTTCAACAATCCTTCCAAAAATAATGATACCATCTTATTTTGGGTAGGTCTCTCTTCTACTGGGCATCTGTCTACATACTGCTTGAATCTTCTTGCTGCCAATCTCACTGATTCGGTAGGGACTTGCTTGAAGCTATGGATCAATGATGAAGAATTGTTTTTAATTCCTGATTTAGTAAATTCCTCAATCATTTCTTGGTATACTTGCTCCATGTTCTGAAAGGTATTAGGGTCTAATGGCTGAAACCATGCTAATGCAGTGTCTGACAAAGTAAGACCAAAGGACTCATATTGAATCAAAAAGTCTTCTACCTGTTCGGCTCTGATTACTTGTTTATATTCCGCTATATGATTGTAAGGTTCACTAGAGCCGTCATAGTGATTTCTCATGCATTTAGCAACTTGGATTGGCCTTAGTCGTCTTCCTGCTTTGGGTGGTCTAGGCATCACTGGGAAAATAGGTCTTCCTATTGGTATGACTGGTCCTCTTACTACCGGTGGTCTGACTGGAGCATGAATTCCATGTCTTGGATCAATAGTTGGCTGAGGTCGGTAGTTAGGGTTATTTGCAGGCATTGCGAACTGTACAGGAGGTCTGAAGGGGATTTGAGTTTGTTGTGCCTGTTGTGTTTGTTGTGTTTGGCCCGACTGTTGGTAAGAATCATTATGGGATGTTCCAAGTGGGTTTCTTGATGTAGTGGCTTGGTCCCTAGGGGGAAACACTGGGATATTCTGATATTTCAACTCAGCTCTTTCCGCTTCTGTTAAGGGCCAATATCTTCTCTGATTCTTATCTAGATATGTAATGATGGCGGAGAAATCAGGATCTTGTAACTCATAGATGGTGACTGGATTAGGAGCAGTTTCCCAAATTGAAGAATGTGCTCTAAGAAGATGCTCGATCCCATTGATCAAATATACATCCATTAAGGTGTCATCTTGGGGAATCAGATCTCCTCTCCATATCCTAGCAACAGTAGATCTCCCTCTGGGTGTAGTTACTTGCCCTTCATTCCCTCCTCCATTCAAGTTTGAAGCATTATTTTCTTCACCAATTTCATTAATGTTTTCTGGGTGTTCTGTGACCACATATTGGATATCTCTTTTGTCCATGTAAAATCCTCCTAAGTACTTGACTGTTGGTCTAGGCACTATGTAAGCCTCTGAAGCTTTCTTTAACCTGGCCACTGATCTGTTTAGACCATCCAAATAAATAGGGATCTCATTTTGGTTGGTGTTCACATACTCCAAGGAGGTTCTGTACTCTCCCTCAATGATTGACATCATGCCAATCATGGGTACCGTGTTCTGCATATCCTCTGAAGCCATGGGAATTTCTTCCTCTGACTCACTGGAGGTCTCGGAATAATGTGAACGGTCACTCAGTTCTGCTACACTTCCTACAGAAGAAATTACACTTCTTCGGCTTCCTAGGGTTCTTCCAGATCTCAGGTTCATCCACTTCTAAACTCTGATCAGTCTTTGCAACCTTCTAGCCTCTGGGATTCTTCACCAAAGGTCAGGGTTTCTAGAAGACTTTGGCAAGGTAAAGACTGAAAAAGAATTTCTTCCAAATCACGATACTTGATTCCCAAATCCCATGATACGTGATCTCTGGGCTAAAACGATCTCTGATCTGAAACAATACACGACACTTGGAGATAGGCGATACCGATCTCTCAAGAGGAACGATCGACGACACACGATATGTGGTAAGTATCGCGATCTCTGAGGAGCGATACACGATACTTAACCCAAACGATACGTGATCTCTCACGATACTTGACTATCATGATACTTCAGACAGACGATATTTGGCTCCAACGATACACGATACTTGAGACAAAACGATACACGATAGACAAGAAGTATCGCGATCTTGAACGATCGACGATACACGATACTTGGACTAGCAAGCGATACACGATACTTCGGCTTAGAAGATACTTGATCTCTCGCAAACGATCGCTAGGAAAACGATACACGATACTTGCTAGGTATCGCGATCTTTGACCAAACGATACTTCTCAAGTATCGTGATCGGCACGGAACGATACACGATCTACGATACACGATCAACGATCGCTGGGAAAACGATCTCTGACCAAGTATCGCGATCGGTATGAAACGATACACGATCGGAGGGAAATATCGTGATACTCAACCACAGGAGCAAAACGATACTTGATAAGTATCGCGATACTCGACCGCGGGAGCAAAACGATACTTGACCCTTGGACAAATTTTGAGAAATGTTTTTGAAGTTTTGTTTTGATTCCCTTACTTTCCTAGTTCCTCTTTCCTCTCCTCACTCACTGTATCAATCAAAGCACTCCTTTTACCCCCTGTGGATCTTAGACGATACCTGGCGCAGAACGTTTCACTCTGATATTAGACTATTTGAATGATCAAAAAGATCTAGCAACTGAGTGGCTCACCTTTGATGCTCTTTCTCACTCTTCTAGCACCCTTTTCTTGCTTCAAGCCGCTCCACAAGCTCAAACACGATACTCGGCAGCTCGCGATACTCGATAGCTCTCCCACGATACTTGCTCAGAAACAAGTGATTTTCAAAGTGATATATATATATATATATATATATTTTTGGGTTTTATACTTGGGATTTTTCTATCTACAAAAAAAATGAAACAACAAGACAAGAAGTGAAAGCTACTCTAATCTACTCCCTCACTCTTCCTATTCTCCTCCTACTACTCACTTCCCTAAACTAACAACTCACTACACACACTCCAAGAATGAGAAGTAGCAAGTGCGACTGAAAATGACTTACCAAAGAAGAGAAAATTTCCACTCCTCCACGTACTTCAATGCAAAAAGCTACTTACCATCACATGAATGCCTCGGTTGATTCGTCACTCCCCGGCAACGGCGCCAAAAGTGTGTTGACCTAAGTACCAACTTAGGGACTTGCGGAGAAAGAGACTATACCTCAATCCCCTCTCAAGTGCATATAGTGGGGATACACGCTTTTAATTATCAATCCAAAGAGCATGCAAACCCTAACCGAGTGTATGAGGACATGCAATCATGTAATGATCAATGCAAATGAACCACTCAAAGAGTGTAATCAAGGTCAGGACTTATCCAAACAAGCTTCAACTATTGGTAATGGCGAAACGATACTTGGTGCAGTAGCCGTTAGTATCTTGGACTTTTCTCCCAGCTCCGAACTCCAAATATAGCGAATAGCATATGCGTTTCGAAGCTCTCGAGAAGACGCATCAATGGCAGTGGTTTCACTCAATTTTGAAACTCCTACCTCAAGTTATGGTCAAAATACTGAGTCGTGGGAAATCTTTCCTACACTTCAGCACTTCCTACACTTTGTACACACATTACCTACAGCACTTTGTATACTGAGTCGTGGGAAATCTTTCCTACACTTCAGCACTTCCTACACTTTGTACACACATTACCTACAGCAAACAATAGCTCTCATGGATAGACAACACACCCAAGCACTCTTTCCAAGCAATACACACGCATACAAGCTCATAGAGAAGAAGATAAGGAGTGAAGAAGACACAAATTCGAATTTCTGTGCTCTCTATTCTCACAATGGCAAAAAGTCCTTTACAAAGAGTCACATTTGACTTATATACTAGTGCCCTAAAAATGTTCCTTTCACATAAGAGACCGGCACTTTATTCACTAAAAGACTAATTTCCTACTATTTTACATGGGTAAATCTCTATTCTTCTGTGGGGATGCATCTAGAGGACTCCTCTAGTGCATTTACAACGGGAAATATGTTACAAGGATGATTATGATACAAAAATATGATGTCCAAATCGGAAAAATTTTGGGGCCCGTCTTTTTCTCTGCTTTGTGCTCTTTTTAGCTTTGCAACAATGTGCTTTTGATCATTGTGGTATATATTGATGACATGTTGCTCACGGGTCCTTATGACATGCATATTGCTGATTTTAAGGCTGATTTGCATGCCTCATTTGAGATGTCTAATTTGGGGCATTTGCATCACTATTTGGGCATTCAGTTTATGCAAGTGGATGGTGGAATGGCTTTGTGTAAAATGAAATATATTAACATATTATTGCAGCATTTTGGCCTTGAAGGATGTAAGCCTATAGCCACTCCTATGGAGACAGGTTTACGATTGATACTTCATAATGCTAGGGATGCATTTGATGTGGTCCTCTATCAGCAGGTTGTTGGATGCCTGATTTACTTATGCATTACTCGACCAGATATTCAGTTTGTTATCTCACAGATTAGCAGGTTTATGCATTGCACATGTGTCAAGCATTGGGAGGCACTTAAGCGCATCTTTCGCTACTTGAGTGGTACTCAGCTACTTGGGTTGTTTTATCCCAAGGGGGGGATCACTACCGCCAGATTTGCATGCTTTTTTTGACTCGGATTGGGATGGTTGCTATGACACTCGTGTGTCCACTAGTGGCTTTTGCTTCATGCTTGGTAGCTCATGTATATCTTGATGGAGCAAGAAGCAACCTACTATGGCCACTTCTAGTTGTGAGGATGAGTATAGGGCAGCTTTCACAGCTACTATTGAGTGTGTGTGGATCTGACGCTTTATGGCTGATTTGGGTGTTGGTCAGTCTTCTGCCACCACCATCTTCACTGATAGTCAGAGTGCATTGGCAGTTGCGAGGAACCCTGTTTTCCATGATCACACTAAGCACATCGAGGTGCATTATCATTATGTCAGGGAGAGGTTCTCTGTTGGGGAGATCAGCTTGGCATATGTGCCCACATAGGAGAACATTGCAGACCTTTTCACAAAGGCTCTGTCTAGGGAGAAATTTGAAGCTTTTCGCAAAGCTTTGGGCTTACTTCCTTTTGTGGAGTGATTTCCACATAGCTTGGCACTTCCTTATACATGAGTGCCAACTACTTATTCATCGCATCACTCCCAAGGGGGATTTGTTGATATATTTAGGTAGTCATGTGTGTGGACACTCTAGGACCACCGGGGTACTTTTTTCCCTCTTTAGGAGGTTTTTTTCCCCAACTTGTATATATGCCTATTGCCCTAATGGGCTACTTATATTTGTACATTCTCTAGTAATACATTCAGTATTGTGTGTTCTGCTCCAAGCTTCTTCTTCTTCCTTGTGTTGTTCGCATGCTTCCGCAGACGTCTAACTCCAACAGTTTGGAGGAGTATTTTGAAGATTATTATGAATCAACATTATGATGAATGTTGAATTTGTAACTTGTATCTTTTTTATTATTTTCAATTAGATTTATATTAACATTTCTTATGAATTTATTTCTTTCTCCCATATGATGCTATGTCTTGTAAGTCATATGATCAATCTTCTTCTTGAGTTTTTATTATCTCTTTGAGTCTTTATTTCACCACCTTAGCTTGCATGAAGTAGCCTATGTGCACCGTTGGACTTGGCAGTTGAATTGATCCACCCAACTGAGCCCTTCACAACAAGTGAACCCAATGTGAAATATGTTCGTTCCAATAAGTGAACTTGACATAAAATACGTTCGTTCACTTCGACACTTGAACTCAACATGAAGAAATGACAGCATATCAGGTACATAAATTTACATTCTTTTGCATTGCATATATGTGCATTACAGAGTTACAGTTTCTTCTTCATCCTTGGGAGCAATAGCATACTCATAAACCTTGTGCAATCTCCTTGGTGTTGAGGGCTTATCATCTTGATCTAAGCACATCCATGGATATTGGCAGGTGGGTAATCCTCATCACGCCACCCTTTCCATCAACATCTGCTACAGATATGTTTTCCCTCATTCATATAATAGAATTATGATGTATTATGCTTGTTTATCAAATCAAATACTGTAATAAATTTGCACATCCACATTTACAAAGAACCTCTTCTATGAGCCTTTCCAGGTATTTGTATTCAATGTATATCTTCAAATTATATTTTCATATACCACGGATTCTATAAGAGAGGAGGAAATAGATGTACTTTTATGCGAGTTACATATGTACATTTCACTTCTTTCAGTAGTTTCAGATATAAACAGTATCTCTACATAGTTTGAAGAGCAAAGAGTATGGAAGATAATAGACTCAATAAAATGGATCTGGGAGAATTTAATGCGTCTAACTGCATATCTTAGATATTATGAGCAGCTCATTGAGCAGTACGATTTACCCAAAGAACATAAGAAAGATACATTTATACATATCTCACATGGGTTTACTAGAGAACGGATTTAGCTTAGGGCAATTACACCTAACATGACCTGGGTGAATTTTAAAACTCAACTTCTTGCTCAATTCTCACATGAGGACTATCACAAAAACAATAGGGCCACATTCTTGAGATGGGTGGATAATACTAAAGCTAATAAACACATAACCCTTCTATTTGAATTTGAAGTAAAGTTCAACCAAATGCCTGAATCAGATCATACAACCCTAGAGCTAGGAAAATTATGTAATTTCCTAAGTATATTAGACATATCTCTCCGAGCTAGAACCCATGCTTGAGGATGAAACAACTGCTAGTGGATTAACTGAAGCTTGGGAGAACATGTGAGCAATTGTTCATAGGATAGCTGAAAGGAAATAACATAATCAAATTCAAACTCCTAGGCTAAATGAAAGAGATGCACTAGCCAAAGTAGTCATTGACCATACTTTGCAAGGACTTGGTAGAGATGAATAAGAAATGGCCATATTGGAAACTAAAGTGGACTCAATGGCTAAACATATCAATACATTAGTAACTGAGATGGCTTCCTTGAGAAGTATGCATGAAACTAAACCAAGAGAACAAGAGAGGCCAAGAGAGTCACAAAAAGTCCCTAAGACTCAAATGCCAGGTAGGAGAGTGTTTAATCAGCCCCATAGATGCCTCTGGTGGGATGAGATTGATCACCCATACTAGACATGTAATCTATTCAAGGAAGCTAAAGATAGAAAATTGATCACTGAGATTGATCGACAAATCTATGATTATGTGACCAAAAGACCTTTGGGAAGGAACCTTGGTAAAGGGGGTATGAAGAAATTCTGTGAGGCCTCTACAAGTCAAAACACATATGCATGTATGCTTCATAGTGACGATTCAAATTTTGAATTTTAGAACCATGTATATGATTTTGCTAGTAGGGAAAAACTATCGGCTGAGTCTTTGTATGCCACAAGCTCTGATATTCATACAAAGACGTGTTGTATTGAACCAGTTGACATGTGCTCTATCTATGCTCATGAGATAAATATAGATTAAAACAGAAAGAGAGATGAAGAGAATGAAGGTCATTCGAAACATACTACTAGGGCTAGAAAGGAGAATTAATCTAATGAACCAAATAATGAGTCATCTAGATTAGAACCTAGACAAGAGACTAAAAAACAAGAGCAAGATAAGAAAAATCCAAAAAAAGGAAAACTTACACAAGAGGTTGAAAAACTTGAAAAGAAAGTTGTAAATGAAGATAAAAGTCAAGATAAAACTAACGAAAATCAACCTATGCAACAGGAAGTTGATAAAGAATAGAAAGTTGAAAAGAAACCACCTAGTTTCTGAATGATATCTCAATTAGAAAAGAAAATAGGCATTCAAAAAGTAGCAGATGAAAAGTTTATGAAGGCTAAAGTAACTTTGACATTAGAAGAACTGCTAGCTTTATCATGCACAGATATTAAGGATTGCTATTGGAGATGTTAAAGAGAAGCAAAACTTCTTTGCTCATGATGATTGCTCATACCCAATTATTTTGGGACAACCATTCATTTGTGAAAAATGAATGGAAACTAAAGTTCTTGATGACGGCAAGTGCTTTTGCTAGGATTCGTTCTCATGATGGCCCAAAATCCGTTCAATCTATGAAGATCTGTATTAATCATCCTTGCAACCAGGTCCTTACGGAAAACTCTTTTGACACATTTAGATCATGATTTCGTCTAAAACCCATTGTTGAGCGAGATGACTGTGGACTTTGGTTTGATATCTTGCAAACTTGTGTACATCATATAGATAATTTTTTTATTTATTTTCCATCTTTTGCATTAAGTATTCTACATTTCAAAAGATTTCCTAAAAAACTCATTAAAAAAATATGAAAAACACTTAAAAAACAAAGGGTATTTATTATCTGGTGAGAACATTGAGCATGTTATAGAAACATCTCATTGTTTCTCAACTCTTGAAGAGCTAGAAATATGTTGCCAACATAATTCTAATTCCCATATTCTCATATTCTCACTTGATGAATATGCTTTAATTCAAGAATATGTTTTCAATATTGATAAAGAACATGAAGCTTTATTGGAAACAAAATACAAAACTATGAATAAGAAGGTAAATCCAATAGCACAACCACTCCCTAAATTTAGTGATGAAATTATAAAGAAAGTAATTCTGGAGCCAATCCTTAGTGATCCAAAAAAAAATGGATATGTATTTACTAATGAATCATTAAAACTGTGAGAAGTGGAGAATGACATGCCTGGGACTCACCTCCTAGCCTATTTATAGCCCTTGCCTAGTCACCATCTAGAGTTCTCTCCAAGATCTCTCTACTCATCTGGCCATCATGAGTAGGTACCTCGTATGAACTCTCTGGCTTTTGGCCTTGTCTATCCCCTGAGCAAGGAACTTATCATTCCTCCAGGCACGTACATCCCTGAATATAACTCCCTTGTCTAAAGATCATTGTCCTCAATGATTTAGAAGGAGCTATAAACCTGGGAATCAAAAATATGTGATTCCAAATAATAAGAGTAGAGTGTTCTAGGTGTCTGAAATACTAGATCATAAAAAAGTAGACAACTCGTCTCTCTGCTTCCTATCTAGCATTTTCACCAATAAATAGTAGTCCTTTCCTTGGGCATACTATAGGAATCCCTTTGAGGCCCAATGAGTCCATATGTGTGCAGCATAAGTACTCATAATATCCTCGGACTCCCTATGCCTAGACCTTGATCACTAACTTGTGACAGCTTCTCACCTGTAGAGACCTTGGCAACTTGTTCTTGTCTCCCTAAAATACTCTTTGATAGCTTGTCATATGGTATAATCCTGCAAAATCACTTACTCCACTAGAGTAATGAAAAAAATACTATGCTCAACCAAAACAATCTGACTATGTCCCAGACTCTATAGAAAAATTCTACAAACAAATGGAAATCTTTTCCAAATAGTGCTTAATCTCTAAGCTCAAGTAAATGTGCTTGATTTAATCATAGTAATGAAATGAAACTCAAGAAAGTCTCATCATGATCCAAACTGAACAAGATGTCAACCTGTCAATGATCCAAACTATGGAGCAAGATTTCAGTTTGTCACATCCAAACTATGGATCAAAATCTCGATGTGTCATATATAATAATCCAAACTATGGATCATAATATCTCTCGTATAAAGTAAATCCCAATCCACTCTATGGAACTAAATCCATTATGTCAAGTGAAGACGTGCTAAGAAAGTATAGCAACTAGTGGAACTACCACTGCCTTCTCAATAATAGCATGCAAGATGCTCCAACTGGATGAAACTTGATTTATATGTGACCACCATATGATCATCACCATGATCAAATCATTCCCAACTAGGAATGAGGTGTCTCAAGTAAACTACTTTAATAATATGGCACTTCCATATATAATGAGGACCATAATATGAGTCCACTAAATACACTAAAACGTGGCAAGTATATGTGTGCACACTCATAGCCCACTAGGCTAAGCATCTAGCTCACCTCATACACATTATGTATGAACCATGGTCTATCCTCAGGCATATCAAATAAAGTAGTACGTAATCTATGAATTTCTTCTTAGTACAATTTCCTATTTATAGTTCTTATGTGCAAACCTCTGCCTTTCCAGTTCTAGGCTACTTTCTTATGGACTTGCCTTGTTTGCAATCTTACTGAGTAACTGCCTCAACTGCCCCTCTGTTGTCTAATAATAAGAAGATCATATGAATGAACTCCAAATCATATCAAAAAAATACAATCTCAGAGACTTCTCTCCCATACCATTTGTCCTACACCTAGGTACAATACAAAGTTTGATGTCCCATACCACCAAACTTTATACCCCACATAGATGCGTGTATGAGATTAAAGTCGAACACTTCTCTCCAAAATGATAAGAATAACTCGGTGAGTACTCACAACCATAAATAATAATAATGAAATCATGAAGTGTTCCTGAGGTGTTTCCTTCCCTCAATGGAAAGAATAGAGTCATTCCTATGACTCTATCCCTCATTATTATCTCTAACATCAACTCATCTTGAGTTGAGAAATGAGAAATTATATGATAAATCAACTCAACTAGAGTTGTAAAGGATGCAGCTTGCATCAACTATCAGCTCATGCAACTTGAGTCAAATATTAACTCACAAGAAATTGGAATTTATGCAACTTGTATGAATCCAATTATATGAAATGAGAACAACTAGCAAAGTTTTCATGTTCCATGCTCTCATGGCACTATATATATTTTTGAAAATTTCGACAAAGTCTCCTCTATCCTACTAAGAATGGTCATCATAAACCAATGATCAATAAACAAGTATCTAGGGCATGGCTAGCCCATGGTGATCACACCATATCCAAAAAAAATATCACAAAAAACCTGTGGAAAATCTTTTCCTTTCTACAAGATCTCCTGCATAAACAATTTGCAACAACATCAGATTAAAGCTTAATTTTAACTATTTTTTACTCATTCAAAAACTATCAAATTTTCCAACCTTATGTAGATTTGATCAAGCTTTCATTAGGTTCAAAAATCACTTGATTTGGATATTTTCTCAGAGTTTCATAACCATTTTACTGGAAGGGTCGAACACTTGATGACCAACTCTAAAAATGTATAGGGTCATCTTCTTGAAGCCCTTAGACTGATCACACAAACTCCAAATTTCCTTTTCTTTGTGCACAAATCTAATAGACTTATCTATTTTGTTTTCACAAAATTTCAATTTAAAATTCAATCAAATACTCATTCAAATCTATCATTCTATATCTACTACACTTGTGCTTAGGTGAGCCTAAAAATTATAATGTTTCACTTTTAGAATATCTTCTAGATGTGAAGATGAATTCCAAAATCTTTGAATTTTGGGTATGTCATGAGGTCTATACTGGAGTAGCTTCTCAAAGAAAAAGTTTTGAAATTGGAGCTTCCAATATGAAATGATCATGTGTTCATCAGACACATGTATCACTCTTTGGCAAATCCTCGCCAAAGATTTTTTTGAGAAGAATAGGTCATTTGACCTACCAAATGATGTCCAATTTCTGCTTTCATGTACCAAGGAGAATTCAGTTAGCTTTAGAGATGTGTATGACACTTTGCTTCCTCTTTTTATAGGCGGACAATCAAGTGTTGGTCTAAATGAAGACATTTCTTAGTCTTTATAGGTTCCACATGATGATGTAGATTATTTCGTTTATGATGTACATTTACGTTATGCACTTGTTGATGAGAGAGCTGACATAGAAGAGGCTAAAACAATGCCTAAATGGTTGGTGTAGACTTTGAGAACTAGAAAATTGGATGCACCTCTATAATATTGTACTTGTTTAGGCTATGAAAGTGCTTCCTTTGCATCAAATTTCTATGCAATATCTGCATCTAATCTTTGTGATGAGAATGAGCTTATTTTTTTGGATGAAGCACAAAACTTAAAAAATTGGATGGATAGTAAGTAATCATAATATGATGCTATAATGAAGAATAGTATGTGGACTTTATGTGGTTTGCCTCTAGGTGAAAAGGTCATTGGCACCAAATGGATATACAAGCTAAAACATAAGCCTGATAGAATAGTTGGTGGTTATAGCTATGCTTGTTGCAAAATGTTATGTTCAAGAGAGAGGCATTGATTTTGATGAGACATTTTCACCCATATGCCAAATGACCACCTTTTGTAGCATCTATGCACGTGCAGCTCATCGTGGTTGGAGTGTCATTAATTGTACATTAAAATTGCATTTCTGAATGGTGACTTACATGAAGAAGTATATGTATTTCAGCCTCATGGTTTTGTGTAAAAAGGGCATGAAAACAAAGTGTGTAGGTTGAAAAAGGCATTACATGGTTTGAAGCAAGCACCACATGCTTGTTATCAAAAGGTACACACCTACTTGGTTGTACATGGTTTTGAGAACAATCCCATTGACAACACCTTATATGTTAAGCATGGAGATGATGTACTTTTGATCATTTTTGTATATGTTTATGAGATTATGCTCATCGGTCCTAATAAGAAGCATACTGCTAAATTTAAGGCTGATTTGTATGCCTCTTTTGAGATGTCAGATCTAGGGCATTTGCATCATTATTTGAGCATTCAATTTATGGAAGTTGATGGGGAATAGCTTTGTGTCAAACAAAGTATAGTGACACATTATTGCAGTGTTTTGGCCTTGAAGATTGCAAACCTATCGCCACTCCTATGGAAATAGGTTTACGGGTGAGTCTTCATGATGTTGGAGATGCATTTGATGTTGTTCTCTATCACCAGACTGTTGGATAGTTGATTTACTTATGCATAACTCGATGATATATTCAATTTGTTGTCTCTCAGATGAGCACGTTTATGCATTTCCCAGGAGTCAAGCATTGGCAGGTTGTTAAGTGCATATTTCACTATTTGAGTGATGTCCAGCTACTTGGATTGTTTTATCTCAAGAGAGGATCATTACAACCATATTTACATGCTTTTTTTTACTCTGAATAAGCTGGTTGTTTTAACACTCATGTGTCCACTAGTGGTTTTTGCTTCATGCTTGGTAGCTCATGCATACTTTGGTTGATCAAGAAGAAGCCTACTATGGCCACTTCTAGTTGTGAGGCTGAGTACAGGGCAGCTTTCAAAGTGACTATTGAGTGTGTGTGTGTGTGTATGTGTGTGTGTGGCTCATATGTCTTTTGGATGATTTGGGTGTTGGGTGTTAGATGATTTGGATGATTTGGCTGAGCTATTTGTTTTAACACTCATGTGTCCACCAATGGTTTTCGCTTCATGCTTGGTAGCTCATGCATACCTTGGTTGAGCAAGAAGAAGGCTACTATGGCCACTTCTAGTTGTGAGGCTGAGTACAGGGCAACTTTCAAAGTGATTGTTAAGCATGTGTGGCTTAGATTCCTTTTGGATGATTTGGTTGTTGGGTGTTCAATGATTTGGATGATTTGGTTAAGTTGGTTGTTTTGACACTCGTGTGTCCACCCGTTGTGTTGTGCTCCAAGCTTCTTTTTCTTCCTTGTATTGTTTGCATGCTTCCACATACCTCAAACTCCCAAAGAAGACTTATAGTGTGTTTAATATATGAGTAGGGAAAGGGGTGTTGACTCTAGGGTGCATATCACATTTTAAAGCACATTATGTGATATTGCATTTTAAAGATCATATAGGACAAGGGACACTCATTCTAGGATGCATGTCACATTTTGAAACACAATCAGATGAAGGTTCTAGCTCTTATGCATATAGAGATCATACATGTGTAACTTGCATAGGGATGGTTGCAAGCATACCTCTAAGATGCTCCAAGAGTTTTGTGGCTATATAGTTGGATACCACTTTCTCTGTATCTTGAGGTAATGAGGTAATGATATGCTAGTGGCATTATGTAAAAGACAATTATTGGTCCATCATTATCCTATGAATTGTTTCAAATGTGAGATATATTTTAAAATTCCTTTCTAACGTATTAGATATCATTTTTTTTTTCCCCTCGATGTTCTAGAAACAATATTTTATTTTTGCACTCTAACTCAAATAATATATTTTATTATTATGATCAAGATGAGATTATACTTTATTATTGCACCAAGGATGTGATATTATATTTTCTTACTAGGTTCTAGAATAAATATAATATTTTATGCAGCATATGCCACAAGAATTAAAATATTTTATTTGGCTTTTCAAATTTGTGTGATTTCCAAAAAGAGGAAAAATGTACAATTGGCGCTCTTTTCATTGGATGAGTGCCTACTTTTCATCTATTTTTTAGAAGCCTAAAAGGTCTAGAAATGAGCTCTAAAATTCCCTAATTATTTTCTCACTCAAGTTGGGATTCACCATAAGATGATTCTAGGTAGCTTGACTATTTCATCCACCACTATTTGCAACAAATGAATAGTGATATTTGAGGGAACGTTTATGTCCTAAATTTGTACTTGACCTTAAGTGCATGTCTTTTCATGTGATTTTCGTGCTTTTTTGGATAAGTCTATTTGAGTTGTGATTTTCAATATAGATATAATCTTTACATATTTATAATGATTTCAATATTTTCACATCCATTTCAAAATAAATGTGAAGTGTGCTCTTTTCGAGTTCAACATGCCAAAAGATGATCATTTCAATTCGGTTTGCACAAGTTCACTCGATGGTTTTTATGAATCACTGCTCAAATTCATAGATTCATATGCAATGTGCTAACTTCCAATCACAATTGATGCAAGATAATAATCAACCAATGTTCTTTCTAGTGTTCAAATACAAGTACCTCAACTCTCAAAGAAATACGCAATTTCAATAACCCAAGATGCATGTGTCTCCTATACAAGAACAATATCAAAGCACTTATTGAGAAGATTTTACACCAAATATATTATGGGTGATCTTTTGCCAAATTTTGGAGGTGATCAATTGTGGATTCATATAAGGTGATCAACCATGAATATTAGGGCAATCATGTCACTCATCATAAGTGAAGTCAATCATGTGAGTAACACAATCAAAGCTCGGAGTGATCAATGTACAAACTCATAGATGATAATCCAAGATTGGGGGTGATCTTAGTAGCATTTAACCAACAATCAATTAGAATTTTATTAGTCATCGATCATTTGGATTTTTTCAAAACCAAAACTTGAGGGAAATCATGGATCCCAACCATAGGGTGATTATCCATTGATATCTGAAGACAATCAGATGTAGCCTTTTGGCAAGTGGTTTTGGCCTTAAGCAATCTACATTAAATTTTAGGGATGATCGATTCTCGAGTCTATGAATCAAAAAATAAAATCCCAAAGGCAATTAATATGCAATAGAGCTCATGTATAGGGGTGATTATTACACCATTGGAGAGTTGAATCCGCCAAATATTTTGATGGCTATGCATCAATGATCATGTGATCATATAATCATGGATCAATCAATGATAATTGGGGAAAATGATCAGCTTTGAGAGGCAGTATAGAGTAAGCCACACTAAAACTACCTTCAAGTCCGTCATTGGGCTGCGCCTACAATTTCTTCTTGACCAAGGCTATGGAGAGCTTCCTAGTGGTAACGTCTTTTGACAATTGGGAATCCCGATGGGATTTGATGCCTCAATGGGTCAATGTTGGGATTGGGTCCTCACCAAGATCAACAATAACCTTTGTTATTGGAAAGGTATGCAACTTAATTGTGGCTAGGCATGAGATGGTGATTATATCTGCCTTATCTCTTTTTTAATTTACGTTCTTGCCTACTAGAGACCTAGTGACAAGGAGATTGGGAATCATGAAAGAATTTTTAGAAATTTTTATGTACAAGTGATCCCAATAGAAGGGGATGCGAAAAAACAAACAGGCTATTGTCATGGGCACAAAGGAAATCATCGCAAACCTTAGATTCCATGTGACTTTGACTTGCCTAGTCTAGCATCCTAGACATCTTGTTTTGTCTTGTACCTAGTCCATCTCACTCAAGGGAGTTCTTGTAATCCAAATATATTCTTTCATACCTATGATCTTGGGTTGTGGGATATCTTGTATCCTTTCTAGTCCAGCTATCCATTTATATCAATCATGGGTTGTGGAACTTCTTGTATGAGTTTCATATTCTTGTATTATTTTCCCTACATGGGTGATCTTATGATCAGAAGTATAATTCCAAAATCTTGTCTACCCTAGTTAGAGGGCACAATCTAGTGCTCCCCAAATATTTTGGAAATACTATCTTCTATCAAAGGCCAAACATCATGGAGGACACAATTGAATAGATTGTGGCATCACCTCATAATCTCCAACAATAAGTTGAGGAACTAATGCATCAATGCACACAAGTCGAGATGTAACATCTGGTACATGTAGGTTCACTTATCCAAGAATTACAAGAATGAATTGGAATCTTCAAGAAAATCAAGGAAGCATTCAAGTAAATCAATGCCCTAGTTCATCATCATGAAGGAACCCAAGATTTGCATGCCATAACAATTTGATGATGATCATAAGAGGTTATGTGAATTCATGCAACAAGTTAAATTATACATCCATATGCAACATGATAGATAGTCTGATTAGGCATCCAAGGTTGGTTTTATTGGAACTCCGCTCTATGTTCAAGCATTATCATGGTTCACCCCAATCTTGGCGAAGAACATGGCAGTATTTCATGAGTATGAGGACTTTCTTCGAGAGCTCACTGCCACATTTGGAGATGCAGACACCAGTGGAGTGGTAGAAACAAAACTCCGGAATCTATGTAAAGGTAATTGCCCTACCTCTACCTATGCATCAAAATTTAGGGAATCAATATGTGATCTCACTTAGCATGAGGAAGGACTTTCTACTCATTGTGTCAGGGATTAAGACATTAAATGAATACATCACCCAAGCCATTCGATATGAAAACTACCTTTTTTAAAGGAATGAGAAAAACAAATAGAAGGAAGACTTCACCAATGGAAACTCTTCCAACTCCTAGAGAAGAGCATATGCATGGACCTATGCATATAAATGTAACTAGGTTTCAACTTCTAAATGCACAAGAGAAATAGAGAAGGAGAGATAAGAAGTTATGCTTCTACTATGAAAATTTGGCCATATTGCAATTAATTGTTTGAACAAGAGAACAAACTCTAGAGTCGTGGTCACCCATGTAGATTGGGAAAATGAGGAAGTCCATTTGTAAAGGAGACCATACAACTGGATCATGATATAATAAAGGGCCCATAATTCGAGCAACACCCATAGAAACATGCATTTCCCATGTCAAGTTGATCATGCCTAGGAAGTTCCTTTCCCTTACAATTTTAGTTGATTCGGTAGACTCCTCGTGTTTTATCAATGAAGTACTGGTAAAGAAACATACGATTATGGTGCTTCAGAAGAAGAAGCCAATAATAGTTGAAGTAGTAGATGTAAGATCTCAAGCATTTGGTATTATTACCAAGTAAATTGCACCATTTAGAGTAAACCTTGGTGATCATGATTCTTAGACATGCTTCAATGTAATATCAAGTCAGATAAACCATACTATCATTAGAATGCCATGGCTAAAGAAACATAATCTAGACATTGATTGGGAAAGAATAAAATCACTCATCCAAATATCCAAAAGAACATGACATATGTAAGAACCAAAGAAGCCTTCATACATACAAGAACTAACACATATGATCTATGCCATACCAACTCAAGAGTCTAAGAAAGATGATCCAATTTAAATTACCTAGTCAACACCAATATTTTCAAGATGTTTTTGAAAAAAAGAATGCACATATCCTTCCAAAGCATATATTGTATTATTGTGCCAAAGAACTTCAAGAGGATGTGCAAGCACCCTTTAAAACAATCTATAGACTATGCTCAAAGGAACTAATAGAATTATGCAAGAATATCAATGAGAATCTGCCAAGGGTTTTATTAGACACTCAAATTCTCCTTCAAGATCCCCTATCCTACTTGTAAAGAAGAAGGATGGGACTCTCTGAATGTTTGTAGACTATTGTGGATTGAATATATTCACTATAAAAAAGGATATCCTCTACCACTTATATTGGAGCTCTTGGAACACCTTGGGAAAGCAAATTTCTTCACAAAGATTGACCTTCAAGGAACTTACAACCTTGTTAGGATCAAAAAAGGAGATGAATAGAAGACAACCTTTCAAACAAGGTATGGGCATTTTGAATATGTTATTATGCCATTCAATCTCACAGACAATCTAACAGTCTTTTACCATATGATGAATAATATATTTCAAGAATATTTAGATGAATGCATGGAAATATACCTAGATGATATCCATGTATTCTCCAAAGATCTACAGGAGCATAAACATCATGTAAAGATAGTTCCCAAAAAGCTAAGAGAAAAATGGTTATATGCAAAATTGGAGAAATTTTCTTTCCATCAGATAGATGTGGAATTTTTAGGATACATTGTCTCATAAAAAGGAGTATTCATGGACCCTAAGAAGATCAAGACAATCCTTGATTGGAAATCACCTTCATATGTTAGAGATATATAATTTTTTCAAGGTTTTGCCAATTCCTACATAATATTCATCAAGGATTATTCCAAGCTAGTGGCACCACTTACTAAGCTTATAGGAAATGCAAAATTCTCTTGGAACAAAGAAGAAGAAAAATCCTTTTAGACCTTGAAATCAACATTGTCCACTGCTCTAATTCTAGTTCATCATGATGCTACCAAGCCTTTTTTCTTAGAGATAGATGCATTTGACTTCACCTTGGGAGACATTCTATCTAAGCATGAGGATGATGGACATTTAGATCTAGTTGCATACCATTCAAGGAAATTCTCCTTTCCCAAGATAAATTATGAAATCCAAGACAAAGAATGTATTGCCATAGTGGATGCTTTTGATACCTGGAAACATCATTTAGAGGGGGGAACCCATAAAGTTACTATGCAATACAGATAAAAAGAATCCAGAATTCTTTATGACCACTTGTATCCTCAATAGAAGGAAATCTTCAAGGAGTAACTTTTTATCTAGGTTTGAATTTGTCATCACATATCATCTAGGACAACAACAATGTCAGTCAGATGCCTTGTGAAGAAGAGCTTACCTTGCACCAAAGAAAGGTAAAGAAGCTTTTTTATCAATAAGAAGGTATATTGCTAAAGCCAAAACATCTCTAGTTTGCAACTATCTCCTGATGCCATCAGGAAGATTCAGTCTTGACCCATCTAATTCATGAGTCTCTATCACACGATAAAATATTTTGTAATGTCAAGCATAAAATTCAAGAAGGGAAAGATCTCAACGTAAATGAATTCCAAGAAAATGATGGGTTACTATATTATAAGAACCTATTGTATGTCCTTCTAAGAAAGCCTAGATTCCAAGCATTTCAACAACATCATTATAACCTTGCAACATGACATTTTGGAGTAAAGAAAACAATAGAAATTATATCAAGAGATTTTTGTTGGCCTCAAGTGTGGAAGGAAGTCAACATATATATCCAAACTTGTGACACTTCCAATTGATCTAAGGTACCTCCTGGCCTCTTCCAACCTTTACCTATTCTAGAAAGGCCATGGTCTTCATTATCTATGGATTTCATCATAGATATGCCAAGGTCGAATAATTATGATGCCATTCTTGTTATAGTGGATAGATTCACAAAGATGACACACTTCATTCCAACTACCAATGCAATCACAGGTGCAACCATTGCTATATTTTTTCTCAGATGCATCTTTAAGCTTCATGGATTGCCTGAAGATATTGTCAATGATCGAAGTCTTGAGTTCATATCCAGCCTTTGGAATAGTCTTTGCAAGTCCTTTGTGATTAAGTTAAATTGTCTACACCCAATCATCCACAAACTTATGGATAAACAAAATAGGTGAATCAAGTATGAGAAGAGTATCTCCGTTGCACTCTCAACTATCATCAAAATGATTGGTTTGAGCTTTTATCCTTTGCAAAGTTTGCCTATAACAACAATGTTCGTACATATACCAATCAAACTCTCTTCTTTGCAAATTTATGGACAACACCCAAGGATGGATGTACACCTTTCAAATCATGTCAAGCACCAAGCTGCCACACACATAGCACAAGTGATTATGCACTCAATCTGGGTCGATTTCTTTCAAGGAAAACTAGGAGCGATCGAGTGTGACATGCAATCAAAAGACCAAGTAAAACATGCCACTAATGATTTGCCTCTCAAGTATTTATTCATTTATTCAAAATTAATTGGCATCTGCGAAGAACGTTCTATGAGAACCTGCGCATAGTTTTGAGCCTCATACAAAGCCCATTAGCCATGGCTGCTGCTGCTCTTATGGCATAAAGTGAAAACTCGAGAATGATTTGTGGTGTTGCATGTCGGGGACGGAAACAGTGTCCGTCGTTTTTGCAAGGAGGACAAATGTTTCTGTTTCTGACAGTAGAAAAGTACTTTTTGATCAGTGTATATGTTATTTGTATAAGTGAACGCATTCGACAATTTTTTGTTGCTGACTGTAAAAAACTACCTTTTGATTAGTGTGCCAAACTTAATGGCTTTGAAGAAGTCTTTCCACATTGGAATGGATTTTGGTCTGTTCCTAAATTGCTGCACTTTTTATTATTTATTCTTCATTGTAATAGTTGGTTTTCAAGTTATTCTAATGCAAGTGTTCGCAGGCACTGATGGTATGTCCTGAATCATAATTCAGAGTAGAAGGGGAATTTTGTCATGTATACAAGATATGCGGCTGCTTGAGCTGCATCCCACATCTACCAGACACCGGAGGAACTATACAGAGATACGGCTTGCACAAATTATAAGGCTTCTACGATCACCAGAACCTTGGACAGACAAGGAGACCACATATATTCGCTTGTTGCATTACTGCACATCACTGAAAGCCATAGCAGAGGGCAAGCAGGTCCATTCCCATATGGTTAAACATGGTCTTGAGCCAAATAGATATATCTGGTTCCTTCTTATTTCCATGTATGCTAATTGTGGGTCCTTCCTTGAAGCACACTATGCCCTTAAAAGCATGCCAAGTAAGACTAGTGATGCTTGGACTCCCTTGATAGCCTCCTACAACCAAAAAAAGCTTTATGATGAGGCCCTTAACACATTCTACATGATGATACACGATCTTATAATTGCAGAGGAAGGTGTGATAGTCCATGTCCTTAATGCTTCTGGAAATTTGGATGATTTGAAAGTTGGCATGCTTATCCACCATTATGCCATTTCTTATGGACATGAACTGACCTTAAGTGTGCAAAACTCTCTTTTGGAGATGTACTGCAAATGTCATTGTATGCAGTTTGCAGAGAGAATATTTACAGGCATGGTAAAGAGGAATGAGGCATCATGGACATTAATAATTATGGGTTATGTTGATCATGGCCTTAATAGACCGGCCATGTTTTTATTTGAGCAAATGTTGCAATCAAGGGTGGCACCAAGCAAGCTTACATTTGTTAGCCTACTTAGATCATGTGCACATCTAGGAGTGTTGGAAATTGGAAGAAGAATTCATCGGCACATTAAGTCTGTTGGCTTTGGCTCTGATATATTACTGAATAGTATACTTATAACTATGTATGCAAGATGTGGAGATGTAAAAGAAGCACGTACAGTCTTTGACAGACTTCCCAGAAAAGACATCACCTCATGGAATGCCATACTTGGGGCATATGTACATAATTCCCTCATTAAAGATGCTTTGAAGATATTTGATAGGTTGAAATGTGAAGTGGTGAATCCAGATATTGTTACAGTGTCTATGATGATAGCTATGTGTGTCAAATTAAAAGATGTGGAGAAAAGTAAGGAAGTTCATGTGTACTTCATGAAGAAGGGATTCAAAGGTAACAGAGCAGTTTTGAATCTTGTTCTTGATATGTACATCAAGTGTGGTGCCATTGAAGAGGCCCGCCAATTATTTGACAGCCGTCACAAACGAGACACATCAAATTTTAACAGAATGATTATGGGATACATAGAAAGTGACCGCTATGAAGAGGCTTGTGGTCTCTTTCACCGCATGCAAGGAGAAGGTATAGAGCCTAATAGAGATACTTTTACAGCTATAAGGAATTCTGGTTCTATTACACTGTGGCAAGAGGTTTCATGAATATATCAGAGCATCTGTTACGTTTTATCATTCTAAACAGGAACCAACAAGCATCGGGCCTGTGTTCTTGCATTATAGACAGGTTACAAACTAAATCAACACATATGTTCTTAAACCTGAGTATTCAGCTGATCATATCATCAAAAGTTTGAGTTCCACTGATTAAGATCAATTGCAAGCGAATGGTGATGGAGTGAGGCATAGAATCAAATTGATGAGGTGCAAATCATTACATTTTACACGAGTATCAGTGGAAATTTGAATCCTCTACTATGGAATATTGATTGTGATAAATGTATGCTAATCCTAACACATGTAAAACAAGGAATTAGATATAACCTTCCATTCAGGCAAAAATAAGTAGTTGCTTTGCATAAGATTCTGGCATGTTGGGCTTATTACATGAATCTTGCTTATCACATGAATTTCAGCCAGAATGCAAATGGAAATATATTTGCTGAGATAAATGGGAACACATTAACTCGGTGAAAAGAAAGAAGCTTGTTTAAAAATGTAGAAAATGTCTTTATGGGTTTTTCCATGCTCAATGCAATAGAATAATGTGGGTAGATACATTTGGAGAAGAGAGTAATGCAAGACAGTCTTCCATAACTGTCTATATCTAAGGCTGAAATGATCACTTTTCTTTTGTGCAGTATTTCTATCATAAAAGCTAGTGGATTTTGACATGTTTGAATATGTCTCTCATTGAACACAAAAAGACTTCTTAAATGTCTCTCTGTCAGTTGTAAAGGACTGTCTCAAGACCACAGTCTAACAAAAGGCTACAGATTAACAAAATACAGGTGGCTTTTGAGGCATGTGAATGCCCACACATCCTCTAGATTAAGAGGTATCTCTGGAACTGGGAGGCAAAAAGATGAAGCAAGAATGGCAGAAAACTTCAAATATTAAGTTCTCCAAGTCATCTCTGACTTCAGATCATCCAAGAAAGCTGTCCAGAGATGGGCATGAATCAGCATGTTCTAGAGACCTTGTAAAGTCTTTGTAAGAAGGTTGTGGTGCCTTCCAGTGTGTAGTGTTTTATAGATGCCTCCAAATGCGCCAAAGTGGTGATATGTTTGATGAACTCATGTACAGGTTGAGTTTCTCCCTATGGAAGCTTTAGATCTTGTAAGGTCCCTGTAAGAAGGTTGTGGTGCCTTCCAGTGCGTGGTGTGCTATAGATCCCTCCAAATATCCGAAGTTGCGATATGCTTGATGAACTCTTGTTCATGTTGAGTTTCTCCGTATGGAAGCCTTACGAGGTGGATTGTACATGACATGTAAGGTTGTTACTTGTGTTTTTCTGACTTTTGACGTCTAACGATTAGTTGACTTTTGATAGATACGATAAAATGTTTATGACGTATCCCAATGTGATCTTTTTTTAAAAACATAAAATCAAATATTTATATTATTTTTCTGTAGACATTACGTATTTCAACAAAATAAATATTTTTTACACATGATAGACAAAAGAGAATAGAAAACATCATAGTGACATAACGTTAATACGCATATTGCATGGAGTAGGCTATAGCCAAAAATACTAATAACTAATATGCCAAAAGTTTAAAGATACGATATCAATCATCAACCATCATCAAACTAAATATCCTTCTCCTCTACATCATGATCATCATCATGAGCATCATCATCATGTGCAAAAGGAGGATCATCGCCTATCAATGTGAGTCTCAAGTATAGGTGTAGTGGAGGCAAGTATATCCTCACCCTCTTTGCTCTTTCGCAATGTGAGAATTCGATCATTATCTTTTTCATGTTGTATCATATCAAGTGTGACTTCGATCTGTTGAGATATCCATGCTCTACCCTTTTTGCATTCACATGCATCCACTTTATCCCACATGCAAAGGCCTTCTCATAAGTTGTCATGCACTCTCAAGCAAGCTCCAATCATTCCACATAGGATGTACTTTTCTCTCTATTCCATAGGAGGGACTCACTTCACCTCTCCTCATTCATTCATACACTTTCATAGTGCTCTCACCTTGAGACTCAAGCTACATCCTACTTATGTAAGTTCTTTTTTATTTCTATTTCAGTTTCATCTTTATGTTGTTTCTAGTATATTTTGAGCCTCCATGATTTGTTTTAGTTAGTGAAAATTTTGATCCATGTTTCTCAACATGATATCAGAGCATAGATACTTACTCAGTATTTTTTTGTGTTTATGTTTATGATGATAACATACCTTTCATAATTCAAAGTATTTTCAAGAACTTGGTATAGATCCTGTCATACTTTGAATTGTGTTTATATTTATGCATTCACACAGTTCAAAATACTTTCAAGAACTTGGTATAGATCCTACCATACTTTGTTTCTTGGCCTCGTTTTTGTGTTGTTTCTTCAATGTGTCAATGCGATTCTGAACTTGATCGCTAGTAAAATCTACTAATGCTTTCTTGTTGAAGGAATCCATCATATCATCCCAATCCTTTGCCCTAAGGTTTTCTCGCATGATGTGAAGATAAACTTCTTCAAAATATTTTTATCAGAGTCATTGTATGGGCATCATCCCATATAACTCCTCGTGATCGTTTTATCAAAGGACGATCTGACGATGCACTGTCTACATGTTGTGAAGAAGGATGCCCTTTAGAGCTTGTATGTGATGAATCATGATGCATGTCAAAAGACTCTGAAAACATTTGCATGTAAGAGAATTGTTGGGATGATGGTACATATTCCTCCCTTCTGCATCTACAGATGGGATGTAGACATTTTTCCTTGAGAATGCCATCTAACCTATCATAAATCAATGTAAGTATATCAATATCTAATATGGCAACAATATGAATATAACTTTGACTCTGTTAGAAACATAATTTTTAATTCATTTTTATATATCTATCTATCTATCATGTTATCTATGTATTTATTTATATATCTATCTATTTATCTTTCTTATTTATGTATGTATTTTTATGTATCTATCTATGTCTATCTATCTTACTATGTATGTATGTAAAATTGACTCTATATAAACATAATTGTAGTAACTATAAATTGACTTTATAGAACATAATTTCAACCTATTTATCTACCTATCTATCTATCATGCTATTTATTTATTTATCTATCCACCTATCTACCTATGTATCTATCTATCATGCTATGTATCTATTTATCTATGTATCTATCTTTCCTTCTTATTTATGTATGTATTTTTATGTATCTATCTATGCCTATCTATCTAACTATTTATGTATGTAAAATCGACTCTATAGAAACATAATTGAATTTATAATAAATTGACTTTATAGAATTTCAATCTATCTATCCATCATGTTATCTATGTATTTATTTATCTATCTATCTATCATGATATCTATATATTTATCTATCTTTCTTTCTTTCTTATTTATGTATGTAAAATTGATTTTATATATATATATATATATATATATATATATATATATATATATATATATATATATATATATATATATATATATATATATATATATATATATATATATATATATAATCTCCCTATCTATCTAGCTATGTCTATCCTTCTAGCTAATCTATTTATATATCTATACATCTATCTTCCATTTTTGTCTAAATGTATACACAAAAGTATGATAGAAAACAGAACGCATTTTTAAGAAAAAACACAAGCGAAAAAGCAACCTCCTTTCCTACTTACTTATGGGAAGAATTAATTAAAATATATATAAATCAACATATATAAATACATTAAATTAACATATATAAATTACATTATCAACTATCCAAATTAACATATATATAGGTAATGGTCCACACATGATTAATCCTATTGCGCATGATGATAACAATTGCTCCAGCACATGATGAAGCGCGTGATGATTAATAAGGCCTTTGAATAATGCTCCAAATCTTGTTGTCGTTTTTGAATAATGCTTCAGGCCTTGCTATCAAAACAAAAACATAATGATTTAATGATCATAACATATCGACTAATGAACATCATAGCATATCGTCAACCCCCGTGCTGTGCAAGTGTTAATGATTCATCGAATATATTTCACTTAATGAAGAGCGCTGTGCACAACCGTCACTGGGAAAACATACATGAAGAAGTGCCACGCACGAGAGAGAGTCTTGCACGAGCTGAATAGTGCAGGTCGTCGTTCTTTTCGTCCATGTGCAGGTTGCCGCATCAACGAGCTCTTAGATTTCATCTGGTTTGTTATCTGCCATCGAGCTTGAGAGAAGATCGTCTCAATGAGCAATGCAAAATTAGACATTGTGAATACCATCTGTGTGTTGTGTGTGTATGTGCACGCGAGAGAGAGAGAGGGGGGAGATGCACAACCCATTGACGTTATTGTACAGCGACACAGGCCATAGTCGTCATTGTACGACCCCACTATCTATAAAAAAAATTGACGTCGAAGGCTGTATAAAAGCACCTGCGCCTTGTTGTCGTAGGAAGTAGGAATGCGCTAATTAATACCTACAAGAACAACAACTAGTTACGACCTGCAGACACAAAATTTGGAACCGTAAATATACATAGCATGGCTTAGATGAGTTGACGAATAATCATCACGTACTTTTGCAGCAAATCACAAACTTCGAGATAAATTGTTGTGCTGATTTATATCAATGTGCCGAAAGGATCCGTTGGGTGACCTGAATGGAAATAATTTTATAACCATTATCCTTAACCTGGAATGACGATTTTATAACCATTATCCTTAACCTGGAATGACGATGTATAGATTACCCCTATCTCTTTGGTTTGTTTGAGTGAAAGCATACCTACTTTTACCATCCTCTCTCGAAGAGTCGAGTGACACTTCGTTCAGATCACCCAACGGTTCACCGTACACCTCATCAAACACTTTTGACACGTTGGCACAAAAGTGTGCTGAGTGACGAACTTCAGGCGATCAAGGGCTCATGTGTCCCCCCCCATAAATATCAATGTGCCAAAAGGATCCATTGGGTGACCCGAATGGAAATAAACAGTTGGGTGACAATTTGTTCGGGTCACCCAATGGTTCACCGTACACCTCATCAAACATTCTTGATACGTTGGCAAAGAAGTGTGCTGAACACCGAACTTCAGGCGACCATGGGATCATGTACCCCCTGTAAAAGAGTAAAGAACGTATAATAGAAAGAGAGTGAAGTAGATGTTGTGAGACAAGGTAGGCACACCTACAATCTTAGGCAGAGACGCTACAGAGACGCATACACATCATGGGAAAGAACGCCAAGAAAGGTATGAAACGATATTCTATTAGGTACGCCAAGAAGTAGTTTTATACACAGGAGTGAGCGGTTAGGCTCGCATTCCTAGGATAATCATGGGAGCATTACATGGACTCAGATGATGTGGATGGTGATGTGGATTATACGTCCAACAGTAGAATGATATTACACACTGAAAGCTATCTATCATTTTTCCTTCGCAGAGTGTCCACACGCCATAGAAAGAAGATATTTTTTTTTGCTTTAACATCAGCACCGATGTCAATGCATGAGTCCTTTTATCTTTGAACTCCTGTTTTAAAAGGAAGGAATCGGCTGTCAATAATTTTGTATCAAGCCTAGTACAAATGGAGTACTATAACACTAAAGGGAATTGTGATTTTATTGTTTCACTTTAAAGTCATACATAAAGGGACATTTCCCATCACTCATAATGTAGGTCTTACATTCTGTATATCACGCTCGAACTTATGAATGCTAGACATACCCTCTTAATGGCACGAAAATGCATATCTTGCTCCATTGTAGAAGGATTAGACACTCTCACATTCAAAAGTGGTAAGTCCTTCCTTCTCATACATGAAAGCACTAAAAATTATTCTCACTTTTTAGGTGTAGATCCAATTGGGCTTCACCATAAGAATCCGTCTCTCTCTTGCAATATGGAAGACAATCATGAAGCCACTTTCAATGCCCAACATTTCCATACGTGGAAAGTCAAAATGTAATATAAGCTCATGAAGAGACCTATGGAGTATTGTTGGCGGCAAGAAGAAGAAAGCAACTACATAAGAAGGCAAAGCTTCTTGGAAACTCAAGGACGACAAAGCATTATCCACCAATGCACTTGGGTTAAGTTATCAATACGTGCATCACATTGATGAGAAAGGAACTTCTCATGATGCATGGAAAAAATTGGATCACATTTTTGTCCCTAAGGCCAAATCTTGAAAAATCGCACTCTTTACTCAACTTGTGAACATTGACAACGATCTTGCTGAAGATGTATTCATTGCATTACTTCTACGAAATCTTTCCCAAGATTCATATGGCCACATTATCACCACACTTAAGCTTCTTCCACAATCCATTAGGAAAAAAAGTGAACCCTGCATGGGCCTTGTAAGGATTCCTAATTTTTAGGGATTAAGCTTAATCTTGTTCTTTGTTAAGGGGACAAAGTGCATTTAATAGAGCACTTTTTGGTAGGCTGAAGTAGGCTTTTTTTTAGGCTGAGCTAGGACCTTCTCTCTCTTCTGCACATAGAGGGAGAGAAAAACCACTTTCCACCTCATCAAATCCGTCCATCTTTATGAATAAAAAAATGAGTTTTCTGAAAAAGTCTCTTTTTCAGCTATTCTTTATTCAAAATGGCCCATACTTTTATGTATATGTCAGAACTTAATTTTTTTAGACTTATTTTTATAAAAAATACTTAAAAAACATACTTTTCAAAATCCCTCCAAAAGTTAAGTGCCACATCATCAAACTCGTAACTTTGGTTGCCCCAAAACATGAATTTTTGAAAAAAAACTCATTTTCCCTCTAACATACTGAAAAAAGTCATTTTGACCTATCCACATACCAAAACACACTTTTTTTCTTGCACATAGCTACTGTACTAGCCATTCCAGCCATCTGTGTGCTTCTTCCCATTCGGTGCTGGAGTTTTGGAACATCATGGTGCTCACATGTATTACGAACATGACACCAGCACCAGCGCGTGCTCCTCACTCAAAGAGTGTACATGTTCGTGTTCCTACAGAATTTGCACCAACAACTAGAGGTAGCAATGACATAGATTCTCAAAATGCACGACGTGCAGCTGGAGAGAAGAATATTGATCTTTGGGTCCATGGTGCTTTGTATCCCTTGGATCCAATGGCTAATGTTCATCCTAGATTCCATACTATCTCCACATTTCTACAATTCCTTGGTTCCGGTGAAGATGGACTCCTAGGCTATTGCAAGCGATTATCTAACCATTCTACATCTATAGCAAATTATTGGATGCAACAATGTCATCACAACCATTTCAAGATACACAGTTTAGAGAGTGCTATACACATTTTAGAAAGTGCTATCAAATCTTTGGATGAGCACAATAATAGACTCAAACAAGATGTGGAAGAAAAGGAGAGCACAATTACAAAGTTGAAAGCCAATCTTACACAACTAAAAGAGACTCCACTTGGGATGAGATTTAGGAAACGACCATTATCATCCTTTCAAGCTCTTTCAACTGGTGGTGGAGCACGGAAGCGACGTGTTTACGCACTTAGGTATGTATTTCCTTTGTTTAGTTATGTTAAAAGACTTTTAGATTGAGATTCTTATTGTGCAGGTCATTTGTTGAAGATGCGAGTGCTTCCTCAACAATGGAGGATCAATTGAAGTTTCTGAATTCTTGTCTTAGCAACAAACATGTGCTTATGATCTTGGAGTCACCAATAGGAAATCACATCAGAACCCAAGTGATTAAAGATTTTGCAGGCAACTTAGAAGATATTATTAGTCCTAGTGAGGTACAGATGGTATGTGATGAAGCAGGTGTTAGTACTAGAGCGTACACTGCATTGTACAATCTTTTGAAGCAGGCTCTACAAAACAAAGGTATTTTCCATAGCATTTTTCCATGCCCTTACAAGGTATCTCTGAGGAAGAAGATAACCAATGAGGATGTAGCAAATACTCTTGGCAATTACCTGCATATAGAAGATGTTATGCCTGCATCCATTTATCATTCATCTACATCAAAGAAAGAGTTGAAAAACACATCTAGACAGGGATTCATCTACACAAAGTACAACAACATATTTGTCAATTTGGAGAGGCTCCAAAAGGAAATGGTTAAATTTTACAAATCCACACTTCAAGGTATATCCATTGTTTTGATAATGACATTCATAGTATTTTTAATAATATAATGTTTGTTATTTGATGTAGATTGTGGTTCCAAACTCAAGTTTGTATTGAAGCTAGACGAATGTCAAATCATAAAGGGACGCCGTATGGAGAGACTTAGTGTGACACTCATGAACGAAGCTATGGCCCATGCTATTATTGATGATAGTGAAGAATCTACCCATCACTTTACATATAGTGTCCAATCAGAGAAAGATATATGGTGGTTAGGTGCTATTGAAGTACCTAAAGAATCCAATGATGTTCTTACATGGATTTTCAATAGGGTCCCATGGATCACAGAGGTGATAACTTCTCAAATTCATGGTGCCAAAATCAATGTAGAAAGCCTTGGTGATTTTGAAGTAGAGTGGCACTTAGGTGGAGACTTAAAGACTATCAAATGCATGTTAGGGTGCAAACAAGGTGCATCTACTCTCTATCCTTGTCCATATTGTACACGAGGTTATAAACGAACAAAGAGAAAACAAAACAACATAGATGATTTAGTTGATGACACAGATGCAACTCCATCTGCTGAATGGGATACACCTTTAATGAGGTGTCCCATGTTAGGTACACCTAATCGTGACATGTCAGATAAGGATTGGAATCCCATTATTCCATTCCCTTTAGTCAATGTCCACTTTTGCACCTTGCATGCCTTCATGAGAATTTTTGATAGACTATTGAAGCTCCATATAGAATACGCATTTGCCATGAAGCCAGTTGATAAATCTATTCAAGCTATAAAGAAATTGGAGGAACTTCTTAATTCAATTGGTTGTCATGGTGGAAATGTAACCCTAGTTGTTAAGAAAGTTGGAGAATCTCAAGATAGCTTGCAACAAGTGTCAATGACAGGGAATAAAGCAAGACATTTTTTTAGAAGAGGTACTAGCACTCAAAATAATGAACGTTATGAGCTGTGGAAAGACCTATGCATGATCACAACAGACAATGACTCTCAAGTTGATCTTTGTAATAAGAGAAAGAAAGTTTGGTCGAGCTTTGATAAGGTTGTAGGCTTAATGGGTCTGACTAGGTCTAGTGCTATTCAACGTCAAATGTTTCAAGAAACATTAGTGGAGTTCACCAAGTGTTTCATTCAATGTTGGGGAGAGAGCAATATAACACACTACATTGTAAGTGTAATCTTCTTCTACAAGTGTTCATTGCACTTACCTTTTTCCAATGTACTTAACAATTTTTAGCATATTTTGTTTGCACATGGAGCTTTTTTCATGCATCGATATGGGTCATTAGAGATTTTCAGTACCCAAGGAATGGAAAAGTCACACTACAAAGCGAGGGGTGTCTACTTCAAAAACACCCGACATGGTGGTGGCCCAATGCAATCAAACTACATGGAGGAGATGTTTAATTGGTTTTATCGCACTACATTCTCGAGAAAGTTTTTTGTGGAACGACTTAGGGATTCAAAATTGGCAAAACTTGCAACAAAGATGCAACACAACATTGCTAGTGAGAAATGGAAGTCATCGTTAGGTCCTCTTCATCATGCTCAGTGGCGTGCAAGGAGACAACGAGAAGGCTCAGCTTGGAAGTGAAGTGAATTCGCTATTTCCCATTATGTGGTAATACATATGATTATTGTAATCTTGATTTCAATGTGTTATTATTTAATATATAATATTCTGTATGGTTTTAAACAGGTTTTGTCCGTTCTAGTGTGAACAAACAGTTTTTTAAAAAACTCTATAAATAGAGAGAACTCACTTCATTTCACACTTTTTGCAACTCAAGAGAATGGCACGCACCAAGCAAACTGCAAGGAAAGATCGCGTCTTCTTTCCTAGCCCTCATCTAGGGACACAACGCCCACCATGGTTGCAACCCCCCCAAAGGCCTCGAAGTGGTTCCCAGAGCACACGTGTGTCACACGATGGCACACCACCTGGGAGCAATTCAGTGCGAGAAAATGAAGTTTCCAATAGACAAGATTATTACACTCCAGGACGATCAGAGGCCATTTCAGATAATGAGCCACCAACAAGGACACCCATCAAATCAAGACCCAAACAGAAGTTGATCAGAAGGAGTGTACCAGAGAGCGACGAAGAGTCATCCCCAAATGAGGAAAGCAACAATCAACCACCATGGAATGATATGCAAATACCAACGAGCCATAGGGTGACACATGGAGGTAAGACACTTCCACAAGGACAAGGGCAAATACCAACAGAGGAGGAAAGAGAGCAAAGTCAACAACCACATCAACAACAAAATGTGCAAGATGAAGCTGGGCCCTCACATCGTGTACATCGGAGGAAAAAAAACTATCAACCTCGACGTCGACCTCAACGCCAGCCAAACATACCTCCCAACCCAAGAGCTCCACAAAGACGAAGGAAGCCCTGCAGGGCTTTTGCAGAGATACGACACTACCAAAAGTCCGTTGAACTACTCATACCACGAAGAGCTTTTGCAAGGGTAGTGAAAGAGGAACTACAAAGCTACCAAGCAGGTCTAAGAATACAAGGGATAGCACTTGAAGCACTTCAAGAGGCAGCTGAGGCCTACCTCATCTCCATGCTTGAGGACTCTAACCTCTGTGCTATCCATGCCAAGAGAGTAACCATACAACCGAAGGACATTCAGCTAGCAAGAAGAATTAGAGGAAATAACCCATGATGTGTATATTATACCCTATGATAGGCTACTTTGCGATGTAATACAATGGATAATAGAAAATTTTGTTTTGACTTATATTCTTTGTCTATTTTTTCTCTCTCACTCTCTCTCTCTCTCTTTCAGTCAGTTATATATTGATTCAGTTAAACATGCATGCACTTGCCTATTGTTTTATGACTAAATATGTTCCTTTTCTACCTACTGGTGTGCAACATCTTTAGCTACTAAAGGCTGAGTTTGTACCCTACTGAAAACTTCTGGTCCTGATAATACCAAAATCAATTGAAAATATGAAATTACATAGTTTCCTATGTATTGTAGCACCTAAAAACACAAAAAAAGGCCAATAAAAGCCCCAGCCACAGAAACGCGGGAAACAGCCCTGCAAAATTTTTGCAGGGCTGTTTCCCGCGTTTCTGTGGCTGGGGCTTTTATTGGCCTTTTTTAAGCATATGATCATACAGAGGACCAATGCACAATACAAAGAGCCCCAATTAGATACAATTTGTGGAGAGAAGATAAGTTCAATTTTTTAGCACATTCATATAGAGAACTAGACAAATGATGAAAAAAAAAGTTTGTATTATCAAGACATTACATTATTTCTCAGCTGCCTTCAATTTCTCCACAACTTTCTTTCTCCTTTGGAGAGATTGAGGCAGCTGGTAAGTCAATACAGATCTTGATATTACATCGGGGTCTTGCATTCCAAGACTCATGGCGATACCTATTTGCCCTAATACTTTTCCTCTAAAATTAAGTCCTAAAGTAGTTACAACTAAGGATTTCCTAACCAAAATGACACAATTAGTGCCTTGGGTAATTGTACATAAACACAAAATCTTGCTAAGGGCCTTCAAGCACCAAGTGATGAAGTGCCCATCGGGACTGTAGTCTTTGTGTATGATAACAAAATCATCCTTTGGCAACTTTCCGATGTAGTTTGCCAAGGATGCACCACTCCCACGAGAAGCTCGATCCCCACCAGACCTTGCTGCGAACTTGTCGAGCTCAATTGCTTCCTGTTAAGAACAAATGAGAATTCAAGCTCTTACAATGTTAACTTAAAATTATCGATTTATTTAATTCAATTACCACTTACATCATGAAGCTTGTCTTCATCCTCCCCTCTTCCAGGGGCATCAAGATCAATGCTAGAGTGGGCCATGCCACTCTGCTCTGCTACATGGGATGTAGGAATTTTTTGCTTCAGTATCCTCTCCTGTGCTGCACTGAACTCCTCCTCTGTAGTAGAATTGTTGTCATCATTTAAAATATCAGCACACACCATTGATATGGTGTCTGCCACAGAATCCCCAAGTGGGATGGACTTCTTTTCAAGTATGTCAGATGTGTTGTCAAGTGGAACATCTGACATTGTGGAGAAAATACTCAAGCATTCATCTAGACGTAGACCGAATGCCTTCTCAATGTCATGGAGTAAAATAAATTCCTCTCCATCCACAACGATGCAGGAGAGATATTCAAGTTCCACCTCTGGTAATGTGGGCTCAGAGGGGTTGAGATTTGAAGGGGGGGCCTCCTCCATGCTTGATTGCACATGTAGTTTATCCTCAACACCACCAGGGAATTCTTGGTGGATTGTAATGCTTTCTTTGGAAAAATTTATGGCCTCTGGTTGAGGCTCATTCTTCTCCTTAACAAAACCCCCAGTGGCAAGGTTGGGGAGCTCAACAGGTGTAGGTTCCGGCTCCTCATTAATAATAAAATATGTTGTTGCAGTGTAGGATAGGTACTTTGTACCCATCCTCTTCTTTTTGTTAAGTTTTTTTACTAATGGCACAGAGTCATCTAGTAAGTGCCCAGCAGTTTCCGCAATTGCCATGAAGCGCTTAAGGCGCTTCATGAAGGCTTCATCGCCTCTATGTATGTAGAGTAGAAGGTCACATGGAACCCATTTACCCTCATAAGGCGGTATTTCTATAGAAAAATGCAAGATGTAGTACTCAAGGAACTCTATGATTTCCTTGAGCACATCAGAGTTTAGTTGAATTGTTTTGTCTAGATCAGGGACCCTAGACAGTAGGTCATACAAGTGGTTCTGACCTTTGAACTCAGTTGATTCCAAGAACTCATTGAAGAGTTCACGTGGACGTTTGAGTTGCAGGGTACTGGAGGATGCGGCAGCCATTGCGCGTGATGCTAGCTTGTGTGCGTACTCTGCTAGTGATTGTAGCTCTTCTTGGTTGCAAAAGTGAGAAATGAGAGAATAAGTGTTGCTTTTATAGTAGTTTCAAAATTTTAAAGTGAGTGGGACCCATTTAAAAACTAAAACTGATACCTTCAAATAAAACAATCATGCACAGAACTCTCAGAAAAAAAACTTTTGCTCATAAAAAGATTGATCAGAATCATTAACCAGAATAAGATACACGACAACACAATAGAAAAAAAAAATTCTCAGAACTTTAAAATTATAATAAATTGCCATTGGAAAAACCAAAGATTTGGCAAATTGTACATCATATTGAGATAAAAAAATTTTACATGCTACATGTCTTGCATGTTAAATACATTGTTGCAGATGTAGGATTATAAATGGAACATAGGTGTGTGTACACTGTAGCACTCAAATAGTCCTTGAGCTATGACAATGAAAGTTGAGTTCCATCCACACTCCATTCAAGGAGGACTTTAATTTTATCCTCCAACCTCTTACCAATCTGCAGACAAATAGAAAACTTTAAATGAACATATTTGAGTGTAAGAATTTGTATAAACAAAAGAAGAAATACCATATGCTACTTACCTTATGCCCTTGTATTCTGAACTTTGATTGATCCAGATCCTCAAATCCCATGATTACTAGATGTTCTCTCACGTTGGCAAGAGTCCAATGATGATTTACTGAAATAACTTCCATTTCATTGTTGGGTAGATTTATCTTCATTTCAAATGAAATTAAAACACCCTCAGAACTTTGTAATGGTATCCATTCACCAAGTTTACACATCCAACGATCATAATAGAATCTAATGTACAATGAAGTACGATGTTTCAAGTATCGAAATCCTATGCCTGTTGCACCAATTTTACAAATGTATCTATCCCCTTTGGTGCATCCTTCTACAAGTCCCCATTTTTCACCTAGCAAACACTCTACCTGCTCATACGTGATATCTTTTAACATGAACATTGTTGACGTCTCTAGAATTGTGAATATCTGAAATAAATGTACAAAACAATGAACAGGAACACACCAATGTAATCCTATAGATCTTGAAACTCTTGTAAATTTCAAAGAGTTGTGTATGTCCATCACCATCTTATGCTTCAAAGATGTTAATGTCCATACATCAGGTTGCGGCCACTCAAGCTTTAAGAGAGAATCTACCTTAATCATCTCTAACTTGCCAAAATCGTTTGATGAAGAGGGTACAACATATGTATGTGTGTAAAAGAAAACTCTCTCACATAATAGCTGAGCAGGACGGGCTTGTGGAAAGACTATCGACCCAACATCTGCATGCAATGCTTGGAAAGTACCTGTAAGACTATGAAGTGGTTGTTCTTCCACCAAGGTAGAAGGAAATATGTCTACAACAAAAAAATACACAACTTAGCTAGGTATATTCTGAAATTTGGACAAAGTCAATGAGTAATACTTACAGTTGATAGGATATCTCATTTTGTTTGAGTTTTCCAATTTCATGGTTGACATTGTGAACACATGTTGTACAATGGCAACAGTTTCACCATTTTTGAGCTTTTTGAAGCCTAGTAACTTCCCTTTCCAATGAAGATCCAAGTTTCCACGATCTCTCACACGGTGAGGACCAACACCAGAGGGTTGCATGTACACCCATGCACCTTTGCAGAACTCCTGTCCTAACCAAAATCCTTCTGGAGCCTTGATATTGTGACATTTTATCGCGATAACCTCATCTTTTGGACGTCTATGAGATTTAGGTTTCTCCATTGGAGATCAGGCTATGGAAATGACAGTAGGAATTCAAAGAAGATGATGCATAGAGAAAGAAATGGAGATACAGGAGCTGCAATGGTGTGCTAGGGAGAGAAAGTAGTGGAAAGAGATGACTTTTTGGGACCTGGGTATGAAAATGGGAGGTTTTGGAGGGAGAAAGTTGCATTTTGAGTTATTTTTGAAAAAGTCACTTTTTTCACTTCAGTTCATGCACGGATTTTGATTTAGAACCCAAAAATAGCACTTTTGATCCTAAAAAGTGGTTGGGGGACCATTAAATGGTGTTATGATGAGTTTTATAACTTTTTGAAAATTTTGAATTTTTGGGCCCAGGTAAGTTACGAGATTCCTTTCTCTCTCTAGAGGCAAAACCTGAACATAGGGGAATCCTGTCCCCTCATCCCCCTTCAGCCTAGTGATTTATAGGCTATAGACTGTGTCCACCACCCTCCTCTCATTGGTCCATCACTAATCACTCCTTAATCCAAAAGGCCCATGCAGGGTTCATTTTTTTCCCTAATGCAACCCTCAGTGATGTTGAAGCTGCTCTACTAGATGAAGAAAAGAACCTTCAAAGCCACAATTCAACTCAAAAGAAAGTCCTCTTGAGCAAGAAGGACCATCCACATAAAAGTACAAATCAGGCTGTTTTTGCAAGAAAATAAATCATCCTAAGGAGAGATTCTACTACAAACCCAAGATATATGCCAACATTATTGAAGAACAAAGTGATGAAGATTTTGAAGGGTCCCCTAAAGCAACTATTTCTAAAGAATATCGCTTTTAAGCATCACTTGCCCATGATGTAAACCCTCTATATGTCCAGGGACCCCATATGTCCCTAGATCCCTAAAATCCAAGGGATGCCATATGTCCCACACTTGGATGTTGCATATCCAAGACATGACTAAGTCATCTCATATGTCACAAGTCCCCCACATTCAAAACAAAATGCTCATCACATGCATCCACTTTATTCCACATGCAAGGGCCTTCTCATAAGCTCTCATACACTCTCAACCAAGCTCCATTCATCCCAAATAGGATGTACTTTGTTCTCTACTCCATAGGAGGGACTCGCTTCACCTCTCCTCATTCATTCACACACTTCCATAGTGCTCTTACCTTGAGACTCAAGCTACAGGCTACTTATGTAAGTTCTTTTTCATTTCTATTTCAGTTCTATATTTATGTTGTTTCTATTACATGTTGAGCCTCCATGATTTTTTTTAGTTTGTGTAAAGCTTGATCCATGTTTCTTAACACGTACGAATGTAGACCAACTTTTTTGTGTTCTTTGAAAGAAGCTTAGTGTTGAGCTTTGTATGTATCAAAAATTTGTATGTATCAAAGAGAAAGTAATCCATTTTTTTCACAAGGAGAAGCACAAGTTTTTTGTGAAAGAACACCTAAAGTAAGATTTTGCAAATTGGGAGTAAGAGTCCCAAAGGATTCCCACCACTTCACTACATACATTCTCTTTTCATCTCTAGTAAGAGGCCTTTGATATGTACCTTGCATTAATTTATATTTATGTTATGTGAGATGTGAGGTGGGAATAACCTCTTATCCCAATTTAGGATATAAAGTCACATGGCACACATGCCATTGGGTGGTTGCATGGAGAGAGAGAGAGAGAGAGAGAGAGAGATTTTAAGGTTCTTGCATGGTTGGACGATAAGAAATCGAGATCTCTCATGTTTTGGAAAGTGCTTTCCGTCCTCCTCAGGGATTTTCCAAGGAACAATGAGGGGCAAAACATGAGGTTCTCTGGATGTGGTGGTTTGCTATAGTGGTATCAGAGCCAACAACACTTACAACCACATAACATGCCAACAATACAAAGATATGCACAAGAAGCGGCCCCATGTGGATGGACGTAAGAGCAAGGAGGAAGCCCCACGTGAAGGCCCCCAAGGGTACTTGCTCTTCTTCCTCCCTCTCTGCTCAAGTGGGAGAAGTTTAGCATTAAAGTGTCTTATATAGACCCTTTTGGGATGTGCACACCTGCATGTGGGATTAATCTAGGATGCATCTGATTGTTGATGTTGGGAAAGAAGGAATGACATTTAAGGAATCCATTATAGCTTGAAAAGGGAGGTAACAAAAGTTGCTTTTTCCTATTTTGCAAGATCAGTTTGAAGAGTTTTTCCTCCTCAAGGACCAAGGAAATCTTCTATACATGCTCTTTAGAGTGTATATTTTCAACTTCCATCATCAAAAATTGGTTTGTGCATCATCTTCTAGTCTTTTGAAAGCTTCAAAGTGATCACCTTGGAAAGATTTCTCCGCTACATCCATTCCAGCCCATGCCTATACCCCCAACTTCAACAAGGTGTTACTCTTTGCTCAAGTATTGGATTGCCATGGTTTTTGTTGGATCTTGAAGCCTATCTTAAAACTTTACTTCTTTGTAGGTCAAAGATTCTCTATAATTTCTATACACCCACTACAACATATCAGGGGCATACCGATGTTGTGCATACCGATGATCACGCATCGGCATCGGTATGACCGTTGAAAACCCTTGAAAACCTACGGAGGCAATATATGTGTCAGAAACTACTATGTCGGTATGAGCATTGGTATGAGCATCAATATGAGTGTCACTAATTTCCAGTGACTTACCGACGCAGTGTTTTAACCGGACCCAAGAGCAAAAATTTGGCATTCATCACATTTTGAAACAAAACCTGCTACTATCGAGTTTGTGTGCACGAGCTACATCTCTTTGTTTCTCGCTCTTTTTCTCTCTCTCTCTCTCTATGCACACCTCTCTATTTCTCTAGATCTAAAATTCTGCTAAGTATCGCACATACTGTAGCACTCTTTTCTCTTTCTTTATGTTTTCCCTTTTCCAATTTCTCTTCTCTTTAGTTTTGCAAGAGATTTTGGCATCAGGTCTTTGGAATTTGTCAAAAGACAACATTAAGTGGACTTTGATGACAACAATCCAAACAATTACATCAATGCAAGTGATTATTTTGTTTTCGATTGACATAGAGAGAGAGAGATGAAAGAAAGAGAGAGATCTAGAGAAACATAAAGAGAGAGAGAGAAAGAGAAAGAGAGAGACATATACATATACATACACACTCACATATGTATACACACACATATGTGCATACACACATGCATATGCATACATACATACACACACATATGCATATACACACACATGCATATACATACACACATGCATATACATACACACACATATGAATATACATACGCACATGCATATACATACACACAGATGTGCATACACACATACACATGCATATGCATACACACATACACACATGCACACATGCATATGCATACATACATACATACATACACACACAAGTTGCATATACATACACACATTCATATACATACATACATACATACACACATGCATATGTATATACATACATACACACATGCATATACATACATATACACACATGTATACATACATACACACATATATGCATATACATACACACATGCATGTACATACACACATACACATGCATATGCATACACACATACACACATGCATATGCATACATACATACACACACAAGTTGCATAAACATACACACATGCATATACATACATACATACATACATACACACATGCATATGCACATACATACATACATACACATATGCATATACATACACACATGCATATACATACACACATGCATATACATACACACATATATGCATACACGCACACATGCATATGCATACATACATACACACATGCATATGCATACACACCTACACACATGCATATCCATACACACACATGTGCATATACACACATGCATATACATACAGATATGCATACATACACGCACATGTATACATACATGCATATGCATACATACATACACACATATGCATATACATACACACATGCATATGCATACTTACATACATACACATGCATATACATACACACATGCATATGCATACATACATACACACACAAGTTGCATATACATACACACATGCATATACATACATACATATATACACATATGCATGTACATACACACACATGTATACATACATACACACATACATATGCATATACACATGCATATGCATACACACATACACACATGCATATGCATACACACATACATATGCATACACACATACACACATGCATATGCATACATACATACACACACATGTATCCATACATACACATATGCATATACATACATGTACACACACATGTATACATACAAAAAAATAGGATTTTTGGGTTTTTACACAAAAATAGAATTAATATATCAAAAATAGGATTTTTGAGTTTTTACACACACATACATACAAACATGCACACATACATACATACATTTTTATAAATTATTAGAGAAAATCTAAATGTATAAAATATAAATAAGTAAATATCTAAAAAATAGATCTTTACATTTTTAGGGTATATATATATATAATTAAATATACCAAAAATAGGTTTTTTGAGTTTTTACACACACACACATACATACAAACATACACACATACATACATACATTTTTATGAAATATTAGAGAAAAAACTAAATATATAAAATATAAATAGTTAACTATCTAAAAAATAGATCTTTAAAGTTTTAGGGTTTATATATATATAATTAAATATACCAAAAATAGGATTTTTGAGTTTATACACAAAAATAGAATTATATCAAACACACATGCATATGCATACATACATACACACACAAGTTGCATATACATACACACATGTATACATACATGCACACACAAGTTGCACATACATACACACATATATACATATATTTTTATGAAATATTAGAGAAAAATATAAATATATAAAATATAAATAATCAAATATCTAAAGGTTTCCCTTCTATAGAATACTAGATTCCATTACACACACACACGTGAGCACATGCATACACACATATGTATGTATGTATGTATGTATGTATGTATGTATGTATGTGTGTGTGTGTATGTATGTATGTATGTATGTATTGATGTACATGTGTATGTATGTATGTGTGTGTATGCATGTATTTGTGTGTGTATAAGTGTATGTATGCATGTTTTTTTACACACTAGATATACAAGAACAAGAGAAAGAGAGAGAGAGAGAAAATTACAAAGCAGGTTCATAAATCTATCATCCCCTTCACGGGGGATCCATTTCATTTTCAGCTTATCACCTTATATCCTAGATAATTGACTGAGTGTCTGTTTGGGATGGTTATTGGCTTGTGGTTTCAATTCTTGGGAAAGCAAAATATATGTTCCAAATATTCAGATTCTCATTCACCTTGGTCTTGTTGTAGATTAGTCAGCAGTGATTTGGTTGCCAGTTTGATTTCATCTAGTTTTGTTTGGCTGGTATAGTCTTGCCTTTTTTGTCTAGTCTTGTCTGCTTTGGTCTTGTCCAGGTCTGTCTTGTTCTTGTCCAGAAGTGGTTCACTTTTGTAAAGTGTTACACAGTTTTGTCGAGCAAAAATGGTTGTGAATCAAGCCCAAAAAGTGTTCTAAGTTTGCTCAAAGTGATTGACATCAAAAGTGGTCTGGTGTTAAGATCAAAAGTGATCGAGGCTTGTTTGTAGCAGGACCAAGTCTAAAGTACATAAAAGTTAACTTGTACATGCATATAAAGATTAGTGAAAGTAGGGGGAAAGATTTTTATATAATAGATATTCAACCATTCATCCTTTCTACCTTCGAGAGAAGAATGTTTTCCTTTTTTTTTCTTTCTCTTTTTTCCCTTTTTTTGTTTTGCCCAAAAAAAAAGTATCAAATTTAATGCTCTCAAATAAAATTTTCATCTCATTGTTGAAGGCCTAAACCCAAGGGAAAGTGTCTTACACACGCTTGTATTTTGCTTAGTTTCCTTGTATTCCGTTACCTTTCCTCACTCCGAGCCCACGATTGTCCTCGAATGTGTCCTCCTTTGGGATTCCAATAGCACTCAAACGCACCCACGACAAGAAATGAAATGGAAGTTGAGCATGTATGCAACCCCAAACTCCACTTCAATGATTCTATTTTGTTATCTTCCTCTCTCCCCGCTACCCTTTCTCTTTCCCTTACTCCGCCTTTATGCTCAATTCCCTGCTCAAACACACACCCGTGCCTGCACTCCCAATCTCACCCACACACATATGTTCACACACACATCCATAAAAGCCCTCACATGCGCTCATCATTTCACCAGTCTTCTTTCACTCTCTTGTCTTTTTCGTACCTGCCTCCCATGCTCTCTCTCTCTCTCTCTCTCTCTCTCTCTCTCTCTCTCTTTGATTCACTCATTCACCTAGTTCAGTTTAGGTATTTAAACTCTTAAACATTCATGGCTCCCTAGTGTCATTGCCATTCCTTGGTTGAGGTGAATCCTGAATAATGCCAACAATGGAGAAACATTCACTCTTCGAGGATTTTTTTTTGGGTCAGTTGAAGATACCATGCCTTGTTTCCTACAACAATTCCCAAGTTTGCGTACAGAGGTCAACAACAACACACCCCTTCTTTCCCTAAACAAGCAAGGATATTCGCACGCCCTTGTTATCCCAACCATGTGTGCATACCAACCATCGATGTTCCAAGGGCTACCACCTCAGATTCTGAAAAGACAGATAGTTAAACACACGTTCTCACTATTAATAATATACCCCCAAGCCCAAACCCCATTGGAGCCCTAAGGACCATGTGCAGGTTGACAAATATTTAAGTTTGCAATGCAAAGAAGAGGGAAATAGCAATACAAAAGAAATTGGACTCCAGAATGGAGAGTTCCATCAGTCCCTGCTATGCATGATTATACCCCTGGTACAAAAAACAACCACAGCATGACTGTCGTATACAGGTGGTTCTGGATGTAAATATTCTGAATGAAAAGAAACCTCATGCTTAGCAAGGGAAACACCATGTAACACAAACCATAACCTTTGCCACTTGGCTCCTAGGAAGTCTAGCCATCCAATCAACCTTGATCATTCAAGGCCACATCCTTCAACATTCAGAAAAGACACCATACTCTAATTTTATGCATAAACGTCAGATGATGGGAACTGCCCCGTAAAATAAACATTCTTAGAAATTGGAGTCATTAAAGACGTGATCTTTACAAGGGCCTAAGGGTGACAACAAAAAATTATTCAATCCGCTGGAGGTTTGATCTCTAAGCAATGCCCTTTCACTTCGGTGTCATCAGTATAACTCCACAACTAATCTGTCACTAAGTACAAGTTGAAGCGGTCAGCAAAATTATGATACAATGGACTGTCCATTTCTGCACATCGAGTTAGTGGCTCTCCTCTCGAAATGAAGAGCACCAAGGAAGCATATCCTACCTCCACCACTCCTTCCAACGAACTGTATAACTTTTGGATTCATACAGGTCATTCACTATGTTGCACGAACCATTTTAAACAATTGGGGATATTGTCTCAAATACAACAACAGATCCGAAGCAAATGCACCCTATTGATGAAGCTCCCTAGGACCCAGACACCCTTAAACGTACACAGGATTCGCCCTCTCAGTGACCAAACACATGAAACACTAGCAAGGATCCAACTTCCTTATGGATTCGTCAAATGACAGGAACAAAGGGAAACAAAGAACCCAACTAATGGGAGAAAAATATTACCTGTGCACTTCTCTATGGGAGATTGTCTGTGTTCCGATCCCTTTGGCCAGCACTTCCCCCTTCTCCAACACACCAAGGCTTCTTCCTTTCGTGCTGCATGGACAACCCCTCCCCAGTTCAAATGATTGTCACCTGCTGGCCATAAAGGTGCCGCCTTCACATCAAAACTAGCTGGATCGGCTGCAAATCTTCAAAGCTAGACATTGCTCTTCCCCTTCCGGTGGACTAGAAGCACAGAAACAACCAGATCCGGAGTTGTGTACACATTTTTTTTCTCCCCGCATTCCTCCTACCACCATCAAGATGCTTACATTTGTAAGCCGCCGGATTGGCATATTGTAATTCCCTATTTTTCATATACTGCGCGAACCGAAAGGTCGATTGCGAAGTGATGTATCTGTTTATTAACTAATGAAAAGACATTGCAGTGACGCTTTGAGCAGCATCACCAGACTGTCTGTCTGGGCGATTGCGGTCTGTGAAGTCACCATAGTGCAGTATTCGTGAATTTTGATTATTGTTGTTCTTATCGCTGTGTAATTACATTTAATTCGTGATTGATACAGTAAGATTAAGTGTGGATAATAATTTTGCGTAACGGAAGGGAATAAATCTTGTGTTATCTATGGTGAAAAATATTAACCAGAGTATGAACAGTAAATCTGTGAGAGGACTAACTAGAGTCTTGGCAGTAATTCGTATGAAACAGAGTTTGGAACATTAACGTACTGCGACTTGGATAAACTAATTGGGAAAATCAAGTTACAAGGCCTCTGATTTATCAGACCTCTACCACTCCCAAAAACCCGAAAGAACTTAAAATGCATGTAGTGTAACTGCACATTTTAACACTGGCGCCGTCTATGGGAAGGTGGCCACAGATCGTGAATCAACAGTTAGGTGGAGCAATACGCAATTGGTGCAAAGGTGATATATGCCGGTTACTCGGTCCGACGAGTCGTATCCGAAGTACAGAAGAGACCCGCAACCTTGGGCGGTACCAAATTTGTTAGGGACACCCCCAGGAGGCAGAAGTATAGACCGGTTGAGTCCAATCATCGAAGGAGTGGAGCCAGTTAGCAGTGATTCCGGTACCATTTTGGTGACCCGTGTTGCAATTCCAGTGGATTCCGGTGTAATTTCGGTGCAATCTGAAGAGGGTATAGTAACTTTGGAGTGTACAGGGACGCAGTGTGCAATTGAGCCGACACCATCAGGGGAAAGAATACCCTATTTTGGGGAAAGTTTGACAAAGTCCGGTGACACTTCGGTCCTAGTTGCAGGGAATTCACAATTTTCCGGTGACAGTGTGATACTTCCTGGTGAATCTTCATTTTGGACACCATTGTTCGGGGCAAATTTGCCTACCTGGGATATCCAAGCTGAGGATAGGTTCTTCGATTTAGAGATCTGTAAGAGACTGAACGCTATTTTCAAGTCGGAAGGTGAACAATCTGACCATACAAACTCTGAAGGTCAAGAAACGCCACCTCAGAACTCAGGAGATAGCAAAGGTACCACGGCTAGCACTATGAGTGGTCAACAGCAACAGAAGCAACAACAACAACAACAATAGCAGCAACAGCAATAGCCCCTTCCACTTCGACTGGTTCCAACAGGGGTAACTTACACAAAGTTCGGTGGATTTCCAGGTGACGATCCTGATGCCCATGTACGCACCTTTGAAATAAGTTATGCAGTACTAAACCATCCACCTGATCCAGCATACAAGGCCATCGTATTTCAGTCAACATTAGTCAATGAAGCAGCTCGATGGTTAACAGAGTATGATTTCAATCATTTCGTTACCTATGAGGCAGTAAGGGATGCGTTTTTGCAGAGCTTCTGGTTGAAGAAAAATCCTGTCGAAATCTTCGATTACTTGCAGAACAATAGACAGAAGCCGCACCAGATTGTTCAGGAATATGCCACATTATTTAGAACTCATTTAAGACAATTGCCTTCGGCACATGCTAATTTACCGGATGATGTTATAACCTAGTGGTTCATTAATGGTTTGATCCCACAGCTATGAAAAATCATGATCATCCGCTGTGTGGGAGCTATGACACTAGATGCTATTATCGTGATGGCCCTGCAACTCGAGCATAAGGTTGGAGGATTCACTGAAGACTTGGAATGGTTGAAAACCAGTAAGCATGGTATAGATGATCAGGCTAAATAGATGTATTGCACTAAGTGCAAAAACCAGGGCATACAAGCACTACCTGTGCCCTTAATCAGATGTATTGCACCATCTGCAATATCACCGGACACTCCACTGAAAATTGTGCGTATAATGCCAAAGTGCAGGGACGAGCAGCTGTAAATGCCATTATACAAGAATCAGGACAGCTAACAACTCACTACGTGCCACCGCAGATGCGAAACAATCAGTCGCAAGGATACAGGAATTACCGCGGACAACGGAGTACTAACTTCAATACATATCGATGGCAGACAGGTACATCACCGGAAGGTACTTCTCTGCCACCACCTCGATGTCATTTTTGCGGTGAGCTTGGCCACATCCGGAGATTCTGCAAGGATGCATCCGAATATGATAAAAGAAAGAAAGAGCATCAAAACCCGATGACCAACATGGTCTATATCTCACCAGTGGAATCGCAAGCAGCAGTGGTCCAGACAAGATCCGGTAAGCAGTTGCAACCCGCAGCTGAGGTGTTTGAACCTGGCATCCGTGAACAACATCAAATGTATACCAAAGCTAGCCAATGGACCACCATAGAGCCTACCGTGTTCCTCGATCCAATTCCAGTGACATAGGTTCCCCTGCCAAAGGAGAGAGCGCATGAACAAGACTGCACTCCAGTAATAGGAGAATCATCATCAGAATCGGTGAAGAGTACAATTCAAACCGATCAAGTATGGGATATTCTCTCTAAGGCTACAATTACACTCCCCTTGGGGCAGCTACTTGCCTTGGTGCCCGGAGTTAGGCAACAGTTTCAGCAATAGGTTAGTCCCGGATCTCCTGGTACTCCGGCGACTGCAACAATACAATCGGAAACTCATTCTACGATGGATCATTCTATCCCCTTAATCACTGTCTGGCATAAAAATCACAAGATTACGCAAGTGCTAATTGATGGTGGTTCCGGTGTGAACATAGCAACTGCAGCTCTCTGTAAGAAGTTAGGGTGGACCCAAATCGAGCCCGTTCAATTCTTTGTCAGAATGGCAGATCAATCTCGAGTTCATCCAGTGGGACTCGTAAGGAATATCCTGATTACTCTGTAGGGTACCACGTTTAAAATGACTTTTGTAGTCTTAGAACTACCAAAATCCAGCCTCGATTACAATCTTCTTTTCGGTCAACCATGGTTGAAACAGGCCAAAGTTATACAGAATTGGTCAGCGTAGGAACTAACTTTTAAAGACAATCACCGTAAATATGTTGTCAAACTGGATGCCATATAGCTCTGCGAACTTCATGCCAGACCATATGTAGCAGAACTTGTCCACATGTTGGATGGCTTATCTGATGACGAAGAAGAAGCGTTTCTGAAGAACAATAAAGATCTGATTTCCTTAGGTACTGTAGATCTGCAATCTGTCGCAGACAACTGGAGTCCGGCAGCCTGTACGGTTGTTCCCATGATCGGAGACATAGATGTAGATGATAATGTTGCTATGGATGAAGCTACTCTGCAACAACTTTTACAGTCAACTGACGATCCGGGAAAACCTCATCAATTCTATGTCCCGGAAGACCAATTAGTAACCTATAATTTGGGTGATGAAAGCAACCCGTGTCCTGTTAAGATTAAGGCGGGGTTGTCCGAGGCATTTCAAGAAGATTTGATTCGACTCCTGCGTGAGTTTTCTGATGTTTTTGCGTGGGACTATCAGGATATGAAAGGTTTGGACCCGCGGATCTATCAACATCGGGTCGTGCTCAAACTAGAGGCAAAGCCGATCAAACAATCCAGCTACCGAATGAACCCCAATTATGCAGCACAGGTCAAAGCAGAACTAGATTGGTTGTTGAAGGTGGGATTCATTGTACCAATCGAACACACTGAATGGATCTCTCCAATCGTGATTGTTCCAAAGAAAAATAAACAGCTCCAAATCTGTGTGGATTACCAAAAATTGAATGCCACCACAGTACCTGATCCATTTCCTCTCCCCTTTCTTGACACAATGCTTGACAGGGTAGCTAGACACGAGATGTATTCCTTTCTGGATGGCTATAGTGGTTATAACCAGGTCAGAATGGCCGAGCAAGACATACTGAAAACAGCTTTCATTACGAATTGGGGAGTGTATGCTTGTACAGTCATGTGGTTTGGCTTAAGGAATGCTCCAAGCACATTTCAACGATGTATGCAAGAAATTTTTTCACCTTATTTAACTACTTTTATGCAAGTATATTTGGACGACTTCTCCTTATTTGGCAAGATTACGGCGCACCTGTATCATTTACGGTGCTGCTTTGAGAAATTCCGTGACTACCAGTTATGCTTGAATCCAATAAAATCTATGTTTGCGGTTTCTTGTGGCAAACTCCTTGGCCACATTATCTCTGCGCAAGGCATACAAGTTCACCTAGACAAAGTTGCAGCCGTGTTGCAGGCACCACTACCCACCACACCAAAAGAAGTTATGCGATTCTTGGGACAGATTTGGTGGCATGGTCGCCATTTATGGTGGTTAGCCCATTTGGCAACCCCACTTAATCGGCTAATGACGAGTACTCCACGCCAGTTTGAATGGACTCCAGAATGCCAAACTACCTTTGATCGTTTAAAAGGATTATTGACTCAAGCCCCTATTTTGCAACCCCCGGATTGGGACCTAATGTTGTAGGTCAACATATGACATACAGATGTGAGGCATGTCAATTAGATAAGGCTCATAGCAATCCTATTCCAAGCATGTTTTCATGTATTCAGAGAAGCTTGAGTTGGTACACACAAATGTGTGGGGACCATCAAAGGATTTCAGTATTAATGGCTCAAGATATTATGTGATTTATGTTGATGATGCTACTAGGTGGATCATTATCTATGTGATCAAAGATAAATCAGAGGTATTCAATACATTTAAACATTATCGTGTGTATGCAAAAAGAATCACAGGTCAAAAGTTGAAGAGACTAAGGTCAAATTGAGGGGGGAAGTATTCCTCTAATGAGTTCAGTGATTACTTATGGAATGCAGGTATAAAAAGAGAAGTTACTTGTAGATACTCTACTCAACAAAATGGTATAGCAGAAAGGAGAAATAAAACTCTTGTTGAGTTTGCAAGATCAATGATGAAGGAGAATAATTGTCCAAATTATTTGTGGGTTGAGGCTGTAAATACAACTACATATTTGGTTAATAGGTTACCATGTAAAGCTTTGCAGGGTATGACACCATATGAGGCATGGTGGGGTAAGAGACCTACCTTAGATCATTGCAAAGTGTTTGGATGTTTGGCTTATGCATATGTCCCATCTCAATCGATGCATAAATTGGAACCTAAAGCTGAAAAGTATGTGTTCATTGGATATGATGATAAGCAGATGGGATATAGGTTGTGGAGTCCATCCACAAAACAATTCCTTGTATCTAAGGATGTTACATTTGATGAGAAAGGTACTTCGTATGTAGGTACAATCAATAATCATGCAAGTGATGAAGAAGTTTTGAATCAAAAGAAAGGTAAATCAAAGTTTCAGATATTTTATGAAGAAGAGATCAATGAAGTACAAATTGAAGTTGAAGAAGGGCCAAGGTTTGATCCAAAATATGATGAACCAGAAACTTTAAGAAGTGGAGAACTTAGAAGGTCATCAAGACACAAATGGCAACCTACAAGGTATAGCTATGACACTTCTTTTTTTACTACTAAAGATTATGCTTGCATGGTGAAAGCAGATGAAGATCCTTCTACATTTGAAGAGGCAAAAGCTAAGGAAAATTGGGAGAAATCTATACAGGAAGAGTACGATGCATTGATGGAGAATGAGACATGGGATTTAGTTCCTAAACCAAATAGTCAGAAGATCATTGGATGCAAATGGGTCTACAAGACAAAGAGGTATGCAGATGGAAGTGTGTCTAGGTATAAAGCTAGACTTGTTGTGAAAGGGTATGCTCAGACGTATGGTATAGATTATGATGAGACCTATAGTCATGTGGCAAAGATGACAACCATCAGGACACTCATAGCCATTGCTGCATGTAAAGGTTGGAGATTATGTCAATTAGATGTGAAGAATGCTTTCCTTAATGGTTATATTTCAGACGATGTTTTTATGGAACAACCACAAGGGTTCAAAGATAAAAGGTATTCAAAATATGTATGTAAGCTCAAGAGAGCTTTGTATGGTTTGAAGCAGGCACCAAGGGCATGGAATTATAGACTTGTGAAGTTCTTGAAGGAACTTGGTTTTCAAGTATCTAAAGCAAATAGTAGCTTGCTTATCAAAGCAAGTGATGATGGGTTCATTTACATGTGCATATATGTTGATGACATAATCCTTATAGGTATAGATGAGAAGGACATACAAAGCCTAAAGAAGCAAATGGAGAAAGAGTTCAAGATTAGTGACCTGGGAGACTTGTCATATTTCTTGGGCATGGAGATTTCATATACTCGACATGGAGTGTATGTGACTCAAGAAAGGTATTTGAAGAACTTATTGATCAAGTTAAAAATGGATGATTTCAGGGTGGCACCTACTCCAATGGAAGTGAATCACAAATTGAGCAGATATGGAGGAGAAGAATTCAAGGACATGAAGTTATATCAAATTTTGGTTGGTAGTCTAATCTATACAACTCTAACTAGGCCTGATTTGTCATATGCAGTTGGAGTGTTGTCTCAATTCATGCATTGTCCTAGGAAAGAGCATTGTGTTGCAAGACAAAGAGTGTTGAGGTACATTAAGGGTGCACTCAAGGAAGGTTTGAATTATGGTTTTACATTAGATACAAACATCAAGATATATAGTGATACAAATTGCGTAGGTAATCTTGATGATAGGAGATCAACATATGGATACTTGTGTTATGTGGGAGATAAGTTAATCTCCTGGTGTTCTAAGAAGCAACACACAGTTGCTTTATCATCTATAGAGGTAGAGTATAAAGGTATGGTTGAAGCTGCAAAGGAAGTCATATGGTTGAAGACTCTCATGAAGAGTTTTGACATTACTCAGAGTACACCCACTATTCGTGGAGATAACATGAGTTCATTGTATCTACTTGATAACCTTGTTTTTCATGCCATGACTAAACACATTGAGATTCAGTATCACTTCTTAAGAGAGAAGATGGTTGAAGTCATACATACTTCAACAAAAGATCAGATTGCAGATATGCTAACCAAAAGCTTGGATGGACCAAAGCTACAAAGATTTAAAGATATGGCAGGTATAAAGAAGATAAAGAAAACCTCAATTGATGATTGAGGGGGAGTTTTTGGTGCAATTCAATCACCAATTGATGTTTTGGATGAAGGATTGAAGTCAAAGATTGAAGAAAATATTAGTCTATGAAGCTTAAAGATAGTGCACATTCAGAAAGTGAAGACTTGTACACATATGTACATTAAACTTATAGTTAGCTCACATATACCTTTTGTATGGTCATGAGCTTGTACATATATGCCTATATATACAAGTAAAAAGTGAGGGCAAGAATGAGAGAGTATGATATGAGAAGAATTAGAAGTCATTAGACACTTTAGAAGTGAGGAAGATCTCTCTCATCCAAATGTAAATTTTTTAGAGAAGAAGAAAAAATTGCACCCGAGCTTTTGTTGAGTACTCCTTTTATGCTTAATCTTTTGTGTAATGTTTTTGTACAAGTCTAAGTCTATAGTTGATTGACCTCTGTACAAGTTTTCAGATCTTAATTGTGATCAGGCTGAGAGAATTGAGAGTAGGAACATTTACATGTGTAAATGTGAAGAAGTGAAGTTGCAACAGGTGCAAAATTTGATGCTAATGTTTTGGTCGATTCTCCTTCCACAGTGTAAATTTTTGAGCAACCAAGCACTCATTCTTTAAGTGGGAAAGTAAGCTACATATGGCTAAAAGAATTTGAATAAAAAAGCTGCAGTTTTAGAGAACTATGCATTAAAAGTTACAAGTGTCATAGTCGATTGTAGAAAAGTACAGTTTTAGACATAGGTGCATTGTGAGGATCATTTCTCAAGATCTACTGAATCTTTTGAGATAATTTAACTTGGAGAAGGTGCGCAATCTATAAACAACAAGTTGTGCAAAGTTTTATAAAAAACTTTACACATTTGATAAGTCAATGAGTGAATTATGTGTAGCAGACTTTCTGAGTATTGACTCTCTTTACAGTTAGTTCAAGATTTTGATAATCTAGTATTGATCCTCCAAATTGGTAAAGGTTTTAAGTTTTTCTTGATATAGAGGTGCTCTAACATCAAGGATAGCTTGTTCTTTTGGAGATTAACACTCTCCATCAAATTTGGCATGGTTGTCGAGGAGAGAGCTTCGAGGACAAACCTGTGATAGTAAGACATAGAATAGCAACATTGGAAGCTAAAAAAATAGTCATTTTCTATTTAGTTTTTAGTTTTTTCTCCATCTTCATCATCATCACCATCTTCTCCCACCTTCATCTTCTCATATATTTTTCATTTCTGACCATAGATTCACCTCATTTTTCACTTGTCGTTGTGAGCAAGAAGGGTAGAGGGAGTTCAGAGTTGAAATGCTGAAGAAATACTCTTGAAATACTCTCATTACACCAAAATCTAAGTGAAGTATCATGCGGCCTAAAACAACTTGCAACAGGTATCGTCACTGTGGTATCGTGAGATTGCATACATGTTTTGCATCTATAGGCACGTAAGGGTGACAAGGAGGGTAGAAGATGCACATATTTGCAAAAAATTTTGAATTTGGACTTCAAAAAGTCCAAGTATTGTGGTCGGTTGAGTTCAGGTATCGTGATACTAGAACTCCCTTGTATCGCGATACTTGGCAGGTATCGTGTATCGCTGATATCTCACTCCTCAAGTATCTCGATACCTCACAAGTATCATGTATCATCAGGTTGAGTATCATGTATCGTGAATACACAAGTATTGTATCACAGAATATTTGGTATCGTGTATCACCAGATCGTGTATCACGATACCTCACAGTTATCGTGTATCACAAAAGTTTGTATAGTATCATGAAGCGATAAGTATCACGTATCATGTGACCTCCAGTATCATATCATTTGAGTGCAAGTATCATGTATCATGTATTGTGAATACACAAATATTGTATCACGGAATATTTGGTATCGTGTATCATGATACCTCATAGGTATCGTGTATTGCAAAAGTTGGTATCGTATCGTAAAGCTGTAAGTATCACGTATCGCGTGATCTCTAGTATTGTATCGTTTGAGTGGAAGTATCATGTATCGTGTATTGTGCTCAAGGCAAGTATTGTATCATTCCCTTTTGTATCCTATATCGCCATAACGTCAGTATCGTGTATCACGGTAGCTCAAGTATCATATCATGAAAATCTAGTATCATGTATCGTTGCACACTCGAGTATCATGTATCATTTGAAACCAAGTATCATATTGTACCTCCTATGTATCGTGTATCGTATGGTTGAAGTATCGTGTATTGTGTTAGAGCCAGGTAGCATGTATCGTATAGTTCAAATATCATGTATCACCCAAGAACAAGTATTGTGTATCATTTGTTCTTACATGTCATGTGTCACTCATACTTCCTAAACATCATGTATCATTTGTTCTTAAATGTCATGTGTTACGGATACTTCCTAAACATCTTGTATCGTCTATTTTGAAGTAATCCTAGAGAGATCTTGTTTGCCTGTTTTAACCCCCAAAACCCTAAACTGGCATAACTTTTTCATACAAAATCCAATTTTTGAGATTTTAGGTTTGTTGGATATAGTATTTTGAAGTTGACCTTTAGGTGAGACGAAGCCAAGGGGGCTTCAAAGGATTTTGAGCAATACAAAGGAAAACTGGGACTAGAAGATGAAGCTTATGAACCTGAGATCTCGTAGAAAATTAGGCAAGGATAGACAAAGCATTAGATCATCTGAGACTAGTGTCAACCATACAACTAGATCATGGGCACAACAATTGAGTGGTTATCCCTACTTGCTCAATTCGGACACAAGTGATTCAGAAATGTCTTTTAGCATGGGGAGACCTCTAGGTAGCTCAGGCACTGCCTACTTACAGACACCAGAAGGTCCCTACAAAACACATTGGTGTTGGAGTTAGATGTCTGCAGAAGCATGTGAACAACATAAGGAAAAAGAAGAAGCTTGGAGGACAACAAACAATACTGAATGTATTACTAAAGAATGTACAAATATTAGTAAGCCATTAGGGCAATCAGCGTATATACAAGCCGAGGGAAAAAACCTCCTAAAGAGGGAAAAAAATGCCCTAGCGGTCCTAGAGTGTTCACACACATCACTAACCTAAATATATCAACAAATCCCCCCTGGGAGTGATGCGGTGAACAAGTAGTTGGCACTCAAGTATAAGGAAGTGCCAAGCTATGTGGAAATCGCTCCACAAATTGAAGTAAGCCCAAAGCTTTGTGGAAAGCTTCAAACTTCTCCCTAGGCATAGCCTTCATGAAAAGGTCTGCAATGTTCTTCTGCGTGGGCACATATGCCAAGATGATCTCCCTGACATAATGATAATGTACCTCAGTGTGCTTAGTGCGAGCATGGAACACAGGGTTCCTCGCAATTGCCAATGCGCTCTGACTATCAGTGAAGATGGTGGTAGCAGAAGACTGACCAACAGGAGAGGTTCTCCCCAGCAGAGAACCTCTCCCTGACATAATGATAATGCACCTCAGTGTGCTTAGTGCGAGCATGGAACACAGGGTTCCTCGCAACTACCAATGCGCTCTGAATATCAGTAAAGATGGTGGTGGTAGAAGACTGACCAACACCCAAATCAGCCATAAGGCATCTAAGCCACACACACTCAATAGTAGTTGTGAAAGCTACCCTATACTCAGCCTCACAACTGGAAGTGGCCACAGTAGGCTGCTTCTTGCTCAACCAAGATATACATGAGCTACCAAACATGAATCAAAATCCACTAGTGGACACATGAGTGTCATAGCAACTAACCCAATTAAAGAGTCAAAAAAAGCATGCAAATCTGGCGGTTGTGATCCCCCCTTAGGATAAAACAAACCAACTAGTTGGGTACCACTCAAGGAGCGAAAGATGCGCTTAACTGCCTGCCAATGCTTGAATCTTGGGAAATTCATAAACCTGCTCATCCAACAGCCTGCTGATAGAGAACAACATCAAATGCATCTCCAACATCATGAAGACTCATTCGTAAACCTATTTCCATAGGAGTGGCAATAGGTTTAGAGTTTTCAAGGCCAAAATGCTACAATAATGTGTCAATATATTTCATTTCGCACAAAGCCATTCCACCATCAACATGCATAAACTGAATGCCCAAATAGTGATGCAAATGCCCCAAATTAGACATCTCAAATGAGGCATGCAAATTAGCCTTAAAATTAGCAATATGCCTCTCATGAGGACCAGCGATCAACATAAACCACAATGATCAGAAGTACATCATTAGCACGCTTAACATATAAGGTGCTTTCAGTTGGAATGTTCTCAAAACCATGTGCAATCAGATATGCATGTATCTTCTCATACCAAGCATGTGGTGTTTGCTTTAAACCATATAATGCCTTCTTTAACCTGCACACTTGTTTTTCATGCCCTTTCTGCACAAAGCCATGAGGCTAAAAAACATACACTTCTTCATGCAAGTCACCACTCAGAAATGCAGTTTTAATGTCCAACTGATGTACATTCCAATCATGATGAGTTGCAAGTGCAGAGATGCTCCAAATAGTAGTCATATGGCATGTAGGTGCAAAGGTTTCATAAAAATCAATGCCTCTTTCCTGTGCATAACCCTTTGTAACAAGCCTAGCCTTATACCTGTCAACTATACCATCATGTTTATGCTTCAACTTGTATACCCACTTAGTGCCAATGGCCTTCTTTCCAGGAGGCAAGTCACATAAAGACCAAGTACCATTCTTCATTATAGCATCATATTCAGATTGCATAGTAGCCATCCAATTTTCTGAATTTTGTGCTTCATCAAATGAAACAGGCTCAGTCTCATCACAGAGACTAGATGCAACCATAGCATAGCAATCTGATGCAAAAGAGGCACTATGAGAGCCTGATCGAGTGCGATATGACAGAGGTGCATCTAATTTGCTATCACGCAAAGTCTGCACCAACGATTTTTGCATAGTTTTTGCCTCCTCAATATCATCTCTCTCATCAACAAGTGCATCATGTAAATCTCCATCAGAAATGGGATGATCTGCATCATCACATGAAACCTCCAAAGGTTGAGAAGTTGCCTCATTAGGACCAGCACTAGACTATCCACCTGTAAAAAGAGGCAGCAAAGTATCGTACATGTCTTTGGAGCTAACAAATGTCTCCTTAGTACATGAAAGCAATGGTTGAATAGCATCTTCCACAAAAACAACATCACGGCTAACCAAAATGCATTTAGTTTGTGGATGATAGAGACGATAGCCTTTACTTTCAGAACTGTACCCAATAAAAATACATTTTACTGCTTTATCATCCAATTTTCTGTGATGTTGTTCAGGCATTAATGCATATGCCAAACAACCAAAAACATGCAGATGAGCAACAGATGGCTTGCGATCATGCCAACCCTCATATGGAGTGATAGACTGCAGCGCTTTAGTGGGACACCTGTTAAGTACATATGATGCACACATGACAGCTTCAAGCCAGAAACTATGTGGTAAAGCCACACTCTTCACGATACACCTCGCCATCTCCATGAGTGACCTATTTTTTTGTTCAAAAACTCCATTATGTTGAGGTGTATATGGCACTGTACACTGGTGTTTTATCCCACGTTCACCAGAAATGCATTAAAATCAGAAGACATATATCCCCCCCCCCCCCCCCCGATCAGAACGGAGGGTGCCCATTTTACATGCTGACAAATTTCCAACCAAAACCAAAAACTGTTTGAAGCACATGAACACTTCGGACTTTGCCTTCAATGGATATACCCATGCATGCCTAGAAAAATCATCAATGAAAGTCACAAAATAAAGATAATTTCCAAAAGAAGGTGTCTGCATAGGACCACAGACATCACTATGTACAAGCTGCAATTTCTGAGTAGGCCGAACTGAACCATGTTTTGGAAAGGATGAACGCTCCATTTTGCCCAATATACAGCCTTCACAAACATGTTTTCCGTGTGCCTCAAGTTGGGCAAAGAGGACACCATTTCAGATTTCTACAAGCATAGCAAACTAGCAAAATTCAGATGACCAAAGTGTGCATGCCAAAGCTTTGCAGTTGACATAGCCTAAGAATCATGTACTGCACATGTCGAATCATTTATAGATCTTTTATAGTCTATGAGATTATACAACCCACGACATAAAATGCAAGAAGCAACAATCACGTCGCCATTTGATAGATCATGAACTTTACACTTGTCATCAACAAATTTCACAACCAAGCCAATCTTGGCTAATGCAAAAATTGATAACATATTTTTCTTGATCCCTAGCACAAACAAAGCATCTGAAAAAGTGAAAGAACTACCATCAGCAATAGTCAAAATGATCTTACCAACTCCCATAACAGGATAAGCTGAGTTGTTGGCGCATGTAACAGTATTCCCTGCAGGGGTAGGCTCCAGTGAAGAGAAAAAATTGTGTTGTGAGGTAATATGTTTGGTTGCCCCACTGTCAAAGTACCAAACACCTGAGTTTGTTGCAGACATGGATTGCTCATGAGAAGATGGGTCAAAACTGCAAACAATAGTAAACGCCCATTCTTCTTCCTACACAAGATTAGCATACTCCATTTTTGGTTTAGAGGCTTCTGCAACAACCATTCCAACCTCTTTCTTCTTTGCCTCTTTAGCAGCCAGTTTTGGATAGTTCTTTATGATATGATCATTCCCTTTATAGTACTTACAAAGCAATTTCTGCTTTTCTGATTTTTTCTCATCTTTATCTTGGTTCTTCGAACGTGCAACATTTGCAGATTTCTGCTTACTAGTTGAAGAGCTCCATTTTTCTTTGCCCTTGTGACTAGCTAGGAAAGCTTGATCTGCAACTCACGTAATGGACTTGTTCTACCTGGATTGATCTAATTGCAATAGAATAGAGACTAACTCCTCAAATGACAAGGCATTTGGATTGCCTTTCATCATCAACCGAAGATTAGAAGCAAAATTTTGATATGAATCAGGAAGACCAATCAAAATGGTCTGCACAAGTGAGCTATCTAGTATAACCTCATCAGCAGAAATCAATTGTTCCTTCAAGTTTTTGATCTTTGTTAGAAAATCGTCCATAGAATCACCTTCATCCATGTGCTCACTCTCCAACTGTTTTTGGAGGTAAGCAACACAAGCCTCATTCCTAGTTTGATACAATGTGGTAAGTGTATCCCAAGCATCCTTAGCTGTTCTACAAGAGCGAATGTGAGGAATAATGGCATGTTTGATAGACAAAGCTATCAATGCATGTGCTTGAGCATCTCTGCCATCCTAACGAATCTTCTCTGCAGTAGGTGCAGTAGAAACCATAGCACGAACAAGAATATGCAAAATATCATCATCTTTAACACCTTCTGCATCAACTTCAATACCTGCAATTGTAACAGTTGCAAGTGTGATAGGACATTTTTCAACACCCTGCACAATGTTCCACAGACCTTTTGCAACCAATACATGTTGCATCATATAAGCCCACAACACGTAGTTGGTACCATCCAACTTATCCTCAACAGCCAACATACAAAATACATCGCTGCTTTCATCCATGGCCAGTGACTAAAATACCTTGATGCAAAAAATTGACTGTATCTCAAAAAGTTGAACAAAACTGCCCAGACGAGTTCTGCTAAACCTGTAGCAGACTTCAAGACGCTTATACTGGCAAACCAAAATAGGTATATAGCTTTGGCACAAAAAGATGAAATAGCCTACACAAGCGTTGCGATAGTGCATTCGAAGGTCGAAACACCATGAGTATGCTCACCAAATTTCGTATGAATCTGAGACTGCAAGCGAAGGAGTGTCGACGACAGCCTAGATGACGGGACGACCTACTCTGATACCAATTGTTGGAGTTAGACATCTGCGGAAGCACGCAAACAACACAAGGAAGAAGAAGAAGTTTGGAGCACAACATACAATACTGAATGTATTACTAGAGAATGTACAAAGATTAGTAGCCCATTAGGGAAATAGGCATATATACAAGCCGGGGGAAAAAACCTCCTAAAGAGGGAAAAAAGTGCCCTGACGGTCCTAGAGTGTTCACACACATCACTACATAAATATATCAACAATTGGAATATATCAGGACCAACCCATTAGGTGCATGCATCTATGAGGATGGCCTAAGGCGATCAGTTATCCAACTCAAAAATCTCGATCAACCCTTTGGACTTGAACACGCAATGGTTAAATTCAAAGAGGGTTCTTATATTGATTAGCAAGGAGCCATGTATGTGGTTACCAGCTTACCAGATAGGATATATGAGTTTGGAAACATCATTCCTCATAAAGAGATAGGAGACCTAGCTAGAGCAAGGAGACCTAGGACGAGAACCGAAGACTCCTCAAGACAAATCCATCTTGACCAGGGTAATTACTCTATAGTGAGTTCCTCAAGACAACAAAAGCATAGAGCAATTATTGAATAGAGAAACGAAGGAAGCTTTTTGGAGATTCAAGCCAGATCAACTTAGCAAAATAAGCAGAGTCATCATCTATGAGTTCAAAGACCCTTAGATACTAGGCAAAGTTGTCTATCTAGATAATACATCAAAGAATGTTCTTGGTATGAGATCATGATAGGCATGCCTACACTTAGAAGGGTGCATTGGTTTTTCCTCCACCAAGATCTAATGTTTCCCATGGACTCCAAGGAGCAGGATCATCCCAGGTTCATGAAACCTAGAGAGAAAGAGCTAGAGAGAGACACGAGGTAAGCTTTGCACACACTATCAGTAGACACGGATCAAGACTTGAAGGTGAAAGACCTAAAAGAGAGAGACATAGAGCAAAGCACATTGAGGTGCACTATCATTATGTCAAGGAGAGGTTCTCTACTAGAGAGTTCAGTTTGGCATATGTGCCCACAGAAGAGAACATTGTAGACCTTTTCACAAAGGCTCTGCCTAGGGAGAAATTTGAAGCTATTTGCAAAGCTTTGGGTTGAATTCCTTTTGTGGATTGTTTCCACATAGCTTGGCACTTTCTTATACATGAGTGCTAGCTCCTTGTTCACTGCACCCCTCCTAGGGAAGCAATAATTATACATTCATCATGATCCTTGTAAGTATCTCCTTTGAGGTTGCATGCAGAGACCAATGAGTTTTCCCCTTTTGGGGAGTCTAATAGAATGATAAGAAGAATGTCTCTCTGCTCCCTTGTCATCACTTATTTCTGCCTCCCACCTTAGATTTTTTGGATATGTTGTTATGTCGCACACACACACACCCCAAAAGCATATCTTGCCATCTTCTATTTTCATACTCTCTATCATATGCCATATGGACCTTGCTACATATAAACATATTTCATTTTTCCATTTGTTTTTTTTTTTTTGTATCTCTTCCAAGATATTTGGCATGGGATGAATATCCCACTCCTTGGCACTTTGTCGCATCCCAACCACACACTATCCAACACTTTTTATACTTCATGATGTCACTAACTCAAGTGAATCCCAATAGAATCTTCTTTCCATGTACATTTCCTCTTGTTTATAGTGATCCTCTCTTTTGTCCTATAGTGATCTTAGTCTATGTAATCCAAAAATATGAATTTTAATGGGAGGACTTTGAATACTTTTTTTTTTAGTATCCTAAGGTGTTCTATGCTATGAAATGTGAACAATAAAACAATTGCAAGATAGGGTTCCTACACACATGTTAAGCCTCCAATACCCTAAATAAACTCCAGCTATGTGAATAATTGTGAGAGAATGTGAGCACACCTTGTGCACCATGCAACCTATTCCTTACATTTTCAACATGTGGGAACTACAATAAATCATAGGAGATTATTATATTTTGCAAAGAAATTTTAGGGAGTGCACAAGTTACCCAAGGAAAAGAACATATGGAAGATTATTGGAATTAGAATGTATCAATGAGAGGTGCATCAAATTTATAAAATCTTATGTTCCAAAGAGGACAACCTTTTTGTTGATATATTTAGGTAGTGATGTGTGTGAACACTCTAGGACCGTCGGGGCACTTTTTTCCCTCTTTAGGAGGTTTTTCCCCCCGGCTTGTATATACACCTATTGCCCTAATGGGCTACTTATCTTTGTACATTCTCTAGTAATACATTCAGTCTTGTGTGTTGTGCTCCAAGATTCTTCTTCTTCCTTGTGCTGTTCCCGTGCTTCCGCAGACGTCTAACTCCAACAGTTGGTATCAGAGCAGGTTGTCGCTTCTTCTAGGGCGCCGTCGAAACTCCTCCGTTTGCAGTCTCAGATTCGCACGAAATTTGGTGAGCATACTCAGGGTGTTTTCGAGATCAAAACGGCTTTGCTCTGTGGTGCCGAAATCGCGATCTGAGCTCGTTTCGGCCTCCAAATGCACTATCGTAGCGCTTGTGCAGGCTATTTCGTCCTTTTGTGCCAAAGGTATATACCAGTTTCTGTTCGCCAGTTTAAGGGTCTTGAAGTCTGCTACAGGTGTAGCAGAACTCGTCTGGGCAGTTCCGTTCAACTTTTTGAGATACAGTCAATTTTTTGCATCAAGGTATTTTAGTCACCGGCCATGGCTAAAAGCAGTGATGTATTCCGTATGTTGGCTATTGAGAATAAGCTGGATGGTACCAACTACCCATTATGGGCTTATATGATGCGACATGTATTGGTTGCAAAAGGACTGTGGAACATTGTGCAGGGTGTTGAAAGACATCCTGTTACACCTGCGACTACAGGTACTACAAATACAGGTGCTGGAGCTGATGAAGATGGTGTCGAAGATGATATTGTGCAGATTCCTATTCGTGCTGCTGTTTCTGTTGCACCTACTACAGAGCAGATTCGTTGGGATGGCAGAGATGCCCAAGCACATGCATTGATAGCTTTGTCTATCAAACGTGCCATTATTCCTCACATACGCTCTTGCAGAACAGTTAGGGATGCTTGGGATACACTTACCACATTGTACCAAGCTAGGAATGAGGCTCCTGTTGCTTATCTCTGAAAACAGTTGGAGAGTGAGCACATGAATGAAGGTGATTCTATGGACAATTTCCTAACGAAGATCAAAGATTTGAAGGAACAATTGATTTCTACTGATGAGGTTATACCAGATAGCTCGCTTGTGTAGACCATTTTGAATGGTCTTCTTGACTCATATCAGAGTTTTGCTTCTACTCTTCGGTTGATGATGAAAGGCAATCCGAATGCCTTATCATTTGAGGAGTTAGTCTCTGTTCTGTTGCAGGAAGATCAGTCCAGGCAGAACAGGTCCATTATGCGAGTTGCAGATCAAGCTTTCCTGGCTAGTCAGAAGGGCAAAGGAAAATGGAGCTCTTCTACTAGTAAGCAGAAATCTGCAAATGCTGCACATTCAAGAACCAAGACAAAGATGAGAAAAAATCAGAAAAGCAGAAATTGTTTTGTAAGTACTGTAAAGGCAATGATCATATCATAAAGAACTGTCCAAAACTGGCTGCTAAAGAGGCAAAGAAGAAAGAGGCTAGAATGGTTGTTGCAGAGGCCTCTACACCAAAAACAGAGTCTGCAAATCTTGTGCAGGAAGAAGAATGGGCGTTTACTATTGTCTATAGTTTTGACCCATCTTCTCATGATCAGTGCATGTCTGCAGTAGACTCAGATGTTTGGTACTTTGACAGTGGGGCGACCAAACATATTACCTCGCAGCGTAGTTTCTTCTCTTCACTCGAGCCTACCCCTATAGTGAATACTATCACATGCGCCAATAACTCCTCTTATCATGTTATGGGAGTTGGTGAGATCATTCTGACTACTGCTGATGGTAGTTCTTTCACTTTGTCAGATGCTTTATTTGTGCCAGGGATCAAAAAGAATCTGTTATCAGTTTCTGCATTAGCCAAGATTGGCTTGGTTGTGAAATTTGTTGATGACAGGTGTACAGTCCATGATCTCTCAAATGGCAATGTGATTATTGCTTCTGGCATTTTATGTCGTGGGTTGTATAAGCTCATAGACTATGAAAGATCTGTGAATGATTCGGCATGTGCAGTTCATGATTCTCAGGCTATGTCAGATGCAAAGCTTTGGCATGCACGCTTTGGTCATCTGAATTTTGCTAGTTTGTTACGCCTGCAGAAATCTGAAATGGTGTCCTCTTTGCCCAAACTTGAGGCACCTGGAAAACATGTTTGTGAAGGCTGTATTTTGGGCAAAATGCAGCGTTCTTCCTTTCCAAAAGATGGTTCAGTTCGGGCTACGCAGAAATTGCAGCTTGTACATAGTGATGTCTGTGGTCCTATGCAGACACCCTCTTTTGGAAATTACCTTTACTTCGTGACTTTCATTGATGATTTTTCCAGGCATGCATGGGTATATCCACTCAAAGCAAAGTCCAAAGTGTTCATGTGCTTCAAACAGTTTTTGGTTTTGGCTGAAAACTTGTCAGCATGTGAAATGGGCACCCTCCGTTCTGATCGAGGGGGGGAATATATGTCTTCAGATTTTAATGCATTTCTGGCTTAACGTGGGATAAAACACCAGTGTACACTGTCGTATACACCTCAACAGAATGGAGTTGCTGGATGGAAGAACAGGTCTATCATGATGGCGAGGTGTATGGTCAAGAGTCAGGCTTTACCTCATAGTTTCTGGCTTGAGGCTGTCATGTGTGCAACATATGTACTGAACAGGTGTCCCACTAAAGCGTTGCAGTCTATCACTCCATATGAGGCTTGGCATGACCACAAGCTATCTGTTGCTCATCTGCGTGTTTTTGGTTGTTTGGCATATGCATTAGTGCCTGAACAACATCGCAGAAAATTGGATGATAAGGCAGTAAAATGTATTTTTGTTAGGTACAGTTCTGAAAGTAAAGGCTATCGTCTGTATCATCCACAGCCTAAATGCATTTTGGTTAGCCGTGATGTTGTCTTTCTGGAAGATGCTATTCATCCATTGCTTTCATGTACTAAGGAGACATTTGTTAGCTCCAAAGACATGTATGATACTTTGATGCCTCTTTTTACACGTGGACAGTCTAGTGCTGGTCCTAATGAGGCAACTTCTCAGCCTTTGTAGGTTTCATATGATGATGCAGGTCATTCCATTTCTGATGCAGATTTACATGATGCACTTGCTGATGAGAGAGCCGATATTGAGGAGGCAAAAACTATGCCAAAATGGCTGGTGCAGACTTTGCATGACAGCAAATTAGATGCACCTTTGTCATATCATACTCGTTCAGGCTCTCATAGTGCCTCCTTTGCATCAGATTGCTATGCTATGGCTGCATCTAGTCTCTGTGATGAGAATGAGCCTGTTTCTTTTGATGAAGCACAAAATTCAGAAAATTGAATGGCTGCTATGCAATCTGAATATGATGCTATAATGAAGAATGGTACATGGTCTTTATGTGACTTGCCTCCTGGCAAGAAGGCCATTGGCACTAAGTGGGTATACAAGCTGAAGCGTAAACCTGATGGTACAGTTGACAGGTATAAGGCTAGGCTTGTTGCAAAGGGTTATGCGCAGGAAAGAGGCATTGATTTTGATGAGACCTTTGCACCTACATGCCGTATGACTACTGTTCGGAGCATTTGTGCACTTGCAGCCCATCATGGTTGGAATGTACATCAGTTGGACATTAAAATAGCATTTCTGAATGGTGTGGTCCTATTGAGAAGCATATTGCTGATTTCAAGGCTGATTTGCATGCCTCATTTGAGATGTCTGATATGGGGCATTTGCATCACTATTTGGGCATTCAGTTTATGCAAGTTGATGGTGGAATGGCTTTGTGTCAAACGAAATATATTGACACATTATTGGAGCGTTTTGGCCTTGAAGACTGTAAGCCTATTGCCACTCCTATGGAGACAGGTTTACGATTGAGTCTTCATGATGCTAGAGATGCATTTGATGCTGTTCTCTATCAGCAGGCTGTTGGATGCTTGATTTACTTATGCATTACTCGGCCAGATATTCAGTTTGTTGTCTCACAAATGAGCAGGTTTATGCGTTGCCCAAGAGTCACGCATTGGAAGGCGGCTAAGCACATCTTTCGCTACTTGAGTGGTACTCGGCTACTTGGGTTGTTTTATCCCAAGGGGGGATCACTACCGCCAGATTTGCATGCTTTTTCTGACTCAGATTGGGCTGGTTGCTATGACATTCGTGTGTCCACCAGTGGCTTTTGCTTCATGCTTGGTAGCTCATGTATATCTTGGTTGAGCAAGAAGCAGCCTACTATGGCCACTTCCAGTTGTGAGGCTGAGTATAGGGCAGCTTTCACAGCGACTGTTGAGTGTGTGTGGCTCAGATGCCTTATGGCTGATTTGGGTGTTGGCCAATCTTCTTCCACCACCATCTTCACTGACAGTCAGAGCGCATTGGCAGTTGCGAGGAACCCTGTGTTCCATGCTCGCACTAAGCACATTGAGGTGCATTATCACTATGTCAGGGAGAGGTTCTCTGCTAGGGAGATCAACTTGGCATATGTGCCCACGCAGGAGAACATTGCAGACCTTTTCACGAAGGCTCTGCCTAGGGAGAAGTTTGAAGCTTTCCGCAAAGCTTTGGGCTTACTTCCTTTTCTGGAGTGATTTCCACATAGCTTGGCACTTCCTTATACATGAGTTCCAGCTCCTTGTTCACCGCATCACTCCCAGGGGGGGATTTGTTGATATATTTAGGTAGTGATGTGTGTGAACACTCTAGGACCGCCGGGGCACTTTTTTCCCTCTTTAGGAGGTTTTTTTCCCCCGGCTTGTATATATGCCTATTGCCCTAATGGGCTACTTATCTTTGTACATTCTCTAGTAATACATTCAGTCTTGTGTGTTGTGTTCCAAGCTTCTTCTTCTTCCTTGTGTTGTTCGCGTGCTTTCGCAGATGTCTAACTCCAACACTTTTGTGCATTATCAGTCAAGGCAACTATAACTAATTTTAGTGGAAAATTTAGCGATGTACAATCTATGGAAATCACATAAGGAAGGCTCTCAATTTTTCCATTATATATACAAAAAAATTAATAAAGCACATGAAATAAAGATAGTGCAAGGACTTTTCAACAAGATATTTTTGGGTGTGCATAGAAGTGCGAGAGACATGTGAGAAGCACACACAAGGAGCACAAATATAGTAAGACACACGAAAAAGATGGATGGTTAGAATAGCTCTCTTTATTGACAATAAATAGAATCGATGTAAGAGTTGAATAATATCTGTAAGTACAAAGTACCACCACATATGAGTGAATCATGTATTTTGGTAAAATGGGGAAAAAACCTCTAGCCAACACTAGAGTAAAAAGTGCCCATGTATAGGGAAAAGGTTCACATCAAAGCTACTCGAGGTATACATAAGTGTAACAAATCCCCCTTGGAACAGATGACATGAATACATACAGGGTGTAAAAGATCAACCCCCACTAGGCAATAAGACTAAATCTTTGTGAAAATCTTCAAACTTTTCCCGTGGAAGAACTTTGGTGAATATGTATGCCACATTATCTCGTGTAGGGACATATACCAAATAAATATCTCCTACACTTTGAATATCAACGAGAACATGTGTAGCAACATCAATCTCCATGCAAAGATCCGTCAATAGGCATCTCAACCATATACATTCCACTATAGCCGTGAAAACTGCCATGTACTCAGCTTCACAACTTGATGTTGCCACTATAGTTTGCTTCTTACTCAAGCAAGATATGCATGAGTCTCCAAGGAAAAATAAATTACCAATACTGTACATGCGAGTATCATAAGAACCAACCCAATAACTATCTGTGAAAGCATGCAAGCATGGTTGAATATCTCTTCCATAAAAGGGACCTAAACTCAAATTGACTTTGAGATATCTAAACACACATTTCACCACTTGCCAATTCTTAATGCTAGGGCTATGGATGAATCGACTCAACTAGGGAACTGCATACTGTATATCCAACCTTGTGTTGCATGCATATATAAGACATCCCACACCTTGCTGATAAAGAGAAATGTCAAATGTATCATGGGAATCCTCAAGTGAGAACCTAAATCTTGTATCCACTGGTGTAGAAATTGGCTTGTAATAGTGAGGTAGTTTTTCAACATACTTTGCTTGATGCATAAAAATTTCCCTCTCAAAGGATAAAAACTTGATTCCAAGATTGTAGCTCAAAATACCTAGATAAGTGACATCAAAAATATGTTGCAAATCAGCCATAAGGATGTCAAGTTTTGCATCATATGACTAAGTCAAGAGTATATCGTCAACATAAAGAAAAAGCACGATAAGATAGGCCCCATCTTTGCATACATAGAGTATGCTTTCAATTGGACTACATGTGAATCCAAGAGCAATCAAGTGCTTATGGATTTTGTCATGCCATGCATGTGGAGCTTGCTTGAGACCATACAAGGCTTTATGCAAGCGACAAACCATAGTCTCTTATTCCTTTCATGGAAAATCCAGGAGTTTGCTTCATATAGACCTCTTCTTGCAAATCGCCATTCAAGAAATCTATTTTTATGTCCAACTAATGTACTTTCTAACCTCCTTGGACTACCAATGCAACCACAGTATGAATGGTATTCATGCATGCAATAGGTGCAAAATTTTCCTCATATTCAATGCCATATTGTTGTGCATATCCTTTGGCAAGCAATCTAGCTTTGTAGTGATCAATGCTACCATCTAACTTTCTCTTAATCTTGTAAACCCACTTTGTACCAATCACATTTTTTTCCTTTTGGCAATTCACATAACTGCCAAGCACCATTCCTATGTATGGAACTCATTTTTTATTGCATAGCACTCATCCATTGTGGATCATCATATGCATCTTCAAAAGTAATTGACTGCTCATTACACGTTGTTGCAATAAGAGAATCATCCACAAAATTACTTGATGCATGATGAGAGCTTGATCTTGTTCTACCAAGTAAAGGTGCACTCAATTTGATATCCTGCAAAGAACTAACCATAGTTTTATGTCCATTCCAAGCCTCATAATGAGTTATGACTCTCAATGCTTTTCTAGGGAAATGATTCAACACATATTTTGCACACATGACCACTTCCATTCAAAACTTGTCAGGAAGGTGATTTCCTTTAACCATACATTGTGCCATTTCAAGGAGTGTTCTATTTTTATGCTCGACAACACCATTTTGGTGAGGTGTATATGGCATCATAATTTGGTGTGAAATTCTTCTTTCACGAAGAAAAGCATTAAACTCGTGTGAAATGCATTCACAACCATGATCTATATGTATAGTCAAAAGCTAATTATTTCTAGAAAAGTTTTTAGCCATAGGTAACAATGCTTTGAAGCAAGAAAATACCTCATTCTTTGCTTTCATAGGATACATGCACGTATGGCAAGTAGCTTGAATCATGCTAAACAAGTCATTGCTTCCCACCATTTCATTGAAGAACAAGAATGTGACAAGATCTTTACTTCAATGAAAGTTGAAATGAATGCTGAAATTTCAGCATATAACCCATCACTCTGATGGAGATTCTAACTGAAAATCATCGTTTTGTGCTCCAAAGGTGATTTGCACAAAAAAATCAAAATGTGAGAAGGAGCTGAATCTGCTATGATACCATTGTTGGGTGTGTTTGTGGGTGGGTAGAAGTGCAAGAGGCACATGAGAAGCACACAGAAGGAGCACAAACATAGCAAGACACGTAGAGAAGACAGATGGAATAGCTCTCTCTGCTGATGATAAATAGAACTGAAATAAGAGATGCATAATATCCCTAAGTACAAAGTAACACCACATATGAGTGAATCATGTATGTGGTAACATGGTGAGAGAACTTCTATCCAGCACTAGAGTAAAAAGTGCCCATGTATAGGGAAAAGTTTCACATTAAAGCTACTCGAGGAACACATAAGTGTAATAGCTATTAGACCTGATATTAAAGTGGTTGTTTTCTTGATTCACACATTTGTTGCAATGGCACATGTGGATAGGTATACAATACCTCATTGTGAGTTTATCTCGTTATTTTCATATGGCAAGAACAAAAAATGTAAAGCAGATCTTAATATGTTTATCTTTTAGTAGCTCAAATAAGGAGCTAAGTTGTTTCACAAACATGCCTTTATTGTTTCCATGCTTTAACAAGGATAATTTATGAGTGCCTTTTGAAATCAACATTCTTATAACCAACGTTGTTAAAGAAGGTAGTGAATAAAAATTACATGTCATCTCATTTAGCAAGGATACATAGTAGACCCAAAAATATAGCATAATGAACAAAGCCACACCGAAAAAAATTAGAAGAACTAGTAGAGCTCACTATAGTAGAAGAAACTATCAAAGTTAGTATGAAATGAAAAAATCATAAGTCAAAGAAGTTTGGAAGAGGAAATTAATAGAAATATAGCAAGAAGAAGAAGAAGAATCAATTAATGAGGATATGAAAATAAAAAATCAACACATTACAAGCCTTGTACCAACAACCACAAATCTCATTAAGGCCTATTTTTCAAAGGTATAAGAAGAGTCTTGAGAAAGATTCCCCATAAGAGAGTGAAAAATATAGTCCCAAAAAGAGTTGTAGTAGCAATTATAGAAAATTCCACTAAGAACCAAGGGATGAATAAAAAGATAGTAAATATTCACATTCACTACATAATCATGACCAAGGATAGCCAAAGGCATGGCTATGATTGTTATGCAATGTCAATATGTAGAACTAAGGCAATTATAGATCATGCACACCTTTGAGTGTTTAGTGATAATACCATTGAAGTGGTTAAAGTTACAACCAATATTGAAGTTGAAGCACAATTGGTTTAGAAGGAGTTATTTACCCCAATCCAATTTGAAGAGGAGAATATTGAAGTACAAATACATGCCATAACACCTAAACATGGTGTTGGAAATTTAGATTGTCCTATGTAGATTATTTCATATAGACTAACCTCCAATATACAAATTCATGTAGTTTTAGTCCCCAATGTACATATTATGTGCCACACAATTATCACTATATGAATACTAAAGATGTAATAAATGTCATATGGAGAATCGAGCATAAACTTCCATTATCAACTTAAACTACTCAAGGCTTTAACATTGTTAGGGAGGATAATGCCTAGGAGAGGAAATGTTGTTAGCAATGGAAAACAGAAAGTTTAGTGTTAAAAAAATCAAAAGGGTTTATGATGAAATAATATAGATTATTTTATTTGTTATAGGAGATTCTCATTGTAAATATAGATATTTATGTTTTATATAAGTGCTAAGGTCCATCTCCCTCATTTGTAAGGAAATTGTAGGAATATTTCCTAAAATCTCTCAAAGAAGAAGGCTTGAAATAAGACACATGAATGTCATGTGTGCAAATCACCTCCCAGCCTTTATATCCTCTTGCATAAAAAATAGCAGTGATTTGGAATGATCTTGTGTGGAAATGTGGCCATCATGCACACTCATTCCCATTACTCTTTAGGTACCTTAGGATATCCCTCGAGGTAGGGACCTTGGCTATGTTTAGCCCTTATCGCACACACACATGTGAAGGTCTCTGTAGACCAATGTCTACCACTCTCTCCCACTTTGAAAGATCATTGTCCTCAAAAAGGGAAAGTACTTGCGAACCAAAGCTTCTTATTCCCAAGTAGAGTCTGTAAGCGGTAATCCTCTCTAGGCTACTAGATACTCCTAGATAACACAATTTCTCAACCATTATTATCTCTGATCTAGTATCCTATCTAGAGAATGATCTATGCTATCACTTTCATGCAAAGAGACAATACCCTCTATTAGATTATGAAACACGAAACACTAGATGGACTCTGCAGTCTAGAGGAAGCTCTAATTGGTATGCAACATCACTAAGATTTTTAACTATCTTCCAAGGTCCAAAAACCTTGGTGAAAGCTTGGTGCACTTCCATGTGGATAGTGAAGTCGATCTAGATGGCACTTGAAGAAAAAAATTTATCTCCTTCAAAGATTCCAGGAGATCTCTTCTTGTCAGCGTATTATTTTTCCCTATCAACTACTTATTACATCTTGACTTTAGCTATTTCTCAACTTGCTTGGAGATTTGATAGGAACTTTGAAGCACTAGGACATTACTTTGGCATTCCTGTGGTACTAGGAGTATTGGGATTCATGCCATAATTCATCGCAAAAGGAGACATTCTTGACACTTTATGAGGTTTATTATTATAAGCAAAATCTACTAATGGCAAATAATTATCCCGATCTATTTATCTCTCAGATACATATGCCCTCAACATGTCATCTAGAATCTGATTGACTCTCTCAATCCAACCATTTGGCTATGGATAGTCACTGCTACTCATTTTCAATGACACTTTCAGCTTGCAAAAGACAAACCTCTAGAAGTGTCTTGTGAATCTAACATCCCTATCTAAAATTATGGATGTTGATAACCCATGTAATCTAAAGACATGCTCGATAAATAGCTATGTTTCTTATAAAGCTTCTATTGTCTCTTGGGTGGGTATGAAGTGAGTCATCTTGCTCAATCTATCTACCACTACTAGGATAGGATTTTTCTTCCTTTGGGTATATGGTAACCCCATTATGAAGTCCATGGATACACTATCCCAGTTGTGCTCAAGAATCTATAAAGGATGTAAAAGACCTAGTATCTTAACCCTTTCTACCTTGTTGAGCTGACACATAAAGCATTGTTGAACATATTGTGGATATCTTTGGCTAATCAAGGGCACCAAAATGTTCTTCTAACTAGTTGAATGGTCTTGTCAACAGTAAGGTGCCCTACACAAGGAGCATCATGGTTATCATGCATGACTTTTCTTCTCAAATCTTGGGAATCTAGTTTACAAACCTTTCCTTTATATTTAACTATTCAATTATCCATAGAGAAATTAGAATATGGACTTGACTTGTTTACTTTTCTAGGGGAAGAAATAGAAAAAAATGCCTCTTCTCCTATAATAGAGTCATCATTCATGGCTCTAATGATATGTAACAAATGCGGATCTTCCAACTGTGTTTCCTTTATTTCTTGAAGCAATCTTTATAGGAGTATAAAGCTTGTTTGATACATTATCCTAGATGCATTTGCTACAATATTCTCTTTGCCGCTTCTATAAAATATTTCCACATGAAACTCCTGCATGAGCTCAACCCAGTGAGCATGTCTACCTCAAAGATCATGGTGATCTCTATACACCTTAAAGTCTTCATCATAAAGATAAGATTTCCAGACTTTAAGAGCATGCACCAATGCATACAAATCTTGTTCATGCACTGGCCAATTGTGTTGTGCACTAGTTAACTTTTTACTTTCAAACACTATTAGCCTAACATCTTGTTAAAACTGCCCCTATGGCTATGCCACTAGCATCTGTCTCCATGTCAAATAGTTTTTGTGGGTCTACCACTTTGAGTATTGAAGCATCTAAAATGGCTTGTCTCAGAGTATCAAAACTATTTTTTTGCTCTTACTTCCATGCAAAAGATATTTTGCCTTGAAGCAAATTCTTCATAGGTGTTGTTATCAATGAATAAGATGAAATGAATTTCCAATAGAAATCAGAAAGTCTTAGAAATGATCACAGTTCCCCTTATCTCGAGGAGTTGGCCATGCTAAAATAACTAAGACCTTCTTGGGATCCATTTGGAACCTGTTGATCGATACCACATGCCCTAAATACTCTATCTCTAGAAGAAACAACTAAGTTTTATGTAGATTTGCAAACAATTAATTTTCCTTTAATTTATTCAACACCAAGCTTAATTGACTCTCATGCTCATGTATATGCCTACTATACACTAGCAATTCATCTACAAAATCTACAATGAATTTTCCAATGACTAGATGTAAAATATCATTCATTAACATCGTAAAAGTAGTAGGTGCATTTGTCAAACCAAATGGCATAATTAAATACTCATAATGTCCAAAACGGGTCTTGAAAGTTTCTTTATATACATATTTCTCTTTAACTCTAATATGGTGGTAGAATCTTTTCAAATCTAGTTTTCTATATACAATTGCTCCACCTAAAGTATCAAGGGGATCATCTATCCTAGGCATGGGGTACCTATGCTTGATGGTAATCTTATTGAGTGCTCTATATCCGACACACATCCTATAAGATCCATCTTTCTTCTTCACTAGAAGAACTAGTGTTGTGAAGGGCAAATAGTTGGGTCTTATAACCCCTTTCTCCATAAACTTGTTCAGGACCTTGCAGACTTCATTTTCATCTTACAAGCTCATACAAAATGGTGGTGGAGTAGTTGGATCTACTCTTACTTTATCTGAAAGTACTTAAGCATTCCAATTGGAGTTTCCTTGACTGTGAGAATCCATCACTACACATGATGAACACACAAAATACAAAAAATAAATATGCTTAAAATCAAACTTGAGAAGCTTGCTTGCAGTCACCAATAGCGTCTCTTGGAGATCTAGCTTTCCACAATCAAGAGGGGTAAGAATATACTTATTATAAGCCCTCTTAACTAGAGTAGGCACTTTTCTTTTAGCTTATGAGACTATCTTGATCATGTACACCTGCTTAGCCTCTTTCTCAGGCTATGCACTAGTCAAGATAGGAGTACTAGAGGAAAAGGGCCGACTCATCTTAGTCCATGAAGATCTCTGTCCCTAGGAGCCTATGCCCTTGTGACCATCCCCATAGACTAGAGCCATCTCTATTGCTTGTGCCAAAGAGTGAAACCTCTCCTCCCTTACTAATGGTCGTATCATTTCTCTCAGTCCCAAGATAAACTTTTGGACTTGGAGAAACTATAGGATGGAGTTTGGTACTTTAAGAAGTACCTCCCTCACCTAGAGCTTCCAACTCCATCCCTGAAATCTCACTTTCAACATTGCTTTGACTTTCTTAGAGCCACAAACATGCTTTAAGATAGTGTGAAGCATGTTCTCTAAGTGGGATATTTTAGCACTCATGGTTTCTATGGTGTCTACCATATGCGCAACCATGTGCATGTCTTCGCTGTGAGGTGATGAAGGTACTGAGTCCATGTCTATGAAAGTGTTAGTTCTTTTTGTGTTCTGTATGTTTTCTCTTTTCTTTTCTTTCCTTAATAAAAAATGTACTACTTAGTATAAACAGTGGTAGTGAAAACTAGCGAATCACAAGCCTTTTCATAAAAGAACAAAAAAATCAACAAGCACCATTAGTATGCTCTCTAGTTTAATGCATCAATCAACTATGCATACAAATTTTAAAAATATTTGGTAGCGTTTCGGCAGTAAATTGAGAATTTGAAAAAATTAACCAAATGCTCTACACACACTTAAACACAAGTGTGTTGGCAGGCACACACTAAGCAACCAAAATACCCAAAGGGCACAACACACCTTGTACAATAATCAACATGCTTGCGGCATGGATAAATTTCATAAGAACACTGAATGTTCTCACTTTCTCCTTGCCATACCTACAAGACTAATATGCTTCCATCCTAATTTTACCAAGGGTGCAAATATTGATAAGCATATGAGCAAGCAAACATGCATATATGAGATGCCAACGCTTATCCTAAATGCTAATTGATGAAGGGCTTTGGTGTGCAGAACAAGAAGAGGAAGGAGGAGATGGAAACGAGAGAGAAGAGAGGAACGACGCGTGGATATGCGTGGGAGCCTCGAAACCCACATAATGAACTCTCTTGAGGCAATACTCTATATATGATGTATATATATGAATATGGGGGTAAGGTCACATGACCCTTACATCCCCAACAATCTCCCACTTAAGGGTCAATGTGACCATAAGTGGTAACATATACAAAGAATGATATAGGACTATACAATAATGTATAGGAAGAGTCCGGATCTCTACCCATACCAGATCAGCCTACACCAACTACCTCGAACAAGGTGTACCCATGCACCTCAAACTGCTCTAGACTCATATCGATAAGAGTCGAGCGCACATATGACTGATGCAAGAACTGATGAAGTTCCTGCAAAGCTCCCACTCGCTCTATGCCTATGTCAATCATCGAACGACTGACAACTCCAAGTGCAAATGCTCCAATAGCAACTGCAATGTCTGGTCTCGAGCATAACAACTCGTACATCAGACTCCCGAATGCTGACGAAACATGTGCTATCCTGGCTAACCTAAGTATGTCGGCCATGCCTATATCCAAGGCATCCAAAGCACTATCATCAAGACCAACATGTCCTGACATATCTGTGTCAATATCTGGCATGAGCGAATCCAAGAATGACTGCATAAGTGATGACTCCTCAGCATCCAAATCAGCCATCCTATCAACCAAGGATGTGTCTAGCTGTGCATCCTGAGAGCTAATATGCTCTGCTATACGCTGTGTACCATGAGAGCAATCGTGCTCTACCACACCAAGTGTATGATCATGCTCCACATGAGCGAACTGCACAACATCAACACCAAGATCAAACTGATGATCACACTCCAAATGAGTATCATCATAATGCTCTACATGAGCATCCACATCATGCTCTAAAGCATCCAAATGATCATCCAAAGTGTGCTCCATAAGAGCATCCATATGATCAACAAAATCATGCTCTATATAAGCATCATGAGCATCCGAAACATGCTCTACATATGCATCCATCTGAGCATCTGAATCCTGCCATACATGTGCATCATGAATGTCAATAGACATATGTGTAGGTAGACAAAATGAGACATGACGAGTCTCACATCGCACATAAGGCTGAACTCCCACTGAGACGAGACTGTCTCGCACATGAAGTACCTGTAGTGGATACCTGTGCCCAATCCTAGCACCTCTGACAAGCATAAGCTGTCCCAACTGCAACTGAAAATGATGCTCACCAAGGAATGCATAACATCTGCTCTCCTGTAACTGGCTAACTGAAATCAAGCTCATAGGGAATGAAGGCACATAGCATACATGTCTGAGTATAAGTGATGCTCCACTAGGTAGCATAAGGCATACATCTCCTGCACCCTCAATGTCATATGCCATACCATCAGGCAAGTGCACACATCCACGACTCTCACCTTAGAATCGACAAAACCACTCACGATGTGGAGTAACATGAAAACTGGCTAATGCATCAAGCAACCAAGCCATATGTGTGCTATCTAATGAGCAAGAGGAATCATGAGATGAACCATAGGAGAAAGTGATATCACCATCACTGGCATAATCAACTGCCATAGACTCTCCTGAAATCACTACCTGACTTGCATCACGTGCATATCTCTGACGTCGTCGTCGCATCCGCCTTAAACAACATCTGCGAATATGGCCCTCACGACCACAATGCCAACATCGAAGTCGTCGATGTGATCTATGTCTCACATGAGTCAATGGACTCATATACATATCATGTAGTCTCTGCCATAATGCACTACTCGTCTCCTCATACATAATAGACTCATATATAGAATCCACAAGCTGTAACCGGATAGTGGAGCTGGTCAATGCATCCATATCCATCCATACGTGGTCGGGCATGTCATGAGGCCTCTGTGCATCTCTATGCACATACATGTGTAACCCTGCACGAACCAATGTATGCCACATCTGAGCTTTCCATCTCAGAAAGTCAGTGCCATCAAATCGAGAAGACACCATGCTGGCAATCCAAGACTAGCAATGTAACAAGAGACTGGAACAATACTCTATCCTCAATAGGATCACACCTGCATATCCATATGCATAACTCACATCACAAATGTCTCGATGGAGAAGGAACCATGTGAACCACCTGTCACATAACCATGCATCTAGCATGCACATAAAACCATGAGCATAAGCCTACTCACCAAGTCTTCAAAGTGACCAAATAGATGTGAAAGAATCCTTGGAAAAATTCAACAGAGTATCCCCTATAAACTGAGCAATCAAACAAAATAACCAATAGCAAAAGAACAATGAGTAATCTGTCACCACCTGTCACTGATCTAATAAAAAAGATAATGGCAACTACATGTGCCAAAAAACTAATGGCAATACATGCCAATACAATGGCAATACAACTCCCACTCAAGAATAAATCGTGCAAGATGGTCCAACCTGTCATGAACAATGTGTGACCAAGTCCAACTGAATGGAGATAATCAATGATCCAAAGCTATCACATAAGCGTCAAGATCCACTAGAGCTCCTTTCTAGCATAAAAGCTATCAAAATTTCGACAGCATCTCCTCTATAAAATGGACTCTAGAAACAAAATAACCATGTGGGAATCACCATCCACATATGCCAAGAATCACATTGGCAAATACATATCAATCAATGACCAAATGCTAATGACGGTGACAAACGAATGTGTAACTGAGGCTCCAATCTGGATCATGTACCTGCAAAGAAAACAAAGATACAATTACCAATCTAGATCCAAACAATCTCTCATAAAAGATGTGCAATCGGTAAGTAAATCCATAACCAAGTGGCATAAGCAAGATATAGACCACAATGCCACTATATATCCATGATCGAACTCATGATGACATAAACCTCAAAAAAGAGTATACCACAATGTCATCTTACATGTCAAACAAGTGACAAGATCATGCTCTACTCTCATATGGAGGAGCTACCACAGTGATCATACATGTACAATGCCTTGAAGCTCTGAAAATAAGAGCTTGCACACCAAAAATTATCTCTCGAAGAAGTTCCAAAGCAAATTCAACCTCAAGTGCAATTAGGGTTCTTATAGTGAAAATGTGTTGCTCTGTATTTTGCTGTTTCAGAGGTGATAACCTCTGAATCTGAACTTTTGCTCTTCAGTGAACTTCAAGATCTGAGTCTTGGCTATGTAACGAGATAAAGAACACCTCAATCGGAGGTGCGTAGCTCAAGATATGCTCAAAACAAGCACTTGTTGTCAATTTCACTTTCACTTGCAACAGTACTGCTCTGTATTCTGCAATTTCGGCAACCTAAAACTCCAAATTTGGATCTGAGTTCTTCTACAAAGTTGTAGCTATCTTTCTAAGCTACGCACAAAATCATCGAATTCCGAGCTGTAGAACTCAAGTTATGATCCAAAAATTGACCTGCTGTCTTATTGAATGTAGATTCGCTTTGTACAACAGTCTACGTTTTTCGAATTTTCGGCACTCTACAAGTCCGAACCAGGTTCTGCACCCTATGTGAAGTTGTAGGCCTTTGTGTTAGCTACGCACACAACTTTAAAACGCATCAATCCGAGCTTCTTAACTCAAGTTACGACCGAAATACTGAACAGTTGTCAAGAGATGCCGACCTGCACTTCTACCTCTTCTCACCTAAGCTTCCATTGAAGCTTCTTGCACACAAGCCTTCAACATGCTCTGATACCAATGAAGGGCTTTGGTGTGTAGAACAAGAAGAGGAAGGAGGAGATGGAAACGAGAGAGAAGAGAGGAACGACGTGCGGATATGTGTGGGAGCCTCGAAACCCACATAATGAACTCTCTTGAGGCAATACTCTATATATGATGTATATATATGAATATGGGGGTAAGGTCACATGACCCTTACATCCCCAACAATTGATGCATAAAAGAGAGTAAATCTGCATGTATTCACAAGAAAACTTATATTTTATGTTAAGAAATCCACTTGCAAGTATAGGGCACATGCTAGAAATGATCACCAATCTCTTGAGTCTTCAAGTCAACGTTGATCATCCTTGTGTAGAAAAGTTCCTCCAATGAAGCTCTTCAACTATGGATAGTCAACTTTGAAGCTCTATTTAGGGGGTTTAATGTGGCCAAATTGTGTTTTTCGAGTGTTCCTTGGATAACTATTCGAGTCAAGATTCATACCAATTGGAATCACTACATTTGGATAAAGATTGAAGAAGTTATGCCCAAAATGGTGAGTCTAAGTTCCACAGATATGCCCTATTAGAGGGGATATATGAAGGAATCGATCCTGCCTCTCTCCTCCTTCATGGAACTCCACACGTAGATTTTGCATGCAAGCTTCTTCTTTATGCCATATAACAGGCTGACAATGTGAATTTTGAGTAGAAATAGCCCTTCATGTTCATCATGTGCTATCAACAAGAGGGGGAGGGGGTAGAGAAAGTCTCTCACCTCCTGTGTGGGCACTCACGATTTGTGATGGCATATATCGGCATCCTTTCATCTAGTGCCACTAAGCTATGTTGGCCTTGGGCATCATGCATGCTCGTGGGGCTCCTTGGGCAGGCCTTGGTCTCCTCTAAGGGGACTCTCTATTTGTTGTTAACCTTTGGAGTTGTCCTCTCCAATCATTATAGCACAAAAGATTAACTACACATCTTTAAATTGTCAATCCGGGAAGTATGCAAAGACCACAAGCCCTTCTAGTTAATGGAATCCAAGAATAAGAATTGACATGGCTATTTTCTGAGAGACTTATGAAGAAGAAATGAAATAACTAGGGTTTCGCTTATCTTGAGTTCCACAGCAGTATTTTCAATGATTTTTGTGCCTAAAGTGTGCCATTTTCATAGTAGAATACAAATATGAAGTTAGATTTCCAAAACAGTACATGTATCACATAGACGAGACAATCGCAATTCTGTAATATTTGAGAAATTTCAATTCCAGCATTAATATTCTACAATGTCTTGTTCAATCTACTAACACTCACCTCTCTTCATACATCTCACTCAGAAATACACAAGAAAATTTCACAAATTCCATGGATTACACAATGAGAAGACTCCAACAAATCAAGAAGATGATCATGAAAAGTAGAAACACAATTTTTTGCAGAGAAGCTCCTCACATTACTTGGATAGCATGAAAATAATACAACCAACCTCTTCAAAATAGAAGAAATTGTCTTTTATACTTTTTCAAGTGTCCCTTTTCAAACTTGAAATTTGATCCTATTTTCCTTCTATTCTAAAAATATGTTATCAAAGAGCTTCTAAAAATTCTAAGAAAAATTCATATGATCCTACTTTACATGAGGAAGACTCTTCCCAATTTTTACATCATTTGGATAAATATATCTACAAAAATTGTCAAATTACAAATAATTTTCCCTCAAAATATGCTTCCTCTAACATTCTTCCCCTCCTAAACTTTTTGGCTCCTAACAAAAAATATTCTGACATAAGAGTAATGAAAGCTCCATTTATTTCTTCTTCCTTTGATAAAATTGAGATAACAAATCATGGCTTTTTCTCTATGTAACATTCAAGTTATTCACCATTTCGAACAAGGCTTTTCTCCAGTGGACTGCTGCCTGTGGTCTGTCTATCACACCTTTCTTCAAATATTCTGTGTAAGCAGCTTCATATGCAGTAAGTCTTGACTTAGTAACTACTGATAGATTTCCAAAAATTTCAGATTCCCTTTCAAAAAATCCATAGTCAAAAGCATCTTCAAAGATTTGAAGGTAATGACTTCCCAAAAATACAATTTTATTGTAGTATGCCATTAAACATATTTTGTCTAGGGTTTCACTTAGATCAAAAAGTAGAGCATCTGTAGGTGAATTGAATCCAATATAATTAAGAGTTTGTACTTCCGTATCTGTGAATGTTTCTATACATGCCACCACAAGTCGCATTATTCTCACTAATAGAATACAAGCTAGATCATTTACATATTTGTATGTGGAGATGACAGATTCTGCTATATCAATCATGTACTTCTTGGTTGGCCAAGATCTTGCTTTTGGTCTTGAAATCTTTGGAAAATTCAACCATTTTGTTGGAAGTTGCCTTGCATTTCTTCTTTCCCAAAATACTGGCTACTCTCTTCTTCTGGTTATTGGACAATAGGCTGGATTTATCTTTAATTGCAATGGTGCCTCTTTCCAGATCTTCCTACATTCCTTGTTGGCATCCAACCATCTATTCCTCCATTTAGGATTAGCTCTTTCAAATAACTCTTTAGTGACATTGATATCTTCTTCATATTCCAAATGTTTATTTGGTGATAGTCCTACTCTTGTAGTCTGATAATTCTTGACACTTTCTAAAATCATACAAAATGGTATTCCTAAACCATCTGTTGCCCAATGATGTTGATCTGGATTTACTCCATTCTCTAGAGCAAATTTTACAATCTGATCTTCATACTCATCATGCACCTTCCTTATGGATTTCATCCTTGATTCCCTGTTTGTCATAAGCATTTGAACAAATTCCTTTGAATATTCTTCAACATTTTTCTCTTCTTGATCACTAAAATTTTGAAATCTATTATCTTCTCCTCCTTCCTGTTCCTCTGCTTGTGTGGTCACTACTTGCTCTTCAACTCTCCCCTGTTGAAATTCCAAATTTTTCTGTAACTCTTTAACTACCATCATTAATTCTTGATTTTGAGATACTATCAATTCTTTTTCTGATCTCCATTCACTCCTTTCTTTTTCTATATCCAAATATAATTTTTTATATCCTCTCATTGCATTAGCAGCATGCACACTAGCTTGTTTTTCCATTTCCTTGACTTCTTTCAATTCTTCCTGTAACCCCTGAATTTCCTTATTCAATTTTTCTCTCTCTTCCTAAGTCATTTGTACAGTTTGACTTTCTCCTTTCATTTGACCTTCCTCCATCAATAGCCTGTTTATGTCCTCATTGGCTTTAACCATTATCTGATATGAGCTTTGGAGTGTTCTAAACCTTCCTTCCAATTTCTTCAATTCCATTTCTATCTTATTGCTATGCTCCAATTGTTTATTACATTTGTTCTCAAGAAATTGGATTTTGTTCTAACTTTGAACTTCCTGTGCTTCCAATGAAAATAATCTTTTGGACAAAATTTCATTCTTTTCCTGGATTACCCTGATCTGATCTTCCAACTGCTCCTTTTCTTTCTTCTGCTCTATAATAATTATACTACCTTTGACAAATTCTGACTCAACAACCATCCCTGATATGATCATATTCCTGCTTGAAGGCCTGAATTGCTCTATGTTGCTCATGATGATTTTACAAGCAGATATGATGTCCTTAGGTATCCTTTCAAGACCAGTTTCCAATTCTATTTGCTTTACTTCTATTTGTTTTTCTTCCTTAAATTCATCTTTTTCTGCAACCTCTTCCTCATAATCTGTTACCTGATTCTCTTCCTTCTTATTGTCTGTTTCTTTTTCCATGATTTTTGTCTCCTTTACATCAATTTCCTTTTGTTTATGTTGAATAACTTGTAATTCATCTTCTTGTACTTCATTTTCCTGTGTCAATGTTGATTCATTCTTCACTTGATTCCCTATTTGATCATTCAGTTGCTGCTCTTTTACTGCCATCTCCTGCTCATCTATATCCATAAAATCTGTTTCTACTGCCCTTTCTTGATTATCTCTATGTGTGGGCTCTTCATTATGACCTAGATCAAAGAGTACCTCCTCTATTCTCTGATTTACTTTTGTTTCTGTAGTACCCTCATTGTACTCCTTGAAGTCTGTCTTCTCTAGCACTTCAACCTTTTCTTCAACTTTGCCTTTATCCTCTTGACCATGCAACTGGTTGTATAACTTTGCTCTTCCTTCTAATTCTTGCTTTTCCTCATATGGTTGATAATGAGGTTGTTGTGAAGGTTTTGTCCAGATAGTTTTGAATCCTGTGTCCACTATTCCACTACTGAATCCTTCCCTTTCTTCAACAACTTCTTCCAGCATTACTTCTTTTCCTTTTAACCTTCTTTTTTCTTCTCTAGGACGAATTTGTTTTGTTGACTCTTCACAAATTTGTATTCCCTTTGAACTTTGACTCAATTCTTCTGATGTTTTACTTGTTTCTGATGCTTGTACCATTTTGAGAGGTTTAAACTTTTCAAAAGAAAATTCTCAACATCACTCTCTGAGTCAGATGAGAATTTTGAAGAAGCAGCTATAATCTCTTCCCTGTTTTTATCCTCACTTTGTTCTTCCTTTTCCATTGATTCCTTCTGATTCTGTTTTGTTGATGGTGTGTCTACTAACTCTTCAACCAGTTCATGTTCAACTGCCTTACCCTTATCCTTCTTGGTTGGCTTCTTTTTCTAGGTAGACTTTTTTTGGACTTTCCTTTTTACCACTACTGTGGTTCTGGTCTCTAGAGGTCCTTGCAATTCTTTAAAATAATCCAATAAATCTAGTTCTTTTTTTACAAATAATTCTTCAGTTTCTGCAGCCATCATCTGGTCATGTAACTCCTCATAATGTTCCATCTCCTCTTGTATCCAATCGGTTGCTTTACATGAATAATTTTCCAACATCTTTTGATATTGAGCTTCATAGATTGACCTCTTATCATTACCTTGAGTCAAGTAGGAATAAGGTTGTTCCTTGCTTGTTTGAGGTGGATGGGGTTCCTTTGAGGCTTGGACTTCCTTCTAGGCTGCTTCATGTTCCTCTTTTGTCACTTCTTCTTGTTCCAATACTACATTCCTAGGATCCAGTCTTCTCTTCTTGACTGGGACTATTTCTTCTGATGCAACTTTCCTTTTCCTCCTTGCCCCTCTCATGCTTGTTTGAACTTCTGTTTCTCTTATTGACATTAATTTTGAAGGGCTTTTGATTCCTGCCATCAAACTCCTAAAGTACTGAGCTTTTGGAGCTAGCTTCAACTGATCTTCCATATCTAAAATATGATATATGATTCTCGTCAAGAATTGTGCTCCATTCATAAACTTCCTCTGCTTCCAGTGTTTTTCTACTTCTTTTAATTGGTCATGGATGTAGGGAGTTACATTCATTAGTCCAAATGGCTTAGTACTATCTTTGTTGTCGAACATGATCAATGTAACTGGTTTATGCGGCATTGTGTATCTTGGCAATTTTGGAAAACATAAATACTGAAGAAACATCCTGGTGGCAAATTCTTAATTTTCTTTTCCCTTGAAGTCCACAAACTTGGAATATCCAGCATATGTTCCTGCATCCTTCTTGACAAAGCTACCATCCAATTTGGTTCCCATAGGATAAAATTGAAGAGCTGCCCTGATGTGCTCTGCTTTAATGGTTATCTGTACTTCTTTGTTCTCCTTATCCTTAACTGAACACCTGAAGTATGCATCATTTCCCTTGCCCAATTCAAACAGACTAGACATGACTTGTGAGACTCTCTCAAAGTCTATAAAAAAGAGAGGTTCATCCAACAATTTATGTATTCCTACTGCCTTCCATCTTTTGTAATTAGCAGCCACTCTTTGGAACTTATAGAACTCTTGGCATAACATAGTATATTTGTAGCCTCCAACCCCCACTATAAAGATATGATGACCAATGATGTTGATTGTTTCCCTCAGCTCTTTGGCTATCCGTTAAGCTTCTAGAAGATCCTATTCTTCATCAAATTCTAATTCCACATCTTCCACCATTGTTTCACTGTCTAAAAACCAATGTCCTCTTGACAATGTTACAGAATCAGCTTTGAAATCATGAATAGGTAGTTCTTTTGCATTCACCATCTTGGAGAAAATATAACACACCACACCAAAAACTCCCACCACATAAGTTACAAGAGACATAAAAAAAGAAAACATTTTTCTTGAGAAAAAATAAATTTGAGAAAATAAATAATCTTTTTCTCATTACATCACAGGTGTAATGCAATTAGAGTGATCATCACATGTGTAGCAAGATATCTAGTATTTTGATAAAAAAGGAAATAAGAAAATCAAGTAAAGAAGAAAAAATAAAAAATGTTTAAAGAAAAAAAATTGAACAATAACTCCATAGCTCTTCCCATATTGTAACCTATATCTTGCTGATGCTTTATAAATAATTTGAAAAATTCTTTGCATAAAAGAATAATTAACACAAATAGATGTATGTTTGAAGAACTTTTTTCTCCTTTTCTCTCTTCTTTTTTTTTAAATAGTATTTTCTCCTTTTCTCTTTTCTTCCTTTTTAAAAAAAATAATTTTCCATATTCATCTTCCTGGAACATTCGTCTTTAAAGACAATTCAAAAAACTCTCTTCCCCTCCTATTCTTTTTCCTAGAAAAAGAATGAGGTAAAGTGCATGGAAATAATTTCAAGAATGTCATGATTCCACTATGATGTACTTTTGAGGTCCTAAGTAAGAATCCCAAGTATGTATCTGATGATGATATTGCACTTTCCTTTGCTTGTGGTTCTTCATGCTTTTGGAGTGCTTCAGTATATTTGTCCTTGTTTTCTGTCAATTGAAGCAGATTTGATTTTTTCACCCAGTCCTTGATTTCTGATGGTTCTGCCTTTGGAGTCAAACAGTCTTCTTTTGATGAGTAGTACTTAGATGTCTTAGGTCTCCACATCCAATTTGTAGTTATGTCTAGATGTTTCTAGTTATTTTTTAATCTCCACCTTTCAATTGTTTTTCCAATAGATTTAATTTTTTCAATTTCCTTCTGTTTTTCTCTGGATTTGATTTGATCAGGGAGAAGTTCTTTCTGAGAGTCCTTTGCATCTTCTATTGGAAAGGTAAATCTTTCCAATTGTGATTCATAGATTTCTTGTTGAATTCCATGTTCTTCATTACTCCACAAAAACATTAAAAACATTTTGTCATTTACTTTCAAATTAAGCTTCATCTTTTCAAAATTCAAAATTACTTTACCTTGCCTCATCCAAGGTTTTCCTAAGATCATTTTCTCAGTCATCATATGATTAGGCCATTCTTCACAGTCTATTTTCATATTTTCTTCATTAAACTTAACTTCAATAGATTGTGAAGACAAACTTTGTATTATCTGTCCATCTAGTGTTTTAATAAATGTTTTGCTTCTATTCCTCTTGACCTTTAATTTGTTTAACAATCCAGAACTTATCAAATTGACTTGTGCACCTGAATCTAACAAAACCTTGATTTGCTCATTATGAAAATTCATTGTTATAATAGGCAAATGCTCCCTCACCACCCCTGAAGGTGTTTCACATAAGAAAACTTCTCTAATCTCTTTAAATTTCCTAATTCTTTCCTTTGCTTCTTGTTGAGCTTCATATCTGATCTTTTTCCTCTTCTTTTTTCCTGCTTTGAGCTTGATGTATTCTTCTCCATTCAAGAGTAGTTAATGGAAGATCATACCTTTTTATTCTACATCCACTTATGAAATTAGGCATGATTTCTCCATCTATATTATCTAATTGGACAGCTTCACTATTGCTGATTTGATTGATAATATAAGGCCCATGTCCTTTCTCCTAAAATTTTTTCTGATGTTCTTTCAAGGTATATGACAGAACTAGATCCCCCACTTGCAGATCCTTTTCTTTAATATGAACATCATGATATGCTTTTTGCCTCCTTTTATCTGCATGTATGCTCATAATTGCTTGTAATCTTGAAGCTCCAAGTTTTTCCAATTCCAACACTCTTTTAGATAATTCATGTCCAGTCCACTTGAATTGATTCCCCACCTTTAATGTTGGTATGAGAAATTCTAATGGCAAGACTGCATTTTTTCCGTAGACCAAATTAAATGGTGTTGTTCCAATAGCAGTTTTGTATGCCACTCTATATGCCCACAAGACATGATTAAGTTGTAAATCCCAATCATTCCTATTTGTATTCCTATTTGCCAAAATAGTGCAAAGCACTTTATTAGTGCTTTTTGCTAATCCATTTGCTTGTGGATGATAAGGAGCTGACTTTCTATGATTAATCATGAATACTCAGTTATATTTTCAATTACTTGGTTTATAAAGTGAGTCCCCCTATCACTTACCAATTCAATTGGTAATCCAAATTTGATGATAATATTTTCATAAAGAAATCATGCAGTAGTTTGAGCATCATTTCTTTTTGTAGCCTTAGCCTCTTCCCATTTGATCAGGTAATCTGTAGCTACAAGTATATATTCAGCATGAGAATGTCTTGCAGGAGGATCACACCTTTTCACATATGTTCTTGCATCAGGAAAAAGAGTTGGCCACCAAAAACCAGAATATAAAATGAGTTTCGCAGTCCTTTCACTTGAAAAATGTCCTCCTGCTACTCCTGAATGTGCCATCTCTAACATTTCCATATACTTATCTTCAGGAACACATATTCTTAGATATCCATCCATTTCTTTCTTGTACAATTGGCCTCCTATCAATTGATACTCCTCAGAGATAGTCTGTAAATTTCTAGAGTCTGCACTAACTTTTACTGGCTCTAATGGTTTATTTCTTCTTAACTCCTCGATTATGTGTGTACTCCAATCTAGATTTTTCTGAAACCAATACAAAGTTGTAATTTTTGAATTTTGCAAAGATTGGCATTTAAGACAATTGGAAACATATTTCTCCACATCTTGAATCTTTGTAGGCCAATGTACACCCATTCTATTGAGATTGTTTAAAGTGACCACCATGGAAGCATGAGTACATCGATTCCAACAATGTGCTTTTCTTAGATATTCCTGCTGCTCATCTTCTAGAGTACAATATTCCAGTATACCAATATGATTTATATGATACAAGTGTCCATCAAGTAATACAAAGTTCCTACTTTGTAATACCAAATGTGTGTTATTTTCACGTGTTCTACAAGGCCCCATGGTTAACAAAGGCACCAAAGTCATTGCCCAATCAGGAATACTTTCTATTTTGAACAGATATGCATTGGTAATTCATCATCTAAAGGTGAGTTTGGCTCTTTGGTTTGTATCTTGGACAAATGATTTGCTCTTAAATGAGTTTTCCCTTGTCTAACCACTACCTCAAACTCAAATTCCATCAATAGTAGGAACCATCTGACTATCCTACCCGTGTGACATGGTTTGTTCACCAAGTAAAGTAAGGCTTGGTGATCCACAAAGAATTTTAACTTGTTGGCTAAAAGATAATGTATGTACTTCTTTATAAAAAATATAATTCCCAATCCTTCCCTTTTAGTGGTTGTATAGTTTCTTTCAGCTAAATTCAATTGCCTACTAGCATAAGCAATTGGAAAGTCTAATTTGCTTCCTTCTATTGGTTGTGCCAAAACACATCCTAAAGCAAAATTTGAAGCATCAACATGAACATGAAAAAATTGATTCCACTATGGGGTTTTTAGAATAGGTGCTGTCACCAGACAAGTTTTTAAAATCTCAAAGGCTTGGTCACATTCTGTGGTCCATTCAAATTTTGTAATTAATGCATACAGAGGTTTTGCAATATCTGCAAACTTGTGTACAAATTTTCTATAATATCCACAGTGTCCCATAAAAGTTTGAAGTTCTTTTACATTTGCCAGTTTTGGTAGATCCACTATGGCCTTAATTTTCCTCTCATCAGTTGAAATTCCATTTCTAGAAACTATGTGACCTAACATTCTCCCTTGCCTCCCAAAGAACACACATTTCTCAGGATTTAAACATATTCTATAAGTTCTACATTTCTTGAATATATTCTCCAGATCTTTCAAATGATCTTGTCTTTTTAATGAAAAAGTGCAAAGACCATCAACATAAATTTCCATTATGTTTTATATTCCCCATTCTGTGGAAAAGGCAGTTTTATGTTGGTCTTCCAAAGCTATAGGCACCTGATTATATCCTGAAAAACCATCCAAAAAACTATAGATCTCCTTGCCTACAACCCTTTCTAAGAGATGGTCTGTTATCAGTAATGGATAGCTATCTCTTGTAGTTGCTGCATTAATTTTTTTCAAATTAATACATACCCTGAGTTTCCCATTCTTTTTAGGTAGCATCACTATAGGAGATATCCACTCTGTGTACTCAATTTCATAGATGAATTTGGCAGCCAGTAATTTGTCAATCTCCTCCTTTATTTTAGCAGAGTATTTGTCATTAAATGTATAGTGTCTTTGTTTGCTAGGTTTCGCATTAGGAGTAATAGGAATCTTATGTTCACAAATTTTAGGATCAATTCCTTTCAAATCCTTATAACTGTAAGCAAACACATCCCTTTAAGTTTTAGCCAAATTTAATAATGCTCCCTCTTCTTGATTTGTCATGTCATCAGCGATGACAATATGCCTATCTTCCCCCTCTTCTTGAGTAATCACCACCTTTTTAGTATGTTCTTCATTGTCATAAGACTCCCCCTTTTTCTTATCCCTTTTTGGTTTCATTTTTAAAAGTAATATGTCTTCCACTTCATAGGTCTTGAAGTTTGAAGGTACATCAAATTGTTGATCCTCTTCCTTAATCTTTTTATTTATTTCAGATTTTTGTTTTTTCTCCATTTCTTTGTGTATACATTTTCTATAAGTTCTTGAGATTTTGCCTTTTATAGCATCTCTAGCCTCCACTTCTTCTAGAAATTGTGTTTTTCCAGTATTTGACATTATCTCTTCCTTCAAATTCTCCTATGCTTTTGACACCTTTATCATTTGTATTCTTATATGAAAAATATCATATCCCTCTTCATTTTGAAACTTGACTCCCACATATTCATCATTGGCCAAATCCATTGTAGTCAAAATCTGATTCCATCCATAAGGCTCAAATTCTTTATCTTCAAATTTTTGTGGAATATAACTTTCATCTTGTGACTTCCTTTCTCCTCAGAAATCCTCTTTTCTTAGCATCCTTCTTTTATGTATATGATTCCTTATCACATTACACTTCCAAATTGATGATTCTTTTCATTCTGATTTTCACTTCCAGATTCTTCACTTGAATCCTGATTTTGGTGAACTTTGAACCATTCATGAGGGGACATATCACAATACTGCCCATTTCTTAAATCTACTCTAGTTACCCTTCCTTTACTTTGAAGATATAGGCAATCTCTACCCCAATCTTGTACAATTTGCATTTGTCTCATAAATGGTCTTCCTAGGATAATTTCATATGAGGTAGGTTGTGGAAATTCAACTATGGCAAAACTATGCTCTATCTCTATTCCACATGTTTCCACAATCACTTTTTCCCAAATTCCTAGAGGTATTTCTATGTGTCCGTCTGTAAGTTGTAATCTCATTTTGGTAGGTATCAGCTCATTCTTCCCCCATTTCTCCCAAGTTTGTTTAGTCATGATTGCCACTCCTGATCCACTATCTAATATAGCCTTGGCATAATTATCACCAAATTGTATTCTCAAAGTTGAGTTCCCTTCTTCACCTTCACAGTATCCTTCTATCTTATCAATAGGTATATACAACAATTCTTCCATTTCCTGTGGTTGTGGATCTAGGCACTTTGACTTTGTTTCCCAATTTTTCATATTATGTTGTAAATGAGGATTTTGTCTTACTAACTCTTCCATTGTGGTTTGATATAGAATTGTACAATGTTTGTCTAAATTGATTTGGAAGGTTATTTGTGAATTTTCTTCCGTTGCATCTGACTCTTCAATTGTTTTTTGATGGTGGTCTATCCCTTCAAACTTGTTTTGTGCTTCCTGTAGTTCTGGTTCTCTCTGTTCATATCCTTCCCAATCTTCCCGATATCTGTCACACAAATGGTAATCCTCCCTGTAATATGATCTGGGTCTTGTGCTTTCCTCTTCTACCGGTGTGTATTTTACTGGTACTACATTTGTCGGTAATGGTGGTTATTGCCCCAGTACAGGTCTTGGTTGTTCAGACAATCCAGATTCTCTTTGTACATTGTGTTGGTTCATATATTCCCTTTCTTTGATGCGTTGTTTGTTATAGAAGCATTCCTCTCCAGTATGGTTTGTCCATTTTCTTTCTAAAGGACAATATTTGAGTGTTTTCCTATCTTGCAAATGTTGTGGCAATAACATTGTTGAACTAAATGGCTCTCTTTGCAATCATAGCACTTCTTATTGGTTGATATTCTGGTGTTAATCAAATTTGTTTTGGTGTTAACTTCTAGGGCTTTAGCAATGGCTTGTGCTAATTCTTCCGTTGGTGGAATTCTATCTTCATTTGTTCTTGGTTGATCAAATGCTAATAAATCTTATCCTCTATTATCCTTTAAATCTATTGCCTCTTTCACACATGCCCCTAGATCAGGACATCTCCTATAATACACCAAGGTTCTTAATTGTGCACTCCTCAGTCCTTCTATGAACAAAGACACTTGTCTTGCCATTGAAGGTACCTCCTCTTTTGGACATCTATCAATGTATTGCTTGAATCTCCTGGTAGCCTCTCTCACATTTTCATCTTGTTGTTGTTTAAAACTATGTATCAGTGTAGCTGTACTATGTTTGATTCCTGTTTTGGAGAATTCTCCTATAAAGGCTTCAAGGAATGATTCCATATCTGGGTACATTTCCTTTCTCAATGGAATGAACCAAGATAATGTAGGTCTAGTTAGGGTTATATCAAATGCTTCAAATTGTACTTTGTAATCCTCTACTTCTTCTGCCCTAATCAATTGTTTGAATTCTACAGCATGAGCATGAGGATCTGAATACCCTTCATATTGATTCTTCATGCATTTAGCTACTTGATAGGGCCTAAGCATTCTTCCACGATTTTGCCATTTTTTTCTCCTTCTGATGGGAAAATAAGGTATTCCCTCTATTTCCCTTTCAAAAGGATTTGGAGAAGTGTGTAATCTCCTCCCTTTTTGTTGTTCAATAGAAGTATGATTTTTATTTTATCTTGGCAAGTCTGTTTGCCCTAGGTCTTGCTCCCAAGGTCTCTTGTCTGCAAATTGTCCTAAGTCATTAGAATTTTCATGATCTTGTGAAAATCTGTATACACATCCTTGTCTATCCTCACATCTACCATCCCTAAATTGTGCCATTGGCATTAAATTTAAGGGAATTTCTAAGTTTCTCATCCTAGTGAGAAACTTATGCATACCATCTTGATACACATAGGCTCCAAACCTATTTGTATACATGTACTTGATGATATTTCTAAAGTCATTAGTTTTTGGTGTTTCATTTGTGTCATTTAAATTTTCCATGTTAATTGTTTGTCCCAAATCCCTTTCTTGTAGTTATCCTGACTCTATCTCTTTCCCTTTTAACTCGTGTATCAGGTATAGTTAGCTTATTACTAGATCTCAAAATCATTCACTTAGTTGTATTAGTTTTCTTCAAGAGTTGAAATTTGTAATTGATTGGAGCATAATGTAAAGATTTTATTTTAGTGAACTATAATTTATGTTTTTTTTTCACACTATGTGGGAATCGTGTTTTTCATGATTCTGAGTGAGAATTGTGTTTTTCACGATCCTGTGTGGGAATCGTGTTTTTCACGATTTTGAGCGTGTTTTTCATAATTCTGAGTGGGAATCGTGTTTTTCACGATTCTGTGTGGGAATCGTGTTTTTCACGATTCTGTGTGAGAATCGTGTTTTTCACGATTCTGTGTGAGAATCGTGTTTTTCACAATTCTGTGTGGGAATCATGTTTTTTCACGATTTTGAGTGAGAATCGTGTTTTTTAGGATTCTGTGTGGGAGTCGCGTTTTTCACGATTCTGAATGAGAATCGTGTTTTTCACGATTCTGTGTCCCCAGACAATCGTGATTGCTCACAATCGTATAAAACATGATTTTCTAATGAAAATCGTATTCTAGGGATCGCTTGAGTTTTTTCACAGAATCGTGATTCTATGCAGATTCTTACCAATTTTTTGGATTTTTGATTTTTTGAATTCCTCTCACACCATTAGGAGCGTCTTACCAAGAAGTTAACATGCAATAAAGAACCCTAAAGAAAATGACAACTTATAATGTAGAAAATCCAAAATTATTGAAAGTCATGATTCTATATTTTCAAAGATTTTCTGTTCTTCTTATCTTAACCAAATATTTTCATCTTGAATATTTGTGGAAAATCAATGGGGAGAAAGTTGTGGAGAATGAGTTCTCCTATGCGCAACGGAAGTGTGTAGTGAACCCTTGTATGTCCAGCACTTGGACAAACATCTGCACCTTAGATAGCTTGCTGCTCTCACCACAAAACTCAAATGGACTTGATACTTTAGTCAATCAAAGTAGACAAAAAGATCTTTCTAACAAGCTATAAATGACTTAATTTGGACAAGTTTTGATTAGGAAACACAACTATCAAAGATGAACTACCTGTCCACACAGGTATGCTGAAGAACTGAGCTTCACTCTTGGACTGATAGCTCTCTGAATATATATCCTTTGAGAAAGATATTTGGTACAGAGAAAGTAGACACAAATAGATTTCCAACAAGCTACAAATCAAGTAATTTGGATGAGTTTTAATCAGGAAACTCAACTCATCAAGATAGACCACTTGCACACATAAGTACACTGTAAAACTAGACTTTACTCTATGAAAGATATCTCACAGAATATGAATGATCTGAATGAGATATTTGAGAAAATGAATGTAGATGCCAAGGCCTTTCCAAGCAGACAAAAATCATGCAATTTGGATATGTTTTGGTTGGGAAACTGAACCGACCAAAATAGATTACCTATCTACATAGGTATACTGAAAAATTGGACTTCACTCTTTCACTGATATCTCACAAACTACATAAGCTTTCAAAAAGATATTTGATATACATAAAGTACACAAGATAAGCTTTCCAATGAATGTTTAAAAGCACAAAATAGTTACATATGCACTGAGATATGAGCTCTGCAACAGATCTGTGTACAAACTGACGTGCGGCTCGAAGGAGTCTAAGGGAAAACCAAAATGACAAAATGGCTAGATCCGACTACTGGGAGCTCTTGCCTCTTTCTCTCCTTGTTTTGAATGTGCTCCCACTTCACTTTTATAACCAATGAGCATGTGAAGAAGTTTGTGCCTCCTTCTTAACTCACCACTTTCTCCACTACATGCTACTAACTACAAGGCAAGATATTGTATCTCTTACTCATCATGAAGTTTTGACTAGACTTTTTTTTTTCTTATTTTTTCCTTTTTTCCTCTACTTTTCCTTTATCTTTATATTTGGTAAATTTATCCAAGCATGGCTCATATGAAAATGAACTTGTACATTTATCTTCAACACTCCCCCTCAAGCTCATTTGGGAGTTATCTTCATCCATGTCCTGCAAATTTATCACATCCTTGAAGCCTTTGAGTTTAGAAGCATCCAAGAACTTTATAAAAATATCTGCAACCTACTCTTTGGTTCTAATGAACTTTATCTCCACATCTTTGCTCAGCACCTTCTCCCTTACATAATGGTAGTGGACCTCTATGTGCTTGCTCCTTGCATGAAACATAGGATTGCTTGCCAAGTAGATACTTGACATGTTATCACCATATATAGGGATGGTTCCAACTTGCACTCCAAGATCAGCCAAAAGCTTTTTAATCCACATTGCTTCACATGTGGCAAATGCTAATCCTCTGTATTCAGCCTCCATAGATGAAAGTGCAATAGTAGGTTGTTTCTTTGAGCTCCACGTGATAGGTTTGCTTCCTATCATGAACACATAACCTGAGGTTGATCTTCTATCTTCCTTTGAGCCTGCCCAATCAGCATCACTAAAGCCTTTGACCTGCAATTCTTCATCAAACTTGTAAAACAAAGCATGATTAATTGTATGCTTTATGTATCTCAACACTCTCTTGGCTGAATTTAAGTGTTCACTTGTTGGGGCTTGCATAAACTGAGAAAGTACACCAACAACATAAGACAAATCAGGTCTTGTAATGTTTGCATAGATCAATGATCCTACAATGCTTCTGTATGTCTTTACATCTTCCAATGGTTCTCCATCATTTGAACAAATCTTTGTATTTGTGTCCATGGGTTGAGTGAGTGGTTTGCATTCACTCATTCCAAATCTGAAAAGAACATCCAACAAGTACTTCCTTTGCATCAAGTAGATGCCACTCTTTCCATAAACAACTTCAATTCCTAAAAAATATTTCAGCTCCCCAAGATCTGAAATTTGAAACTCCTTACCAAGCTTCCTTTTGATATCTTTAATCCTTGTAACATCGTTTCTTGTTATGATGAGGTCATTGACATATATGCAAATATATACCTCTCTATTTTCTTCCTTCTTCATGTACAACGAAGGATCTGCACTGCTTGGGTTGTATCCACACTTAGTTAGATACTCTACTAATCTCTGATTCCATGCTCTTGGTGCTTGCTTCAAGTCATAAAGTGCCTTCTTCAACCTGCAAACAAAATCTGGATGGTTTTCATCTTCAAATCCAACCGGTTGACTCATGTATACCTCTTCTTGTAGTTCTCCATTGAGAAAGGCATTTTTGATGTCGAGTTGATATAATGGCCATCTCCTTGAAGCACCAATTGCTATTAAGGTTCTGATAGTTCCCATCTTTGCAACGGGGCTGAAAACTTCATCATAATCTATGCCTTATGTTTGTTTAAATCCTTTGGCAACTAATCTAGCTTTATATCTAGCTAGTGAACCATCAGCATTCCTCTTTATTTTAAACACCCATTTGTTTGGAACAATCTTCATACCTTCTTTCTTTGGCACTAGCTCCCATGTGTGATTATCTTTGAGAGCTTTGATCTCCTCTTTCATAGCTTGCTTCCATTCCTTTTGTGTGCAAGCTTCTTCATATGTCTCAGGCTCTTTGTCTTTGATAACCTGCATCATGTATGCAAAATGTGTCGCCATAAAACTATCATAACTCAACCTTTGAGTTGGATACCTTGTCCTTGAAGATCTTCTTTCATTGCCTTTAGAAAGTTGCTTCTTTAACCTATTCAACTTTACCATCAGAGTGATTACCTCTTCATATTCTTCTTCACTTGCATCTACCTCACTGTTTGGAGTACCACTTGCTTCTTCGGCTCTACTATGAGCTGAATTTGGAGACAAAGAATGGCTCCCCCTCCATGTTGAACATTCTTCATTTGATGTAGATGCCTTTGGACCTAATGCCTTTGTGCTTGACTGTTGAACTTCTCTTTGATTTGTTCCTGCATAATCATCACAATCTTCTTCAAGAATCTTTTCCTTTCCTTTATCTTCATACCATGGTCTTAGTTCATCAAAGACCACATCTCGCGAGACTCTTAATTCCTTTGTTCTAGGGTTGTAACACTTGTATCCTTTTTGCTCCGTCGAGTAGCCGATGAAAATGCATTTTTCTGACCTTGGTTCCATCTTTGTTCTAACTTCTTGTGGAATGTGAACAAAGCAAACACATCTAAACACTTTGAGGTGTGTAAGATCAGGTTTCTTACCGGAATATACCTCTTCTGGAGTCAAGTGATGTATTCCCGATGTTGTGCACCTATTCATCAAGTAAATGGAGGTTGTGGTAGCTTCAGCCCAGTAGTACAATGGTACCTTCATCTCGTTGAGCATGCATCTTGCAATTTTAGCAATTTTCCTATTTTTCCTCTCAGCTACTCCATTTTGTTGTGGTGTATACCTACAAGTGAATTGCCTTTTGATCCCATTCTCTTGTAGAAAATCTAAAAATTCTTTGGAGAAGTATTCTCCTCCACCATCAGACCTTAAGGTTTTGATAGACCTTCCTGTTTCCTTTTCAACTTCAGCTTTGAATCTTTTGAATATAGAAAACACCTCTGATTTTTGCTTCATACAAAACAACCATACCTTTCTTGAGTGATCATCAATGAAGGTGATCAAAAATATATTACCAGCCATTGATGCCTCTTGGGTTGGTCCCATACATCCGTATGTATCAAGTCCAAGACATTTGGAGCCAGATAATTGCTCCTCTTGAATGGCTGCCTCGTTTGCTTTCCTAGCTGACAAGCTTCACATAACTCATGTAGTCCAATGCTATTAAATTTTGGAAGACCTCTTACCACTTCATGTTTGCTCATGTCCTTCAGCTTTGGAATGTTGATGTGTCCTATTCTTTTGTGCCATAAGTCCAACTCTGAAATCTTCTTGTTCCCACATTGAATGTACATGACCTTTCCATGCGGATGTTGGACATCCAAAGTGAACATCCTTCCTTCTCTTCTACCTCGAGCAATGACCTTGAAGCCTTCCTTTGGATTCTTTATGAAGCACCCATTCTCATTGAATATGACATGATAACCCTTCTCTACCATTTGTCCTACTGAAATCAAGTTCTTTGAAATTGTAGGAACATGAAGAACATTAGATAGTACCTTTGCTTTACTTGTATCTCCAAGCCTTATATCTCCAATATGTTCAATCATGTGTTGAGTATCATCACCTGTTTCAACACATCCTTTTCCACTTGGTACCTGTAGATTAGTGAACAAACTTCCTTGGCATGACATATGGTTACTACAACCTGAATCAATGTACCATTTCTTGTCATCTTCACAAGAGCTTCTATACTCATGTCTCATTGCAAGTAGTGTGTCCTTGCTTCCTTCACTTGAGGTGCTTGCATAGTTGCTTTGGTTCCTTTGATTGCCTCCATTTGGTCTTCCATTCTTCAGCCAACAATCACTAGCATAGTGTCATACTTTACCACAATGATAGCATGTTATACCTTTATGAGAATTGTAGGAGCTTTGACCTCTTCCTCTACTTCTACCTCGACCTCTTCCTTGTGTGTTGGCATTTGATGCATCCTTGTTGTCTTCCGAATTGTTTTGATTGTAGTTGGAGTGGTTGTGACCTCTTTCTTTTCCTCTTGAGCCTCCTCTTGAGTTTCTTCCTTTGCCTCAACCTGCATATAACATTTGGTTGTGGCTGTCCTTTCCTTTGGGACCACCAAAGCTAAGCTCTTATGTGATAAGATGAGGGATTAGTTGTTCAAAACCTGGATATACATCTTTCAAGTTAATGGAAGTTATAAAAGGCTTCCATCTTTCATCTTCTCTCAAGCCATTGAGAGTATAACACACAAGATCTTCGTCTTCAACCGTTGTGCCAATAGAAGCTAAAGCATCGCTTAGCACCTTAATCTTCAAAGTATATTCAGCTATGGATTGACTCGAACTTTTCTTGATTGTGTTCAACTCATTCTTGAGTTGAGGTTTCCTAGCTTTGGTATTTGTTGAATACATCCTTTCAAGAGCTTCCCAAGCATCCTTAGCTTTCTCTAGATGTTGAATATGCCCTACCATGGCATTAGTAATGACTTGCGAAATGAGGAACATGACTCTCCTATTCCTCTCTTCCCATTCTTTTGCTTGCCTCCTTTGGACTTCAGTGGCCATAGCCTGATTGATTTGAGGTTGAGCATCATTGCCGCTCACAATACCCCACAAGCCTTTGTCCATTAGGTAGTTGGTCATTCTAAACTTCCACACGGGATAGTTATCCTTGTCCAACTTCTCTACTTGTTGACCCAAGTCAGCCATTGAAGAGTATCAAAGACTTTGAGAGTTACGTCGAATAGTTATAGTCCTTTGCTCTTGCGTTTGTGAAGCTCCCTCTTATTTTGTAGCTCCTCTTTTTCTTTGCTTCAACTCCAGCTCTGATGATGAAGCTTCAACACCAAGTTTGCTCTGATACCAACTGTGGAGAATGAGTTCTCCTATGCGCAACGGAAGTGTGTAGTGAACCCTTGTATGTCCAGCACTTGGACAAACATCTGCACCTTAGTTAACTTGCTGCTCTCAACACAAAACTCAAATGAAACTTGATACTTTATTCAATCAAAGTAGACAAAGAGAGATTTCTAACAAGCTATAAATGACTTAATTTGGACAAGTTTTGATTAGGAAACACAACTATCAAATATGAACTACATGTCCACATAGGTATGCTGAAGAACTGAGCTTCACTCTTGGACTAATAGCTCTATGAATATATATCCTTTGAGAAAGATATTTGGTATGGAGAAAGTAGACACAAATAGCTTTCCAACAAGCTAAAAATCAAGTAATTTGGATGAGTTTTGATCAGGAAACGCAACTCATCAAGATAGAACACCTGCACACATAAGTACACTGTAAAACTAGACTTTACTCTCTGAAAGATATCTTACTGAATATGAATGATTTGAATGAGATATTTGAGATAGTGAACGTAAATGCCAAGGGCTTTCCAACCAGACAAAAATCATGCAATTTGGGTATAACCGACCAAAATAGACTACCTATGTACACAGGTATACTAAAAATATGGACTTCACTCTTTCACTGATATCTCACAAACTACATAAGCTTTCAAAGAGATATTTGATATGCATAAAGCAAACAAGATAAGCTTTCCAATGAATGTTTAAACGCACAAAATGGTTACATATGCACTGAGATATGAGCTCTGCAATAGAGCTATGTACAAACTGACGTGCGGCTGGAAGGAGTCTAAGGGAAAACCAAAATGACAAAATGGCTAGATCCGACTACTGGGAGCTCTTGCCTCTTTCTCTCCTTGTTTTGAATGTGCTCCCACTTCACTTTTATAACCAATGAGCATGTGAAGAAGTTTGTGCCTCCTTCTTAACTCACCACTTTCTCCACTACATGCTACTAACTACAAGGCAAGATATTGTATCTCTTACTCATCATGAAGTTTTGACTATACTTTTTCTTTTCTTATTTTTTCCTCTACTTTTCCTTTATCTTTATATTTGGTAAATTTATCCAAGCATGGCTCATATGAAAATGAGCTTGTACATTTATCTTCAACAAAAGTTACCTTGTTGCTTGATCAAAAATCTCCCAGAAACTCTGAGTTTGCAGGGAATCGCGATTCTGCTACTGCTCTCTTCACTCACTCTCTCACTCAATGACTAATTTTGAAGTGAGTTCATGCTTTTATAGGCTTCAGACAATCGCGATTGTGAGTGACTTTTAACAAATTTGAGTTCCCACTTTAATGAGTCTTGTTCTTGTGCAAGTTTGTTGTTTTATTTATAAAATCTTGTCCCCTTAAACAAAATTTTCATGCTTTCTCCTATTGATGAAAATTGCGATTTTATGTCCAATTCTCAAATCTGATCACTTGATGCTCAATTCTTACTGAAATTTTGGTTTCCTTCAATTGTGTAGCTTATGAAACCTTAAAATGACTTACCTTAATGCCCAAAAGTGCAACTGAATCAATTTCATTATCTTATTGAAAATCGTGATTCTGAGATGAGAATCGTGTTTTTTCTGAACTTCCCTGCTTTTGCACTTTTTGACTTTTCTTCTCACCTGGTCTTCTCCAATGTTCTTCAACAACTCCAAATCAATTGTCACCTGCAATTATGCACCACTCAACTCTTCATAAGAAAATAACTGAAAAAAGAAATAACCATTTTTTTTATTTTCTTTAATATTTTTTAATTTTCTGATTTGTTTTTTCAACTTAATCTCTTCCACTATTCAATACACACCTCATACAAAACTTTCTTTAGGAAAAAGAAATTTGTTTGATTTTTTGTTAAAGTTTATGAATTTTTTTAGTATTTTTGTCCCTAAATCAAGGAAGACACTTCACTTAGGGTTTTCTTTTTTCAAGATCCATTGATCTTTTGACTTATGATTGGTTGTACTCACTATGCTTGCAATCTCACAATGGAAATAGAGTTTTTCAGGAAAATATGTGTTATCAAGTACAATTGTCAATTTATGCCAAGATAAACTCAACACCTTTTTCTTTTCAAGTGATCAGACAATCTTTTCACAAGACAATCAATTCACTTTGGACAAGCAAATGGAACAATCAATTTGCGAATAGCTACTTTTCATGACTTTCCTCATTGCAACTATGCCATCTTTTCAAGATTAACAAAATTTGCTTGGTACTTTGTCAAAAGAAATCTACATATGCAAAGATAATCACCTTTCACTTCTCCTTTCAGCAAATTAAATCATTTCTTGCTACAACACCTGCACTTTACTCTTAAAAAGTATAAGCAACTATCAATTTGCATAAATTTACATACTTCTTTGTCTCAAAAGGTTAATTCATGCTTTCTTTTCCCAAAAGACAAGCTTAAAAAACCTATCTTCTCAAATTTTCTTACTTGGTTATAGAGTAATACCTTTCCAAAGTATTCAAATACCATCAACAATGGAAGATCCAACAAGGTCCAAAACTTCAATGAAGCTTTTGCTTTGTTCTCCGACAACGGTGCCAAAAGATGTTTGTTGTTAACCTTTGGAGTTGTCCTCTCCAATCATTATAGAACAAAAGATTAACTACACATCTTTAAATTGGCAATCCGGGAAGTATGCAAAGACCGCAACTTCTTCTAGTTAATGGAATCCAAGAATAAGAATTGACATGGCTGTTTTCTGAGAGACTTATGAAGAAGAAATGAAATAACTAGGGTTTTGATTATCTTGAGTTCTACAACAATATTTTCAATTATTTTTGTGCCTAAATTGTGCCATTTTCACAGTAGAATACAAATATGAAGTCAGATTTCCAAAACAATACCTGTATCACATAGATGAGAGAATCGTGATTCTATAAAAACTGAGAAATTTCAATTCCAGCATTGATCTTCTACAATGTCTTGCTCAATCTACTAACACTCACCTCTCTTCATACATCTCACTCAGAAATACACAAGAAAAGTTCACAAATTCCATGGATTACACAATGAGATGACTTCAACAAATCAAGAAGATGATCATGAAAAGTAGAAACACGATTTTCTGCAGAGAAGCTCCTCACATTATTTGGATAACATGAAAATAATACAACCAACCTCTTCAAAATAGAAGAAATTGTCTTTTATACTTTTTCAAGTGTCCCTTTTCACACTTGAAATTTGATCCTCTTTGCCTTCTATTCTAAAAATATGCTATCAAAGAGCTTCTAAAAATTCTAAGAAAAACACATATGATCCTACTTTACATGAGGAAGACTCTTCCCAATTTTTACATCATTTGGATAAATATATCTACAAAAATTGTCAAATTACAAATAATTTTCCCTCAAAATATGCTTCCTCTAACACTCTCTCCTCCCCTTTCTTTTAAAGAAGCCCACTTCTACAATTTCTCCTATCGTGGGTGACGTCAGAGAACTAGGAAGACGATGATTGACTTTGTACTTGAAAGGTGGCAAACAAAAAAACTCCTCGAACAAATTCTCTCTTCAAAAGATTTGTTTTATACAAGTGGCACAAGAGGGTGTCCACTATAAAAGGTTCATCTACCTCATTTGTAAGGGAATTGTAGGACTATTTCCTAAAATATCTCAACGAAGAAGGCTTCAAATAAGAGACATGGATGTTATGTGTGCAACTCACCTCCAATTCTTTATATAATCTTGCGCCCAAAATAGCGATGATATAAAATGCTCTAATGTGGACATCATGCACAATCATTCCCATCACTCTTTAGGTACCTTAGGATATTCACTAAGTAGACCAATGTCTAACAGGAATCCTAGTGTACTCTAAATGATACAAGTGGGGGTCCACCATAAAAAGTTCAACTCCCATATTTGTAAGGGAATCTTCGTGTACTCTTAGTTGATTTATGATTGAGAGGATGGTTCTTCCTAAAGTTTGTATTCCATATTATGCTACATTTTTTTGCCTTGTAAGTGGATTTAATTGCTTGTGGTTCAATGGCTAGAGTCCCTAACCCCTTCTCTAAATCATCATAAAACGTTTTCATAATTATTTTACATATTTGCATGCATATATGCTTGTGTTTTTGCATGCATGTTTGCTATACACAATGTCAAATCTATTTTGGCTACACATACATGAATTTGAGGCCATATCAATCTGTAATTCTCATTGAGAGCCTTATGTGCTTATTGTAGAAAGAAATCAAATGCTTGGACATCTATTCTACTTGTGCCCCTCAAGATTCAAATTTTGGAGAGTCTGTACAAATATTTTGCAGCCACCAAAGACATTTTCTAGTAAGAATACTTTGGATAAGAGATTGAATGTCTCAATAAACTTTGAGATGCAATTCAAGAAGAAACTCTATGGAAGATCTTGTTGAAAATAAATGCTATGAATTTTAGAAGAGAACCAATTGAAACTTCTTTGGAAAGAACCTTCATTTTCCTTTGCAAGAGCAGCAAATGGTGAAAGAATAAGCCCCATTCCCTTTGGAAAAGACCATTAAAACATTGTCTACAGAAAGCCATCGAACTCCTTTATAGGATGAATCCTCTTGTCGGCACATGAAACATCTTCTTCATAGTGCTTAAAAGAAGTTTGTTCTTAGAGCTTAGGTTGTGAAATGCAATAACTACTCATAAATCCAACTACCAAGACCACACTCCTAAGAGAGAGCACGTATCCTCCCATCCAACTCCACCCATATATATACCTCTAGGCCAAGGGGGTGCATGTCCTTGAGATTGGCCAACTGTCCAGCCAAGTGTCCCTCATGTGGACACTTTCTCAAGGGTGATCACATGCCTTCTAATTTCCCAAGGTCTATCACATGCCTTCTAAATCAAATGAGGATTCTTCTCTCACGTACACACAAGGTGGCTCCTAGAGAAGCTTCTCCCAAGACTAAGGTTCCCATACCTTAGGATAAATCAAGCCCAAGGTTCCAACCATTCAATTGGGAGCTCATATGAGTAAATAACTCAAGGGTTAAAACCAAAGGTTTCACCCAAAGGTTTCACCCAAAGGTTCAAGGCATGTTCCAAGGGTAATTCAAGGGTTAGAGCAAAGCAAACATACATCATATTCTAGCCTTTAGAATCCATATGTTTAACCTTCTGAACCCATGAATTATACAACAACTTACTTTCCTTTGACTTCACTTTTGCTTGAAAGTGTAAATGCATAATTGAATGGACTTAGTTATTTTGGGACCTCTTGTATCCTACCAAATAAGGCATACAATCTCCTTGACGGGTAGCAAGTTACAAGTTTTATTGTTTGAAGGTAAGAGTGAGGGAAGAAAATCGAAGAGACTATGGAGAGACACACCTATGCAACATTCACACAACAATTCAATTCTTTAACATAAAGGTCTCATCATTGTTTCATATACAATGAAAGGGTTTGGTCTTAATATATACTCTCTTTGGGTTTGAATTAATGTGAAAAAAAAATTGTACATGTGAATGAGATTGATACTCTAAAGACTTTCCAAATCTCACAAAATAATGACATAAAACTTGCTTGAAGTCAAATGAATCACTTGTTCTACAACTCAAAAGTCAAAAGCCAAAAACGTTAACAAATTTTATCTTGTGTAAGTTCTACACCGTAACTTAGTTTTCCAACTGAGAAGCTTTAGTATGAAGTTGAGATATGAGAAGGGCAAATTTGTTTTTGGATGACTTGCTCAACTTGCACCATGAAACACAATGGATGTTCTAAATTACTTGTGTCTCACCATGATTTTTTTTAATGAAGGAAGTTTAGCTTGAGGACTAATATCACTGATTAGCTTGAATCAATTAATTGAAGTATAGGTGAAGGATGGTGTAGCATCCATGAGACCTTTCGTATCCCACGAATAAGGGTTAGATACCTAACACAAACAAGAATTACAAAGCTCAAAGGTCCACTAGGAAAGAGCTTGGGAAGGGATGATCCTACAACTAAATGAAATAATTGGTTTTGTGTCTGAAGATTGGAAAGAACAAGGAATGCCCAAATCCGGAATCAATGAACCCTTGAAAGCTAAAGAACAAATGGAATTGAAATCAACCATTTTTTAAGACTGTCCAACAAGCCATAGATAATCTCATACCATGGTATGATGAGGTGTCCTCACATGCTTCAATGGGGTCGATCCCTCACCTCCTTGGAAGCGAATGGACACATCATGCTGTCTACACATGGAGGACAACTCACCATGAACTTTGGAACATCGTCCTAACGATATACTACACAAAACCAAACACTATATATGACACAAACCAAAGAATAAACTTTGGATACTTTGAACAATTGGTTGAACATTCACCCATTGGACCATTTTTATAGAATATGATTTTATTGTTCTCTAAAGTGGTTCAATTTTGAAATTATTTGTATAAGCTTGGAGGCTTGGAATTTGAAAGAACAAACTCACACACATAAGAGACTTTCTTTATCTATCCCCATGAGAAGCTCACGTTGAATCAATAAGCAATCTTTGAACCTCTCCTCATCTACCTGAAATTTAACACTGTTTGCCATTGAACCACCCTCGACATTAATGCACCATTCTTCTATAAGAAAAAGATGATATGAACGACCCCACATGTTTTTTGAGCTCTCCAATGCCAAATCTAACCAACTACAAAAGACGTGGGGAAGTGATTAAATCCTATACTTAAATAAGTGGACTAACGGTGATTTTTATGGTTTTGGGGTTCGAGATGCTCCATGGATTCGTGGAACATGATTTCCAGTAAGAAAAAAAAAGTTCCTTTTCGATTGCGAACATTGTTGATTTTTGACAGTTGTATTACCAGTTTTGGCCATTTAAACTTAAAATAAAATTATATTAAAAAAAAAGAATGAAGATCCCCCTAGGTTCAACTTTGAAAGAACAATTATATAGATGGATGGGCATAGTATTAGCGAAACCTCCATATTCCACAAAGCAAGAGTTAGATAAAGTTATAACTGATGATAACTAATTTAAACTAGTCAAAGCTATTACATGTCGAACACAGAAGTTAAACACAAAACCTCCACTTAAGAAGTTAGTGCCACACCAATCCATCCGAGACATGAACAATAAAGTTATAAATTTTATTAGACCTTCAAAAATTATTTTAAAAATGTTGAAATATACTGTTGAAATATACTTACATGTGTAGATACCCTTCAAAAATTGAAGGGCGTGCGGATGTATAATAACTTGACTTCTTTAGCAGACATACCGTTTGTTGTTTCTACAGCGAGCATCGGCCTGATGGATGCTCGACAACGTGGTTTAATGAATCCTCCGGCGGCACTAGCGTCATCCCTTCCGCTTGTGCCTGCTACTGCTCCTCCTCCTCCTCCTCCAGTTCCTGGTCCTTCTACTGCGCCTGCCTCCGCTGTACCTTCCCTGTCTCCTGCCGTCGCGCAGGACTCATCGACATATCAATATCAGGCATTGGATGATGTATCCGCCTCTATCCAACGTTCCCTTGCCCTTCTCCACCAGCTACACTGTTCGGTTTCATCATTCACACTTTCTTCCCAGCTGACTTTGCTCGATCGCTTGTATTCTCTCTTGATCACGCTCTTCTATTTTTTGCTGCGTCTTCACTTTTCTGGTTCTTTAAATTCCACCGAAAGAGACAGATAATGGTACAATTGTGTTGGAGTGGTAGAAGCATGACAGACATCTTCGTATCAATAAATCGTCTTTTCTGAATTGCCTAGGAATGGCGTCATAAAGGAGCTTTCAACCATGCATTCAGCTGCAGAAGATTGCCATTTTCAGATACCAGTTGATGTGATCCGGTAAAAAATCTCGGCTCGTGGGTCCTTCAGTAGAATTGTGAGATAGGATGCTTTACCTATGTGATCTTGAAAGCCGTAGAAACTGTTGCATACGATGATTAGTCCAGTGCACGCATAATAATTGATCCAAACATGGCATGTCGCTTAGCGTTTGTGTCATACATTGTTAGCCTGTATAGTCATTTCTCTGTTTAATTCTCAGACTTGTTGACGAAGGGAAGAATCCCGATGAGTTCACGAAAGATCTCTTCAATAGCTGTATACAACGAAATCAAGCTACAAAAGGAAAAGTGGACGCTTTTAAGGTAAGTGGGGAACTAACTGTATTTTGGTTTGATGAGAAATCGCTTGGATTCTAATGAGGGATGGCATCGGCCTTGCAGAAGCATTACGTAGACGTGTAGCAAATATATAATTATGCATTTGTATAGATTTCTCAAAAAGAGTTCATTGAGACAAAAGTATTGTCTTTTTTCTAAAACAATTTTGCTATTCATGTTAGATTGCATGCTTCATTTTCCTTTGCGTTTGAAGCTGCCAGAATAGTGATGATGGGATAGCATGAACTTCATCTGTATGGTTCTCTATCATTTGTTAAGGACACGTGGTTAAATGCTGAATGATGGATAAGATGTTGCCATATAGGCATTTCTCGAACACCCTTCCATTTTATATTTCCTGTAGGGAGAATGCCCTTAATTCTGATTATTTTCAACTAGTGAAGTAAACCATAAAAAGTTGCAGGCAGGAATTCATATTGAACTTTGAGATTTCAAACTTTTTAAGTGTAGTTGTTATTGCGTATGATAGATTGCACATTCTCCTATTGTTGATTGTGCTGACATTAGCCATTGTAGTCCATCTCTGCGTTTGTTGCTCTTCTCTGATTTGACACATGCTTTTACTTCAGCATACCTCTTTACACAGTTTTCACTTCTCCTTTCCTGAAATTTTCCAATAGTTCGTTTTGGAGCTGACCTTTTGGAGTGAAAAAAAGTACTTCTGTTGGGCCTTATTTTATTAAAATATTCGTCATCTTCCTTCTCTCAGCTGCAGCCTTATTGGGGCTCTATGAACTTGCATATAGCAACATGGTGATTGCAAGTTAACAGTCCGACCATATGGTTTACTGAAATTTTACATATCAGCACATAACAGATGGATGAGGAGTCCCTTGTGAAGAAAATTGAAGACCTTTTCTTGTTGTCTCAGGCAAAGTTTTGCTCATATTAGAAATCTTTTTCTTTCGGTGCTGCAATAAATCTGCGTGTAACAGCATATTTTAATGAAGTCATAGGCACTCCATGTCATAAAGCTTCCTGTGACTTCATGCTTCATGTTAGAAAAACCTTTTTTTGTGATTTAAGACGCGGAATTCTGATAAATCTGCAATGGAGTTCGGAAAAAGGTTTAGGACGTTTCTAATAAGAACTATGTGCATGGTGGTCTATGCCAATGTATATGGGCTCACACGCTTGAGATGCTTGATTATGGGGATCACATGAGCCATGTGAACCGCTTGCATGTGATCTAGCTCGAGAGTGTGGGGATGGATTCCTTTTTCAATCTTTTTGAGCTATCCATTCAAATAGCTCTTCCTTTATAGCATGAGGCATTGGCTCCTTGCAAGGAGCAACCCCAAAGCCACTAGACTTTGCAAGGTGGCCTTGATTCTATCGGTTCCGCCACCTCCAGTATAGCCACATAGTTTGCAAGCCCATCTCTCACTTTCCTTGGAGTTAACTTGTGACACATTACCGACAAACGTGTTTGGCTTTTTGGCATAGTGATGGGACTCGGGAGGGGATAGGAGGATGGTGTTGGAAAATAGGCAAGCTTCCACAAGGAGGTTCATAATATCAGAAATTGGAGGAGTAAAGAAGTGGTCAAGGGCTGATCAAAGTTGTTCAAAATGGTAAAAAATATCAGAATTTTGTTTGTGCATATTTTGAAAGTACAGATTTAGAGTTATCTAATTATATATAACGCTTGGACGTTTGGTGGTAAACTCAAGCTCAAAAGTCAAACCCTAATTCTAAGTAGTTTTTGCTTTTCATCAACTTTAGAATCAAGGATCCATATTTGAAGAGAAAAAAGCAACAAAATCAATGGTCTAGATCATTCCATATTGAAAGCAACCAAAAACAATATATACAAAAAAATGATAAAAAAATTACTTTTTCGTAAAATCTGTCGAAAATATATATGTTTTTGCTTTTCTTGGGTGTTTTTTCCGCCTGCTTTTGATGGGCTCACAAAAATTATAAATTGACAACCGTCCTAGCCACAATTCGTCATTCATGTACCATAGGCTATAACATATCTCCCTAACTCAAATCCAGGGTTTTGGAGAACTTTGCAAGTACTTTTGCATTCTAGTGATTTATTTTTGGAGCTATTTGGCTCCTTTGCCATCTCTTGTGTACGTTGGCTCTATTTGTCTCTCTCTTTCCCTCTCTATAATTTCTCTCTATATTAATTGTAGGTGTTAAAAACCAACAATTGGTATTGGAGTTGCTTGTGAGAGTGTGTAAGAGAATAACTTGAGCATATTTGCTTAAGTTAATACATAGAGAGATGGCATCCAATATGGTAGCAGTTGACTGTTTAAGTGGAGAGAATTTTCACTCTTGGCAAACACGTCTTCGATACTATTTCATGAGTAGTACTAATCTATGGGATGAAGTTGAAGAAGAGGTGAAGTGATTAGAACAAGGTGGAATTGGTAGGTTAACAACAACTAAGCTGCACAAGAATATTTTAGGACACAAGCCCAATTAGCTTAAAGTGCTACCTCATCATCATCCTCAAGTGGTGTAGGAAGTACACAAACAAGAGGGGCCATAGCCCATACAACTCAAGGGGGGCTATAGCTCATACAACTCGAGGAGGGGTTATAGTACAAGAACCAGATGCAAATGCTATAGCCAGAAATAGGAAAGCTTTGTCCACTATAGATACGAGTTAATTAATGAATACATCCATCATCTTGCAAGTATTAAAAGTGCAAGAGAAGCTTGGATAAAACTGGAAAGCATATTGGAAACTAGGAGTCAGAAGTCTCTTCTTTCTCTACTTATCTCTTTCTTTCAATTGGAAATGTCCAACTCAACATCAATGGTAGAGCATATCAACAAATTTAAGAGCTACTTAGCTCAACTTGTAGGGATGAACCATCCACTATATGAGGAGAATGCTGTTGCAATACTTCTCAAAATTCTTCCATCTTCCTATAGCATGATTTGTTTCTATTCTCCAAAACAAGACAAATCCAAATCTTGACAGTATAATAGTAACAATTCAAAAGGAGGAGAATAGGCTAAAGGCAAAATATATATTGTTGAAGCAAAGAAATTCAAAAGGTGCAAACATTGTGGAAGATCCAATCACAAAGAATCAAGGTATTATTCAATCAACCCATGCAAGATATGTGGAGGAAAGACACAAAGTAGAATTTTGTTATAAGAAAGAAGAACAAGTGAAAGTTATAGAAGGACTTTCACCATATAAATGCATTAATCTCCCAACATATTTCATAACTTCACAATTTCCATGAAGTGTAAATGATCTCTTCCATGTATAATTAAGCTCCAAGATGATGACTTCCTTGTTGTAGAAGAAAAATCATAAACCCTAGTTGTTGCTCATCCTTTGAAGAAGTTGAAACTCTAGCTCCACTTCTCCACAAGGTTGAAGAAGACATGAGTCTAGCTCATGTCGAGCTCTCAAAGTTGAGTGATTTATGTGCTATGGACCTCCTCCTTTTATAGTTTTTGATCATACATGAAAAGCAAAGTTGAAAAGCTGAAAAAACTTTAAAAAGCTAATCTTGTAAATCGAGGCAAAAATCTCATCAGATTTTTTGGGATGGCTTTTTTTCATTATTTTTTGTATTTTTTATTTGCTTTGGTAAATTAACCATGAGGTATAATAATGTCTTGCTTTTGATCTCAAAATTGCTTTTTGGTCTTTGACTTGAAATTAGGGTTTGATCTTTGACTATCCAAATGTGGTTTAATTTCAGCATGTGATATATCATTGGATAGCTCTTAAGTAGGGCATTCAAAATATGTGATAAAAAATTTCTACATATTCTGACCAATTTTGACCATCTTTGATCTTGGTTTGATCATGGTTGACTTCATCTAAAACTAACCAAAACTGATAATATGTGCAATCCTTTTTATGGAAGGTTGCATTTCCAACAATCCCCTCCTAACTTGACACAAGGAGAATATGCCAAGAAAGGTATCTATGTTTTGGTGGATAACAATATTGTAAAATGTTCATAACAGAATGATGATGCAAAGAGGAAGAATAGGATAATTGTTGAGATGATGCGGAGTATGATGTCATCCAAAAAGCTTTCTCCTAAGTTTTGGTTTGATGCAGTACATATAACTAATCACATTTTAAATAGGTCTTCCACAAAAGCTTTGAAGGTCATAACACCTTATGAAGCTTATTATGGTAAGAAACCCAATGTGAGTTACTTCAAAGTTTTTGGTTCTCACGCTTATGTTCACATTGAGAAGAAGGATTGTGGTTAGCTTGATGAACCTTCTCAAACCCTAAAAGATGTGTTTGTTAAATGTGAAGAGAGAATTCGATTACCTACATGAGTTCCTAGTCCATCATCAGTACCTCTTGATGTTCCAACTTATGAAGTTGGATAAGGTTCCATAGTTCCTGGAGAAAGAGATACTGAAGAACCAAAAAAGATTTCATCACTTTTCAAGAATACGTCGAGGTGGTTATATCAAAACTAGAAGGATAGCGGTATAAAGAACTTCAGAGGACGAACCCGAAGTCAGACAAGGAAAGAACAAGTAGATCAGATAAATTATGTAGAACATTTTGAGATTCATAACATTTTAGCACTAACTTTAGTTGAGAATTAGCCAACTAATGTTAAAGATGCACGATAGCGTCTTGTATGGAAGAAAGCTATGCAAGAAGAGATTGATTCCATTCATAAGAATCGAACATGGAAGCTTTGTGAGTCACCAAAAGGTAAAAGTACAATTGGTGTTAAGTGGTTCTTCAAAATCAAAAGAAAAGCATATGGTACTATTGACAGGTATAAAGCAAACTAGAAGGTTTTGAAGAGATAGGTAAAGAGCATTTAGTATGTAAGCTAATTAAAGCTTTGTATGGACTAAAGTATATACCAAGAGCTTGGTATGAGAAGATACATCTTTATCTTCTATCTATTGGTTTTGAAAAGTTAGATGAAGCTCCTACTCTTTATGGTAAAGTCGAGAAAGATGTTTTGATTATTATTATCATATATTTTGATGATATGATCATGACAAATCCCAAGGATCTTCAGTAACTTAAAGCAAAACTTAAGCATACATTTGATGTGAATGATTTAGGCATTTTGCATTATTATCTTTGGATTGAGTTCAAATATAAAAATGAGTGTATCTACATAACACAATAGAAATACATTGAGAAATTATTGGAAAGGTTTGAGATGACAAATTCCAAGCCTATGCAAACACCTATGGATGTTAATATGATTACAAGAAGAGGTAGATTCAGAACCTTTTGATGCTACTTTGTATGGTCAAGTAGTTGGTTGCTTGATCTATTTATGTAATACATGTCTTGACATTCAGTTTTCAGTTTCTCAAGTATCTATGTTCATGCACTATTTCGTAAGATTCATTGGAAAGAAGTTAAGATAATCTTTAGATATTTGAAGGGAACTTCCAATTATGCTATGGTATTTCCTAGGTCGCCACATTTTTTACTTAGAGGTTTTTTAGATTTTGATTGGGTAGGTGATAAAGACTTAAGAAGAAGCACAAGAAGTACTTGTTTCTTTCTAGGAGATTGCCTTATCTCTTGATTATCCAAGAAACAATCTACAATTGCTACATTTTCAAGTGAAGCAGAGTATAGGCTTGCCTTTACAGCTACACTTGAAGCTACTTGGTTGTAGAAAATTCTGAGTTATCTTCATGTCGAAGTTCATCTTTCTATGCAAATATTTTCAGATAGGCAGAGTGCTATTGCTATTGCAAAGAACCCTCTTCATCATGCTAGGACAAAGCATATAGAGATTCATTACCACTACATACAGGAACATGTATCTAAGAAGCACATTGAGCTAGTCTATGTACCTACAAGTGAAAATGTTGCAGATATTTTTACCAAAGCATTATCTAGAAACAGACATTAAAAGTTTTGCAAATTATTAAACCTTGTACCATTATGACATTGAAGGGGGATTGTTGGAAACAATGTCAGAATGACACAAAACCCTAACTAAATTCTAGCAACCTTAAATTTTTGGGTATTTAGCCAAATTTTGGTTAAAAAAAGGTCGAAAGTTATTGTTGGTTTATCAGATAGAGCTTGAGGAGAGCTTTCATTTGGTATATAACATTCAATCATCAGATGTCGAGATCAAGTGAAAACCTTAACCCTAATTTCTACTAAAAATAAGTTTTCACCTCTTTTGCATCCTCTCAGTGAGAAGATCAAGGAAAGCACCTTTATGTCAACATGTGTGCTCTACTTGGAGGAGGTGTTTGGGAGGAGTTTGTATCAGTCAACCATCAACATCCTTGCTGATTTACTGTGAGTAGCAAGTCTATATCAGTCCATCACTTGTTAGGTCACTAGTTTCTGATTTATGGTTTTTGAAACTCTAATTTCAGAATTAGGGTTTGCTGTGAAACAGTTCTAAACTGTTCATATTCTCTAGATTCTCACATACACACACTCTTCATACCTCTTAGGCACTTTACACACGAATTCTTGTATTTAGTTCACTATTTCTGCTTAGATTCAGACTTTGTATCATGTACATACATTGTAATTTGATATTCATAATCAATAGTGTAGGTAAGCATTCCATTACACTTGAAAATATTGTCTACTCTCTCTCTATCTCTCACTCAGCTCTTTTTGAGTATTAAGGTTCATGTGTTGGAAGATCCTGTAAACCTGTGATTATATTGTTATTAAGGCCCACCCCCTTCCAACAATTGGTATGCCGTTCTGTTTGAAAACCCTTGTAAGGTGCCTTGCACAGGATTATAGTATCTCTTCTCCTTTTCCCTTCTGTTTGCATGGTCTTGTTTGGGGGTGGAGCTCATTCATGAGTCTTAGAGACTGTCCACGAGACGAGTTGATCTGCCTTGCTTGGTTCCAAAGGGAAGGGTTAGTTATGGCAACATGTTCCAAAATGGAATACTTGGTTTTCCATCTTATAAAACTCCATCCTGGTAAATAGCATTTTCATCATTTTATTTGCAGTTCTAGTATTTCTGTAGCAAGTTGCAACCAAGGCAGGACAAATCCTCTACTGAGGTGGATCAAATTCATCATTTTGGCATCATACCCCATGTTCAAATCGCTTATTGCAGGATGGACATCAGACATCTCAAGAGAAACTGTATCTAATGTTTTCATCTTTGGCGCCCTATACACTCAAGTTTATCCATAGCCTTGACAGACTTGAAGTACTGTATGAAAATTGCCTTTTTGCAACCAAATAATGAATCTTAGCAAATATGCGTAACAATGACAATACTTGGTGGTACAGAAGTGTGTAGGATTCATTTCGGTAATAGGATTCTGGTGCAGGATTTTTGTCCTTTGTTCATATGGGACTGCAATAGCTTTTGGCTTCCATAGCGCTGGTGTTGAATAAGGATGTAGAACTCTGCATTGTGAGCTTTCATGTGAAATAAATCTCATTTACTCTTTTATGAAGACTTTATGCATGTTGAGGGTCGCACCAATATTTAGTCTTCTCATATTTATGAGTAAGAAAAGCAGCCATCTTTTCCTTGAGCAGTTAAAGTACGTTAAAGTGTAAATCATACAGTAATATTGCTTTTCTGAAACAGGCTTTGAGGAAACACCTATTAGAAGAGGTTGAAGAGGCATATCCAGAAGAAACTGAGGCTTATAGAGCGCTTCGAACTGCAGCCGCTTTGGTATTGTAGCTATGCACACCATTAATAGTATTATATTATACGTATCATTGGTGTGAGCCACTTTTTTTGGTTATGACAGGAAGCTCGTAAGATGATTCAAGGGCAAACTCCACTAGCTAATGGCAATGTCAAGGTTAAAATGGAGCACTGAATGCCTCAGATGCAGGACGATTACTCGTATGAGCAGTCTTTTTTTTTTGTAGCATGACACAAGTTATCTTAAGTTGGTATTTGTTTTATGACAAGTTTCTTTGTTATTGTACATTTTAGCAGGTCAATGGACAATCATGCCATCCAGAGAAGACTTTATATTTTAATAGGGGATATGGAATAGCAAGTGTAGCTTTTGCCCTGCCATCAGTTAGAACTTATTGGGCACAAACATGCAATCTAGAGATAGAGAAATCAAACATAGACTCCGTTTCATGGAATTTGAATCACACAAGCATCCTGTGTGAATTGTAAATGTCAGCTAATGTGATGGGGAATTCAGGAAGTTGCCTGTGTTTTTTGCGGATCTTCAGGATTTCACATTCAGCCAAATACTGTTATTACAGATTATGCTTCAATGCATAGATGAATCAAAGTTTTTGATGTGTGCAATGAATTTTTCTTTTGACAGAAGAGGAAAACTGTTCCTCTTTGCAATTCATGAGCAGTGGTATGAGTCTGATGGAGCAGTGGTATATAGTATGTGTATCTGCAGTGATTATGTGAAATTGGAGAAAAGTGGACTATTCTTGACTTCTTTACAGTTTTATTCTTTAATCGATTTTATAGAACAGGATAAGGCAATCCTGAGAGTAAATTTTGCCAAAATTTTAGGTTATAGTTGTGAAAATTAATTGACTTATACCTTGACCTGCCACTGTTGTGAACTCTACTTACTATGTTGCAACTGCTGTCAGGAGGATGTATCGCAGAAAGCTGTGTGAGATATAGGTTTTCCACATCCCATGTCAGCTCACTACTTTCATCGATGATTTAATTTTTTTATTGCCTAGAGGTGTTGTATTCCATCTTATACTGATAGGTATTGGAGTTATGCCACCTTGTCCTGGAAACATAGAAAGCTGGAGGCTTCAGTCGGCCCTAAATGTTGCAGCTCTTTGAATGGCTTTTCACTGTTATAAAAAACTAAAAAGCATCTGATTTTTCATCTTTTCACCATGGAGAATCAATCCCAGATGTGCATTTAAAAGCTGTATATGGTATGGGTGCTCTATTATTGTATGCATCACCATTGGCTGGTTTACATTTTATGTCACATGTATTATGTTGTCACTTCTGGATGTGTATGAAATATATGTGCATTATGCTTAAGAGTCAAGGCTTCACTCGGCAGAGGGGAAAAAAGAAATTGCAGTGGCTGTGGCTTCTCAATCTGCAGAATCCAAAGAAAAGCCCACTAGTCAATGTGTATCAATAAGATCTGCACTTAAAACCCTTTCTGTTCCAGCCAAGACTTAACCCATCCATTGAGCTCACACGTTGTCCATGATATGCATAATATTCAAGGTCCCCAATCTAACATTATCACGGGGATACAACAAATTCCCAAACTAGTTTTCAGAAAAGCCTCGTTCACGCCCCTAGCAGACAATGATTCTATAATGGGCCACAATGCACTGAAGGGCTTTTAATTTGAAGACCTCTAACAAGAGAGATGGTGACAACCATCATTCTAGTTCAATATGATCATGATAAAGTTTTGTACATAGGGCAGAACTAGAAGTATAAGTGACAAATTATGGTAGCTATTCCAATGGCATCTCTCTTGGGAGTTCCATTTTCCTTCTATTTAAGTGCATTTTCACATTTTTAACTTTTGCATTACAAAAGGTCGTCATTTTTGCATTCTTAACTTTTGTATTCCATGAAAGTGAAATGAGGTTAGGGTGGGCCTCCCACACAAGGATTGAGAGGTTTATTAAATTTCTTTGTACTTCTCAGCTCTTTACTTCTGCTTTTTTTCCCTCTATCAGTAGAATTTAAACTTTTTGCAAGCTTTATCTATTTATCTTTAAAGTGCATGCTTCACTTACATTCATTAGAATTGACTGCATTTGCCTTGGTCTACAAGATATGAGTGATCAGTGACCATACGAAGGAGAGCTATGTAAACTCCTTTGTATTTCTTACCTTTGTATTTTAGTCCCCCCCCCCCTTTTCTCTTCTATTTTAAAGTTTGTGCAACTCTTATTCATTCATTTTTCAAGTATATTACAATTGTCTTAGTCCAGAAGAGATGGGTGATACCAATGTCATCTAGGTCTCAGATTGACTCTTCAGTACTTCACTTGCCATTTAAACTTTCCACCATAAGCATTCATTGTTTGGGCCTTTTTCACCAAGCATCAGAAAATGACTCCTAGCAATACTTCTCGTCAGCTGCTTCATATCATGAAAAGGGAGTGGCTTCTCTCTCCATGGCTGCTCCACTCTGGATTTCTCATCTTCTCACAACTTCTACACCATGATGTCCTAGCATTCTCCAATTGTGATGGCCTTCGGACTTTGTCTTGAGCACAACAACAATTCCCCTTTCTAACAACTACGATCCTGCTCTTCCTTCCCATTATTTGTGGGGGAGCCATGGCACTCTTATGATGACCCTACTTTTTGTTTTTGTGTGACCTCCATGACATAATAAATTTGATTTAAATGCATTCTTTAGTCACATTCATTAGAATTTGCTACAATTTCCTCGATTCATAAGGGGATTAGTTAGCATGTGAAGGGGATTAATGAAACTGCTCTAGCATACAGAGATACAAATTTAAAGATGGAGAGCAACAGAGGAAAATCTCATGATTCTCCTGATGAAACATGCAAGAAACTAGGGGGAATCCCTCTTAGAGGGTAGGATGTCACAATCCACTCTCATATGCATGAAGGGAAGAGAAAAGATGTCCAAAAACTCAAAGGAAGAGGGTCACAAATTTCCTAGCTTCACATAATGATGTTAAAAAAAATCCATTACAGGTCCTTGGTCATTGTCCTTCATATTTTTTGGCTGAAGTTAAAAATTGTTGTTGGAGGTTCAAAGCACCTTTGATTCGAGACTTGAAAAATGGGTAAAATTTCTAGAAGTATATCCTAACTCTCAAGTGGCTCTAGGACTTCTTGATCTTTACAGTTTGGAGTTTATTCCCCTTGGGAATACATATGAGGGTGATTTTTAAGTACAAATTTAATCTAAAATGCAAAAAAATAAAAGAATTTTAGAAGTTTCTGTGGCACTCGCTTTACTTGGAGTTTTGAGACATACCTGTGTTAGGTCTAGTATAACTAGAAGTTGTGGATGCATCTTTGTAAAGATCTCATAGTCATAATGTTGTGTCTCTACTCCAACTTCTAGGCATTTTCTAGGTGGTCCTTGGTGGGAATTTGATTTAGATTGGGATGAAGATGAGCTTGAGTCAATATCCCATGATTTATTATCAAGTCGTATACCTCCTGTCATAGTTGTTTTAGTTCTTGGTGATGATTGTTGGGAGTGTGTAGAAGTGCGAGAGACACACGAGAAGCACACACAAGGAGTACAAACGCAGCAAGACACACGGAGAAGACGATGGTTGGAATAGCTCTCTCTATTGATGATGAACTAAAACTGAAGCAAAAGCTGAATAATATCCCTAAGTACAAAGTACCACCACATATGAGAGTATCAAGTATGTGGTAACATGGGGAAAAAACCTCTAGCCAGCACTAGAGTAAAAAGTGCCCATGTATAGGGCAAAGGTTCACCTCAAAGCTACTCGAGGAACACATAAGTGTAACAACCCCCCACTGGAGCGAATGATGTGAACACATACAGGGAGTGACAGATCAGCCCCCACAAGGTAATAAGCCTAAAGCTTTGCGAAAAGCTTCAAACTTTTCCTGTGGAAGAGCTTTGGTGAATATGTCTGCCACATTATCATGTGTAGGCACATATACCAAATCAATATCTCCTGCATGAAGGTGCTCTCTCACATAGTGATAATGCACCTCAATATATTTGGTCCGTGCATGAAACACTAGGTTTCGTGCAACAACCAAAGCACTCTGACTATCAGTGAGAATATGTGTAGTAGCATCAATCTCTATGCAAAGATCCATCAATGGGTGTCTCAACCATATACACTCCACTGTAGTTGTGAAAACTGCCCTGTACTCAGCTTCACAACTCGATGTCGCCACTGTAGGTTGCTTCTTACTCCACCAAGATATGCATGAGTCTCCAAGGAAAAAGCAATTACCACTAGTGAACACACGAGTATCATAACAACCAGCCCAATCACTATCTGTAAAAGCATGCAAGCATGGCTGGATATCTCTGCCATTAAAGAGACCTAAGCTCAAAGTGCCTCTGAGATATCTAAACACACGTTTTACCGCTTGCCAATGCTTAGTGCCAGAGCTATGCATGAATCGACTCAACTGGGAAACTATATATTGTATATTTGGCCTTGTGTTGCATGCATATATAAGACATCCCACAACTTGCTGATAAAGAGAAGTATCAAATGCATCACTGGAATCCTCAACTGAGAACCTGAATCCTGTCTCAACTAGTGTGGAAACTAGGTTACAATCCTCAAAGTCAAAACGCTGAAGTAGTTTTTCAACATACTTTACTTGATGCATAAAAATTCCCCCCTCAATAGATACAAACTGAATGCCAAGATAGTAGCTCAAAAAACCAAGGTAAATGACATCAAAAGTATGCTGCAAATCAGCCATAAGAATGTCAAGTTTTGCATCACATGACCGAGTCAAGAGTATGTCGACATAAAGAACAAGCACTATACGATCAGCTCCATTTTTGCATACATAGAGTGTGCTTTCAATCAGACAATCGGACTACATGTGAAGCCAATAGCAATCAAGTGCTTATGGATTTTGTCATACCATGCATGTGGAGCTTGCTTGAGACCATACAGGGCTTTATGCAAGCGACAAACCATACGCTCTTTCCCTTTCATAGCAAATCCAGGAGGTTGCTTCACATAAACCTCTTCTTGCAAATCACCATTCAAGAAGGCTGTTTTTATGTCCAACTGATGCACTTTCCAACCTCGATGGGTAGCCAATGCAACCACGATACGAATGGTAGTCATGCATGAAGTAGGTGCAAACGTTTCCTCATAATTAATGCCATATTGTTGCGCATATCCTTTGGCAATCAATCTAGCTTTGTAGCGATCAATGCTACCATCAGATTTTTTCTTAATCTTATAAACCCACTTTGTACCAATGGCATTCTTTCCTTTTGGCAATTCACATAACTCCCAAGTACCATTCCTATGTATGAAATCCATTTCCAATTGCATAGCACTCATCCATTGTGGATCGTCACATGTATCTTCAAAAGAAAATGGCTCTTCATTAGATGCTGTAGCAATAAGAGAATAATCCACAAAATTACTTGATGCATGGTGAGAGCTTGATCTTGTTCTACCAAGTAAAGGTGCACTCAATTTGCTGTCCTGCAAAGTTTGTTTCAGCCACTTTGACATAGTTTGTGCACTCTTGATAGACATGCGTTCATTATGTAAAACATCTTCAACATGTACATCATGCGTGGGCTGAATTTCATGCTCATTTTCAGCCATATTTTGACGCAAATCTTCAGCCATATGTGGCTAGAAATTTCCAACAGTTTTGATAATTTTTGGCTGAAAATTTTCAGCCATGTTTGGCTGGAAATTATCAGCATTTTCAACCCTATTTGGCTGGAATTTTTCAGCCCTTTGAGCCTCAGTTGGCTGGTCTACATGGCCATAGTCAAGCACACCATTTTGGAACAAAGGCATGAGTGTATCAAACACATCTTTTGAGCTAACTGTTGGTTGTTTTTTGCATTCAAGTAGAGGGAAAACTGAATTTTCAGCAAATACCACATCTCGACTCACAATAATTGTGTTCATCAATGGATGATACAAACGATATCCCTTACTTTCAGCACTATAACCAACAAATATACATTTCTTTGCCTTGTCATCAAGTTTGTGACATTGTTGTGATGGCACAAGAGCATATGCCAAACAACCAAACACATGCATGTGACTAACCATAGGCTTATGACCATTCCAAACATCATAAGGAGTGATGACTCTCAATGCTTTTGTAGGGTAGTGATTCAATACATAATTTGCACACATGACCGCTTCCATCCAAAACTTATCAGGAAGATGCTTTCCTTTAACCATACATCATGCCATTTCAAGTAGAGTTCTATTTTTATGCTCGACAACACCATTTTACTGAGGTGTATATGGCACCGTACATTGGTGTGAAATACCTCTTTTATGAAGAAAAGCATTAAACTCATGTGACATGTATTCACCACCACAATCCGTGCGTAGAGTCAAAAGCTTTTGTGAAGAAAAATTTTCAGCCATAGCTAAAAATGCTTTGAAGCAAGAAAATACCTCATTCTTTGCTTTCATAGGATACATCCATGTATGGCGAGTAGCATCATCAATGAAGGTAACAAAATATACATGCTTCCTAGAAGATGGAGTCTTGACGGGACCACATACATCACTATGAACAAGCTCCAATTTTCTTGTATTGTGTGTATGACTTATCTTTTGGAAAAGAAACACGATGCAGTTTTCAAAGAATGCAACCTTCACATGCATGCTTTTCAATGGACTCAAGTGTAGGCAAGACAATAACCATGTCCTTCTTTTGCAAGTAGAGCAAACTATTGAAGTTCAAGTGACCAAAACAAGCATGCCAAAGCTCCATTTCAGCCATGGAAGAAGTATGAACAACCAAGGCATTCGAGCAAGCCCTCTTGTATGTATCCATGTGATACAAACCATTACATAATGTACCGGACATCATGATAACATCGCCATTGCTGAAATCATGAACCATACACTTATCATCAACAAAGTGTACATGTAGTTTAGCTTTGCCAATCAACGGAACTGAAATTAAGTTCTTTTTGATACCGGGCACATACAATGCATTTTTCAATAGAATCACACCTCCATTTGCAACCGTAAGCTCAATTTCTCCTACTCCAATAATAGGATAAGAGGCATTGTTTGCACACACCACGTGTCCTCCTTTGAGTGCATCTTTCAAAGAGGCAAAAATCTTTTGCATGATGTTATGTGCTTTGAAGCACCACTATCAAAGAACCAATCCGAATCAGCCTCACTCAAAATCATACATTTAGAATGCAAAGAAGCATCATAATGACATGTAACAACACATGCCCAAAAATCTTGAGCCATGTTAGCTTCATCATTCTTTACATTTGTTGAATTTTCAGCAATAGACATGTTGGATTCCTTCTTTTTTCATTGCGTTTAGCAAGCTTTCTATACTCATCAATAGTATGAACAGCCTTCCGACAATATTTGCATCTCTTCTTCTTTTGCAAATCACCATTAGTAGAGGAATGAGTGGAAGAGGAAGGTTGAGGCTTTGGTTTTGATGAACCCAAAGCTGAACCATACTTGCTTTTTCCCTTTTGTGAGATAGTAAGTGCTTCTGTTCCCTCAATCAAACCACTCCTATTCACTCTAGATTGCTCTTCTTGCAAAAGAAGAGACACAACCTCATCAAATGCATACATATTAGGATTTCCTTTTGCAACCAAATGGATTGTAGTAGCAAAGCTTTGAAAAGATTTCGGTAATCCTTTCAACAATGTAGGAATGAGTGATGCATCCGAAATGATCTCATCTATTTTTGCCAATTGCTCTTTCAAGTCCTTGATGCATGTCACATACACATCCACCGACTCATTTTTAGCCATATATACATCCTCAAGTTGCTTCCTCAAGTATGCAACACGTGCTTCATTACAAACGGAATACAAAGAAGCAAGAGTGTCCCATGCCTGTCGTGATGTAGAACATGACCGAATGTGTGGAACTATATGATGCTTCATAGAAAGTGCAATCAAAGCATGAGCTTGAGCATTCTTTCCATCCCATCTAAGTTGCTCCTGTGTAGATGGAGAAGGAGAAACCACTATACTCAAAGAAGAAGCTCCATCTGTGACAGTAGACTATGAAGTAGAAGAACCTGCAGGTCTTCGATCTACATCTGCCACTATGTTACAAAGTTGTTTAGCAATAAAAAAACATGCTTCATCATGTAAAACTGCATCGGATAGTTGGTCCCATCAAGCTTATCTTTAGCTTTAAGCATGCCAAACAAGTCATTGTTGCCCGCCATTTCACAAAAGAACAAGAGTGTGACAAAAAGTTTACTTCGACAAAAGCTGAAATGAATGCTGAAATTTCAGCTCACAAACCGTCACTATGATGGCAATTCTAACTGCACGAATGGCTTCAAAATGGGGGTAAAATCCCAATGCTCATGGTGGAAATATCTCTTGGCTGCTGAAATTCACTGTTCTATGCTTTGAAGTCGATTTGCACTGTTAAAGTGCATGCGCGTCGGGATGCGAAAAACCAAAACTTGAGAAGGAGCTGAACCTACTTTGATACCACTGTTTTGAGTGTGTAAAAGTGCAAGAGACACACAAGAAGCACACACAAGGAGCAAAAATGTAGCAAGACACACAGAGAAGACGATGGCTAGAATAGCTCTCTCTATTTATGATGAACTAAAACTGAAGTAAGAGCTGAATAATATCCCTAAGTACAAAGTACCACCACATATGAGAGTATCAAGTATGTGGTAACATGGGGAAAAAAACCTCTAGCCAGCGCTAGAGTAAAAAGTGCTGATGTATAGGGAAAAGGTTCACATCAAAGCTACTCGAGGAACACATAGGTGGTTGGTGAAGGGATGGCCTCTTAGATCTCTTTGTTTTGATAATTTGGGTGGGCGTGCTCTTGTGTTGATTGAGATTCCTACCTATGGTGATGAGTCAAAGATGGCATTGATGATGGTCATGAAGATTAAAATCTCTTTGATTTTGCTTTCCTCATTTCGACACATGCCTCCAATGACTATTGTCTTATATGCATTGTGGTTGAAACTTCCAAAGCACTAATGTACCAATGCATTGGTAGATGTCTTGAATGTTTTTTTCTCTTCTGGTGGGCCAATTATTTGTTGCTAATTTCACTTGAAACTTTGCATTGGGCTTCCATTGTTTTTCTTTTGATGGCTTTGTAGCTAGAAGTCATGAAGAGCTTCCCCACAATGAAACTTGGCTCTCTTCAATGGCATTTGCTAGGTGTGGCTTTCTTTAATGTGTGTTATTTATTTATTTATTTTTTGGGGGTTTGGCTTTCTTTAATGTGTGTTATTTATTTATTTTTTGGGGGTTACAATTCAGATGGCCATATTCAACGCGTGTATAATTGTGTCCTCCAAGGCTAATGCAAAGACAAGTTCTAGGTCAAGACTTTGGTCGATGTTTCATGTTACTGGTGTGCCATGGAGCACTTGTTTTCTCTTCCATCTAGGAACTATGGCTATTAGTATGTTGATGATCCATGGGCTCATGTCTAAAGTTTTATCATGTATGGTCCTATACAACATGCGATGCAAAACTATTTAATGCGGCTTGGCCTACCACTAGCAAACCACTAGGTAATGTTGTGAAGTTTCCCATTCAATTTAAAAAAGATCCTAGCATTTGTCCTCTACTCTTAGAGATGACTTCAATGTTATGTATCATAGTATCCTCTTCAAAAAAATGCAAAGCTTCATAAATTAATGAGGACATTCTAGTGATGTGCTTGTAGTGGTCCTGAAAATTTTTTATCAATATCTTAGGGATAACTTATTCATTTTGGACTAAGGAGTTCATAGTTTGGACATAGTGGCCAAGTTAGGATTTACAAGAGGTAGTTATATTCCTTACATCCTAGAGCACTCCATACTATGTGGACTACAATCGATTTTTGAATCAAATCAAACTCATCTACCATGAAATGGAATTTACATAGGTTGGTTTGGGGCACATATGAGGATAGTATAAGTATTTCATATATGCCAATGGTGTGTCAAAATTTCAACCAATGGCCATGTGTAAGTTTGACAAAAAAACTAGTGGTGAGGGAAGGATGTAACAAAAGGCAAGCTTATGGGAACTAGAACCCCAACTCCTCAATGGATACTAATGATGAGTCCATGAGGGTGCAAGAGGTGTGTGTAAATTAGGGTAATATTGTAAAGCAAAGAAAATATCTTAGTGATAATTATTCATAGATAAAATTTGTGCAATAACACAATTCCACCCAAATAAAGATAAATGTACAAGCTCATTTTCATATGAGCTATGCTTGGATAAATTTAAAAAATATAAAGATAAAGGAAAAGAAGAAAAAAAAAAGAAAAAAGAAAAAAACTCTAGTCAAAATTCATGATGAGTAAGAGATACAATATCTTGCCTTGTAGTTAGTGGCATGTAGTGGGGAAAGTGGTGAGTTAAGGAGGCACAAAATTCTTCACATGCTCATTGGTTATAAAAGTGAAGAGGGAACACGTTCTAAATAAGGAGAGAAAGAGGCAAGAGCTTCCAGTAGTCGGATCTGGCCATTTTGTCATTCTGTCTTCCCTTAGACTCCTTCTAGCTACATGTCAATCTGTATAGAGCTCTGTTGTGAAGCTCATATCTTAGTGTATATGTAACCATTTCTTGCATTTAAACACTCATTGGAAAGCTTATCTTGTGCGCTTTTTGTATCTCAAATATCTCCTTCAAACCATACATATTCTGTGAGATATCAGTGAAAGAGTGAACTCTAGTTTTTCAGTATACTTGTGTAGATAGGTAGTCTATTTTGGTCGGTTAAGTTTCCCAACCAAAACATATCCAAATTGCTTGACTTTTGTTTGTTGGAAAGATCTTGGCATGCAATTTCTGTGTCCCAACTATCTCATTCAGAAGATTTATATTCTATGAGATATCTGTCAGAGAGTGAAGTCCAGTTTTACAGTGTACTTATGTGTGTAGGTGGTCTATTTTGGTCAGTTGAGTTTCTTGACCAAAACTCATCCAAATTACTTGTTTTTTAGCTTGTTGGAAAGCTATTTGGTCTAATTTCTCTGTACCAAATATCTTTCTCAAAGGATATATATTTAGAGAGTTATCAGTCCGAGAGTGAAGCTTAATTCTTCAACATACTTGTGTGGACAGGTAGTTCATCTGTGTCAGTTGCATTTCCTAATCAAAACTTGTCCAAATTAAGTTATTTATATCTTGTTAGAAATATCTCTTTGTCTACTTTGATTGACTAAAGGCAAAATTCCATTTGAGTTTTGTATTGAGAGCAGCAAGCTATCTAAGGTGCAGTTGCATGTCCAAGTGCTGGACATACAAGGGTTCACTACACATTTCTATTGCGCATAGGAGAACTCATTCTCCACAGTTGGTATCAGAGCAAACTTGGTGCTGAAGCTTCACTAGCAGAGCTAGAGTTAAAGCAAAGCAAAATAGGAGCTACAAAACAAGAGGGAGCTTCACAAACGCAAGAGCAAAGGACAATATAACTATTCGAGGTAACTCTCAAAGTCTTTGATAGTCTTTAATGGCTGACTTGGGTCAACAAGTAGAGAAATTGGATAAGGATAACTATCCTGTGTGGAAGTTTAGAATGACCAACTACCTAATGGGCAAAGTCTTATGGGGTATTGTGAGTGGCGATGATGCTCAACCTCGAATCAATCAAGCTATGGCCATTGAAGTCCAAAGGAGGTAAGCAAAAGAATGGGAAGAGAGGAATAGGAGAGTCATGTTCCTCATTTCACAAGTCATTACTAATGCCATGGTAGGGCATATTCAACATCTAGATAAAGCTAAGGATGCTTGGGAAGCTCTTGAAAGGATGTATTCAACAAATACCAAAGCTAGGAAACTTCAACTCAAGAATGAGTTGAACACAATCAAGAAAAGTTCGGGTCAATCCATAGCTGAATATACTTTGAAGATTAAGGAGCTAAGCGATGCTTTAGCTTCTATTGGCACAACAGTTGAAGATGAAGATCTTGTGTGCTATACTCTCAATGGATTGAGAGAAGATGAAAGATGGAAGCCTGTTATAACTTCCATTAACTTGAAAGATGCATATCTAGGTTTTGAATGACTAATCCCTCACCTTGTCACAAAAGAGCTTAGCTTTCGTGGCCCCAAAGGAAAGGACAACCACAACCAAATGTTATATGCAGGTCGAGGTAAAGGAAGGAGCTCAAGAGGAGGCTCAAGAGGAAAAGGAAGAGGTCACAACAACTCCAAATACAATCAAAACAATTCGGAAGACAACAAGGATGCATCAAATGGCAACACACAAGGAAGAGGTCGAGGTAGAAGTAGAGGAAGAGGCCGAGGCTCCTACAATTCTCATAAAGGTATAACATGCTATCATTGTGGTAAAGTAGGACACTATGCTAGTGATTGTTGGTTGAAGAATGAAAGACCAAATGGAGGCAATCAAAGGAACCAAAGCAACTATGCAAGCACCTCAAGTGAAGGAAGCAAGGACACACTACTTGCAATGAGACATGAGTATAGCTCTTGTGAAGATGACAAAAAATGGTACATTGATTTAGGTTGTAGTAACCATATGTCATGCCAAGGAAATTTGTTCACTAATCTACAGGTACCAAGTGGAAAAGGATGTGTTGAAACAGGTGATGATACTCAACACATGATTGAACATATTGGAGATATAAGGCTTGGAGATACAAGCAACGCAAAGGTACTATCTAATGTTCTTCATGTTCCTACAATTTCAAAGAACTTGATTTCAGTAGGATGGTAGAGAAGGGTTATCATGTCATATTCAATGAGAATGGGTGCTTCATAAAGAATCCAAAGGAAGGCTTCAAGGTCATTGCTCGAGGTAGAAGAGAAAGAAGGATGTTCACTTTGGACGTCCAACATCCACATGGAAAGGTCATGTACATTCAATGTGGGAACAAGAAGATTTCAGAGCTGGACTTATGGCACAAAAGAATAAGACACATCAACATTCCAAAGCTGAAGGACATGAGCAAGCATGAAGTGGTAAGAGTTCTTCCAAAATTTAATAGCATTGGACTACATGAGTTATGTGAAGCTTGTCAACTGGGAAAGAAAACGAGGAAGCCATTCAAGAGGAGCAATTATGTGGCCCCAGATGTCTTGGATTTGATACATACAGATGTATGGGGACCAACCCAAGAGGCATCAATGGTTGGTAATAGATATTTTGTCACCTTCATTGATGATCACTCAAGAAAAGTATGGCTATTTTGTATGAAGCAAAAATTAGAGCTGTTTTCTATATTCAAAAGATTCAAAGTTGAAGTTGAAAAAGAAACAGGAAGGTTTATCAAAACCTTAAGGTCCGATGGTGGAGGAGAATACTTCTCCAAAGAATTTTCAGATTTTCTACAAGAGAATGGGATCAAAAGGCAGTTCACTTGTAGGTATACACCACAACAAAATGGAGTAGCTGAGAGGAAAAATAGGCAAATTGCTGAAATTGCAAGATGCATGCTCAACGAGATGAATGTACCATTGTACTATTGGGCTGAAGCTACCACAACCGCCATTTACTTGATGAATAGGTGCACAACTTTGGGAATACATCACTTGACTCCAGAGGAGGTATATTCTAGTAAGAAACTTGATCTTACACACCTCAAAGTGTTTGGATGTGTTTGCTTTGTTCACATTCCACAAGAAGTTAGAACAAAGATCGAACCAAGGTCAGAAAAATGCATTTTCATCGGCTACTCGACAGAGCAAAAAGGATACAAGTGTTACAACCCTAGAACAAAGGAATTAAGAGTCTCGCTAGATGTGGTCTTTTGATGAACTAAGACCATGGTATGAAGATAAAGGCAAGGAAAAGATTCTTGAAGAAGATTGTGATTATTATGCAGGAACAAATCAAAGAGAGGTTCAACAATCAAGCAAAAAGCTTTCAGGTCCAGAGGCATCTACATCAAATGAAGAATGTTCAACATGGAGGGAGAGTCATTCTTTGTCTCCGAATTCAGCTCATAGTAGAGCCGAAGAAGCAAGTGCTACTCCAAACAGTGAGGTAGATGAAAGTGAAGAAGAATATGAAGAGGTAATCACTCCGATGGTAAAACTAAATAGGTTAAAGAAGCAACTTTCTAAAAGCAATGAAAGAAGATCTTCACGGACAAGGTATCCAACTCAAAGGTTGAGTTATGATAGTTTTATGGCGACACATTTTGCATAGATGATGCAGGTTATCAAAGACAAAGAGCCCGAGACATATGAAGAAGCTTGCACACAAAAGGAATGGAAGCATGACATGAAAGAGGAGATCAAAGCTCTCAAAGATAATCACACATGGGAGCTAGTGCCAAAGAAAGAAGGTATGAAGATTGTTTCAAACAAATGGGTGTTTAAAGTAAAGAGGAATGCTGATGGTTCACTAGCTAGATATAAAGCTAGATTAGTTGCCAAAGGATTTAAACAAACACAAGGCATAGATTATGATGAAGTTTTCAGCCTTGTTGCAAAGATGGAAACTATCAGAAGATTAATAGCTATTGGTGCTTCAAGGAGATGTCCATTATATCAACTCGGCATAAAAAATGCTTTTCTTAATGGAGAACTACAAGAAGAGGTATACATGAGTCAACCGGTTGGATTTGAAGATGAAAACCATCCACACTTTGTTTCCAAGTTGAAAAAGGCAGTTTATGGCTTGAAGCAAGCACCAAGAGCATGGAATGAGAGATTGGTAGAATATCTAACTAAGTGTGGATACAAACCAAGTAGTGCACATCCTTCATTGTACATGAAGAAGGAAGAAAATAGAGAGGTATATATTTGCATATATGTCGATGACCTCATCATAACAGGAAATGATGTTACAGGGATTAAAGATATCAAAAGGAAACTTGGTAAGGAGTTTAAAATTTTAGATCTTGGAGAGCTGAAATATTTTTTAGGAATTGAAGTTGTTTATGGAAAGAGTGGCATCTACTTGATGCAAATGAAGTACTTGTTGGATGTTCTTTTTAGATTTGGAATGAGTGAATGCAAACCACTCACTCAACCCATGGACACAAATACAAAGATTTGTTCAAATGATGGAGAACCATTAGAAGATGTAACGACATACAGAAGCATTGTAGGATCATTAATCTATGCAAACATTACAAGACCTGATTTATCTTATGTTGTTGGTGTACTTTCTCAGTTTATGCAAGCCCCGACAAGTGAACGCTTAAATTCAGCCAAGAGAGTGTTGTGATACACAAAGCATACAATTAATCATGCTTTGTTTTACAAGTTTGATGAAGAATTACAGGTCAAAGGCTTTAGCGATGCTGATTGGGCAGGTTCAAAGGAAGATAGGAGATCAACCTCAGGTTATGTGTTCATGATAGGAAGCAAACCTATCACATGGAGCTTAAAGAAACAACCTACTGTTGCACTTTCATCTATGGAGGCTGAATATAGAGGATTATCATTTGCCACATGTGAAGCAATGTGGATTAAAAAGATTTTGGCTGATCTTGGAGTGCAAGTTGGAACCATCCCTATATACGGTGATAACATGTCAAGTATTTACTTGGCAAGCAATCGTATGTTTCATGCAAGGAGCAAGCACATAGAGGTCCACTACCATTACATAAGGGAGAAGGTATTGAGCAAAGATGTGGAGATAAATTTCATCGGAACCAAAGAGCAGGTTGCAGATATGTTTACAAAGTTCTTGGATGCTTCTAAACTCAAAGGTTTCAAGGATGTGATAAATTTGCAGGACATGGTCGAAGATAACTCTCAAATGAGCTTGAGGGGGAGTGTTGAAGATAAATGTACAAGCTCATTTTCATATGAGCTATGCTTGGATAAATTTACCAAATATAAAGATAAAGGAAAAGAAGAGAAGAAAAGGAAAAAAAAAAGAAAAAAAGTCTAGTCAAAATTCATGATGAGTAAGAGATACAATATCTTGCCTTGTAGGTAGTGGTATGTAGTGGGGAAAGTGGTGAGGTAAGAAGGAGGCACAAACTTCTTCACATGCTCATTGGTTATAAAAGTGAAGAGGGAGCATGTTCTAAATAAGGAGATAAAGAGGCAAGAGCTTCCAGTAGTCAGATCTGGCCATTTTGTCATTTTGTCTTCCCTTAAACTCCTTCTAGCTGCACGTCAGTTTGTATATATCTCTGTTGTGAAGCTCATATCTCAGTGTATATGTAACCATTTCTTGGTTTTAAACACTCATTAGAAAGCTTATTGTACATTTTTTATCTCAAGTATCTCCTTCAAAGCTTACATATTCTGTGAGATATCAGGGAAAAAGTGAACTCCAGTTTTTCAGTATACCTGTGTAGAGAGGTAGTCTATTTTGGTCGGTTAACTTTCCCAACCAAAAGATATCTAAATTGCTTGGCTTTTGTCTTGTTGGAAAGCTCTTGGCATGCACTTTTTGTATCCGAAGTATCTCATTCAGAAGATTTATATTCTATGAGATATCTGTCAGAGAGTGAAGTCCAATTTTATAGTGTACTTATGTGTGCAGATGGTCTGTTTTGGTCAGTTGAGTTTCTTGACCAAAACTCATCCAAATTACTTTTTTTTTAGCTTGTTGAAAATCTATTTGTGTCTAATTTCTGTATACCAAATATCATTCTCAAAGAGTGTATATTTAGAGAGTTATAAGTCCGAGAGTGAAGCTTAGTTCTTCAGCATACTTGTGTGGACAAGTAGTTCATCTTTGTCAGTTGCATTTCCTAATCAAAACTTGTCCAAAGTAAGCTATTTATAGCTTGTTAGAAAGCTCTCTTTGTCTACTTTGATTGAATAAAGGCACAAGTCCATTTGAGTTTTTTATTGAGAGTAGAAAGCTATCTAAGGTGCAGCTATATGTTTAAGTGCTGGACATACAAGGGTTCACTACACATTTCCATTGCGCATAGGAGAACTCATTCTCCACACACCCATAACTGACATTGCAAATACATCAAAAGATAGATCATGAATTTTTTTAAATCTATATTTTTCCTCTCTTGTTTTTTTGAGCCTTATAATGTATCTGCTTGTTCGTGATAAATTAAGTAATACTAAATCATGCATGGATGCATGTTCTTTCCACTTATAATCATGAATACTTTAGCTGTGGGGTCTCTCCAATGGTGCAAGATGGTTAAAGAATGGATGGTGTTAGTTTGTTCCATGTTTGCTGATAATTTTCCTATCCATGTCTTTGACTTGTGGGGACCGGATGTGGTTCTGACATCGAGTGCAACCCTTCATAGCCATAAGTGTCTATCCTCATGCATCCAAGATGCATCATGAGTCAAAACTATGCAATAATTCATGTATGTATGGGGGTGCATCTCTAAAGATATAATCCTTTAGATAAACTTTTTTGTTGTACCTTGATGTTAGATGTATATAGTATTGTTATCCCAATCTTGTACTACTCTGAATTGTCACATGAAAGATCTCCCTAAGATCATTTCATAGACATTCTTTATTCCAACTTTCTAAATGGCAATATACGTTCAAATTGGACACCAGAAGTGTTGAATGTGACACCTTCGCGTACTGCAAATGGACTTTCAATATGTCCATCTTCTAGTTTTAGTTTCATTCTAGTTCGATTGAGTGCAAGTTTTTCCCACTGTCATAGAGGGATGTAATTGTGATTGCTACATTTTGACCATAATCAAATATTTCTTTTTTTAATCACATAACCATTACATTCTATGGGTAGATATGTGTTTCACTTATCTCCTTCACTATGATATCCAAATTTTTCTAGAGGAACTTGTTGATTGTCCATTTTTTCCTTAGTAGATTTTGGGTCCTCAAGTTTAATTTTTCTACTTTTTGCTTATGGAGCTACTTGCTTCCTAAAGTACAATTTCACTTTGAGAAGATATTTTAATGTGAGGGTGTATCTTAAATTTGCTTTAAGTAGTTCTCTCAATTAGCCTTGTAGAATTCCACTGGTTTTATTAGTCCCTTTAAATTTGACTATAAGATCTTTGCAACATATATATTCTTGTTTGTACTCTCTCATATATCACAATTGTTAATTTAAGCTAGTGACTTCCTCACTCATATGCTTTGGAATCAATGTTTGATTATAGATGGATGGAATTACATGGGGGAACTAATAATTATTGAAATAAATCTCTACTATGGATGATAGAGATTGATGTGCTCTTTTCCATCTTGATTCTTGGACTTCATCTCCATACAATCTTTAGGTTGCATCTCCTCTTCTTGGGTGGGTTGAGGAGTGGCTTTTCTTCTTACCAATCCTAGAAGTTAGGCTATGGGATTCTTGTATCTAGAATGGGGTAAGGATTTTTTTTCCTAGAAAGTGATGGAGAAATTCCATCCTTCCTTTAAAATTTTTTTATCTTTGCTTTTCTAAGTGACCTTCTCATGTTGTTTTGATTTTGTTCCAACAAAAATTTTGTTTGGTATCCTTGGAGAAACATTTTTAAGTCCACACATGGGTTTTGATAGAATGGCACCTACCTATTGTTACATGGAGGGATAAATTAATTTCTCTTTTCTATGTAATTGGCTCAATTATTTTCTCTTGTATGTGTAGGTGTTTGATTGGGTATAGTATTGTCCCTTGCCACTTGTAAAATTTCTTTCAAATATACTATCCTTTGTTGACATTTCCTCTTGTTTCTCTTCCATTTTGCTTCCACATATGGATCCTTTTCTTTGTCATAGGAATTGATTCTTCTAAACCCTTTTCAATTATCCTAGAATTAGAGTTTTCATTAGAAGAATTGTTTTCGGTTCCATCTAAATTGCATGATTTCTAGCTTCAACTCAAGTCACTGCCTAGATAGGAACACGGTTCTCCCTTTCAACACATATTTTTACCATATTTAATGGTTTTTGTTTCACTTTCTCTCTAGATTTTTGGGAAAATTTCTAAAGATGTGCTCTTTGCAATCACATAAAAATTTTAACTCTATCTTGGGAAGGGATGAGGAAAATGTCAAATAAAGTGATTTCTATTGCATTCATAACAAGATTGTCTTAGGGAATGTGATACACTTAGAGGGGTTGTTCTCACATTTGTGTACATAATGTAGAAATATTTATATTCCCTTCTTTTATTATATTGATCAGATGATGATGGGTTCTCTAAGTAGGAAGGAATGTCAATATATTCCTCATAATAGATTGAATTGTACCTTCTTGATCCATTTCAAATCCATACTTTTTCAATTTAAGGTTCTCTTTTAGGATTGTGTGTTTATCTAACCCTAAAATTTGAGTGGTCGAAGGTTGGTGTTCTAATCAGTTTAGGTGCTTAATGATCTTGGAAATTGTACCTCAACCTAGGTGCTTGATAGTAGTGCTACCTCAATGGATATGATTGATCTTGTGCTTGGTCGTTAGGAGGTTGATATTTCTAGGGCCTAGGTTGATAGGCTTCATACTCATAGATTCATGGATTTGATAGGTGATTCGTTGCATAACATGCTACCTATTGTAGAATCAATCTATTCTAGTGTGGTTAATCCATTTTTTGCAAAGAATTGCATATATCTCCTTGCAAGTTGATACCTCTCATATGCATGTAGTGATGGTGATAGGATTCTTTGAAAAGAATTAGTGGGATGATCTCCTCCACATTGCAAACATTTCCACAAAGGTTGTGTGCTGCGGGACATTGAGATATGGTCTTTGATCTTGAATTGTTCACACATTTTTAGCAACTAAATCAACTAGTTCATTAATAAAGGGTATTTAAGAGCATTCACTAGAGGCATATTCCACCTTTGTTTGCTCTTCATGAGACTCTAATTATGTGTCTAAGTTATCCTCTAGGTTTTTGCACTTTTTATTTAATCATCCATAATTATTAGTCTCTTAATCTATAGTAGTTTTTGGAGTTAGACGTCTGCGGAAGCACGCGAACAACACAAGGAAGAAGAAGAAGCTTTGAGCACAACACACAATACTGAATGTATTACTATAGAATGTACAAAGATAAGTAGTCCATTAGGGCAATAGGCATATATACAAGCCGGGGGAAAAAACCTCCTAAAGAGGGAAAAAAGTGCCTCGGCGGTCCTAGTGTGTTCACACACATCACTACCTAAATATATCAACAAATCCCCCCTGGGAGTGGTGCGGTGAACAAGGATCTGGCACTCATGTATAAGGAAGTGCCAAGCTATGTGGAAATCACTCCACAAAAGGAAGTAAGCCCAAAGCTTTGCGGAAAGCTTCAAACTTCTCCCTAGGTAGAGACTTTGTGAAAAGGTCTACAATGTTCTCCTACATGGGCACATATGGCAAGCTGATCTCCCCAGCAAAGAACCTCTCCCTGACATAGTGATAATGCACCTCAATGTGCTTAGTGCGAGCATGGAACACAGGGTTCCTCGCAACTGCCAATGTGCTCTGACTATCAGTGAAGATGGTGGTGGCAGAAATCTGACCAACACCCAAATCAACCATAAGGCGTCTGATCCACACACACTCAACAGTCGCTGTGAAAGCTTCCCTATACTCAGCCTCACAACTGGAAGTGGCCACAGTAGGCTGCTTCTTGCTCAACCAAGATATACATGAGCTACCAAGCATGAAGCAAAAGCCACTAGTGGACACACGAGTGTCATAGCAACCAGCCTAGTCTGAGTCAGAAAAAGCATGCAAATCTGGCGGTAGTGATCTCCCTTGGGATAAAACAACCCAAGTAGCCGAGTACCACTCAAATAGCGAAAGATGCGCTTAACTTCCTGCCAATGCTTGACTCTTGGGCAATGCATAAACCTGCTCATGTGTGAGACAACAAACTGAATATCTGGCCGAGTAATGCATAAGTAAATCAAGCATCCAACAGCCTGCTGATAGAGAACAACATCAAATGCATCTCCAACATCATGAAGACTCAATTGTAAGCCTGTCTCCATAGGAGTGGCAATAGGCTTACAATCTTCAAGGCCAAAACGCTGCAATAATGTGTCAATATATTTCGTTTGACACAAAGAAACTATTCCACCATCAACTTGCATAAATTGAATGCCCAAATAGTGATGCAAATGCCCCAAATCAGACATCTCAAATGAGGCATGCAAATCAGCCTTAAAATCAGCAATATGCTTCACAATAGGACCAGTGAGCAACATGTCATCAACATAGACAACAATGATCTGAAGCACATCATTAGCACGCTTACATATAAGGTGCTTTGAGTTGGACTATTCTTAAAACCATGTGCAATCAGATAGGCATGTATCTTCTCATACCAAGCACTTGGTGCTTGCTTTAAACCATATATGCCTTCTTTAACCTGCACACCTGGTTTTTATGCCCTTTCTTCACAAAGCCATGAGGCTGAAAAACATACAGTTCTTCATGCAAGTCACCATTCAAAAATGTTGTTTTAATGTCCAACTGATGTACATTCCAACCATGATGAGCTGCAAGTGCACAGATGCTCCGAACAGTAGTCATACGACATGTAGGTGCAAAGGTCTCATCAAAATCAATGCCTCTTTCCTATGCATAACCCTTTGCAACAAGCCTAGCCTTATACCCGTCAGCTGTACCATCCGGTTTACGCTTCAGCTTGTATACCCACTTAGTGCTACTGGCCTTCTTGCCTAGAGGCAAGTCACATAAAGACCAAGTACCATTCTTCATTATAGCATCATATTCAGATTGCATAGCAACCATCCAATTTTCTGAATTTTGTGCTTCATCAAACAAAACAGGCTCATTCTTATCACAGCGACTAGATGTAGCCATAGCATAGCAATTTGATGCAAAAAGAGGCACTATGAGAGCCTGATCGAGTACGATATGACAGAGGTGCATCTCACTTGCTGTCACGCAAAGGCTGCACCAGCCATTTTGGCATAGTTTTTGCCTGCTCAATATGAGCTCTCTCATCAACTAGTGCATCATGTAAATCTGCATAAAAAATGGAATGATCTGCATCATCACATGAAACCTTCAAAGGCCAAAAAGTTGCCTCATTGGGACCAGCACTAGATTGTCCACCTGTAAAAAGAGGCAGCAAAGTATCATACATGTCTTTGGAGCTAACAATGTCTCCTTAGTACATGAAAGCAATGGCTGAATAACATCTTCCACAAAAACAACATCACAGCTAACTAGAATGCATTTAGTCTATGGATGATATAGACGATAGCCTTTACTTTTAGAACTGTACCCAGCAAAAATACATTTTATTGCTTTATCATCCAATTTTCTACGATGTTGTTCATGCACTAATGCATATGCCAAACAACCAAAAACACGCAGATGAACAACATATGGCTTGCGATCATGCCAAGCCTCATATGGAGTGATAGACTGTAGTGCTTTAGTGGGACACCTGTTCAGTACGTATGCTGCACACATGACAACCTCAAGCTAGAAACTATGTGGTAAAGCCTGACTCTTGACCATACACCTCGCCATCTTCATGAGTGACTTGTTCTTTCATTCAGAAAATCCATTTTGTTGAGGTGTATATGGCACTTTACACTAGTGTTTTATCCCACGTTCAACCCGAAATGTATTAAAATCATAAGATATATACTCCCCCCCTCGATCAGAATGGAGGGTGCCCATTTTACATGCTGACAGTTTTTCAACCAAAACCAAAAATCGTTTGAAGCACATGAACACTTCGGACTTTGCCTTCAATGGATATACCCATGCATGCCTAGAAATCATCGATGAAAGTCACGAAGTGAAGATAATTCTTAAAAGAAGGTGTCTGCATACGACCACAGACATCACTATGTACAAGCTACAATTTCTAAGTAGCCCGAATTGAACCATCTTTTGGAAAGGACGAATGCTTCATTTTTCCCAAAATATAGCCTTCACAAACATGTTTTCCAGGTGCCTCTAGTTTGGGCAAAGAGGACACCATTTCAGATTTCTGCAAGCGTAGCAAACTAGCAAAATTCAGATGACCAAAGCATGCATGCCAAAGCTTTGCATCTGACATAGCCTGAGAATCATTTACTACACATGCCAAATCATTTACAGATCTTTCATAGTCTATGAGCTTATACATCCCACGACATAAAATGCCAGAAGCAATAATCACATCGCCATTTGACAGATCATGAACTGTACACCTATCATCAATAAATTTCACAACCAAGCCATTCTTGGCTAATGCAAAAAATGATAACAGGTTCTTCTTGATCCCTGGCACAAATAAAACATGTGACAATGTGAAAGAACTACCATCAACAGTAGTCAAAATGATCTTACCAACTCCCATAACAAGATAAGAGGAGTTGTTGGCGCATGTAACAGTATTCCTTGTAGGGACAGGCTCCAGTGAAGAGAAGAAACTGCACTGCGAGGTAATATGTTTGGTTGCCCCACTGTCAAAATACCAAACATCTGAGTCTACTGCAGACATGCACTGCTCATGAGAAGATGGGTCAAAACTGCAGACAGTAGTAAATGTTGGAGAAGGACAATCAACAATTGGTGATTATATGAAGCCTAGAAATAAAGATATGAAGAAAAGATTGAAGTCCAACTTCATGAAGTGAAGTGAATGTTCAGGAATAAAAAGTCCTATAAACATATGTACATTAGTTTTGTAAATACTTCAAAATAATTGAAGTAATGATGAATCAATACTCATATATATATATATATATATATATATATATATATATATATATATATATATATATATATATATATATATATATATATATATATATATATATATATACGTGTATATGGTCGTATTAGAAGAGTGAGATGAAATATAGATGAGAAAGAGATGAATAGATGATGAGTATTGAGTGTATCATCCATCATATTTATGATGAGTTGAATAGAAAGAATGTTCAGAGAATTGCGCGTCGATCTTTTCTCTAGTTCTCCTTCTGTGTTTGATTTTATAAAAAATCCTTTTGTACACATCTAATTCCATAGTTAATCTATCTATGGTTAAAGTTTAAGAGTCTAATTGCAAACAGGCTGAGAGAATTTTGTGTTTGAACATCTATATGTGAGAAAGTATTGAGTGTCTTTTGAAACAGGCATAATCCCGATGGTCAAAGAAATGGTTAGTTCTCAGTGCACAGTGTAAAGTTTTACACAAATGAGGAATCAAAATCTAAGTTGGAAGCTAAGCCATCTATGGCTAAAAGCATTTGCTTAAACGGGTTCCAGTTTGGGAGTGTTAGAAGTTGCAGGTGTCAAAGTCGACTCTACCAGAAGGTAGTTTTAGACATAGGTAGATTGTTTGGATCATTTCTCATAATCTACTTAAGCTTTTGAAGTGTTTTATCTGGAGGAGATGCGCAAAATCTAGGCGACACATTCTACAAAGTTTCATAAGAAACTTTACACAATTGATTAGTCAATGAGTGAGTAATGTGCAGTAGACTTTTCTGTGAAATGACTTTCTTCACAATTAGCTAAAATCTTGACAGTTTAGTACTTGTCTTCCAAAATTGGTTGGAGTTTAAAGTTATTCTTGATATAGAGGTGGTCTAACATCAAGGATAGCTTGTTCTTTTGGAGATTTACACTCTCCATCAATGGTATCAGAGCAAGATTTATTAGATTGAGGAAAGGAAGACCCCGACTGCTGCAGATATACAAATTTCACACCTTGAAGATTCAAAAGGATAAAGTGTGGAAGAAAGACTGAAGGGAGATACATAAAGGCAATCAAAAGGATCAGAAGGAGCAAACTTCAAAGCTAAGGTACATTTATTCCTTTATAAGGATTAAAGATTTGATAGTACATGTGAAGAAAGAATGGGAGATAGTCTCCAAATTGAGAAGTTGGATAGAGAGAACTATCCAGCTTGGTCTATAAGAATGGAAGCTCATCTTATGAGCACAGATCTGATGGGATACATCACAAGAGAGGAAGAAAAGCCAGAGTTCAAAGATCCTAGTGTTCCAAATAGGGAGGAGCTTGCAGATATAAAGATTTGGATGAAGAAGGATGCTCAAGCAAGGAGCATAATCTACATGGTCGTGAATGATTATTTGCTTCCTCATATCAGAGGACTTGAAAGTGCAAGTGACATATGGAATGCTTTGGAAGAGCATTTTTAGAATACAACCAAATCAAGGAAAGCTTCATTATGGGTAGAGTTTACTACATTCAAGAAGAAGGATTCACAATCAATATCTAATCATGTGACAAAGATGAAAGACATTACTGATTCTTTAGGTGCAGTTGATGAAGATATTGAAGAAGATAAGTTGGTAAGACAAATTCTCACACGGCTAAGAGGAGATGAGAAGTGGAAGCCTTTTATTTTGTCTACAGAACTTTCATTAGATCATTTCACTCATGATTTGAATCAATTGTTAGGACATACGCTAACTTTTGAGAATGATATCAAAGTAGATGTTGATAAGAGTGTAGGTCATGCAATGTATTCTAAAGACAAGAAGAAAGCTAGCAAAGGAAAGCAACAATCAGTTGAAGATGAAGGTACTCCAAGTCAAGCAAACTTCCTAAGAGGAAGAGGAAGTGGTAGAAATAACAAAGATAATGTCAGAGCTTGTTGGATGTGTGGCAAGATCAATCATCTATCTCATGATTGTTGGCATAATAATCAAAGCAATGGTAATTTTAATCAGAATTTTAATCAAAGAGGAAGAGGTGGTAGATATAAGAGAGGAAACTTCAGAGGTAGAGGTGGTAGGAATTCTTTTGGAAGAAGTGGAGGAAGTAACTTCCAAAATCAATCCTATAATAACACCTACTACAATTATGCATCAGATCAGAAAGAAGATTCAACTCTTATTATGAATGCAACATGTGAAGCCTCACATGACGACATGAGAGTATTTTATATTGACTCAGGATGTAGCAATCATCTGAGTGGAAACATTGCTTTGATGACTGATCTAGATCATAAGGCAATCAATCACATAGTTCAAACAGGTGATAATACAAAGCACAAAGTAAAGTCAATTGGTTCAGTTAAAGCCAAAGATGGAAGTACTCTATTGAGTAAGGTTTTGTATGTTCCTACAATTCCAAAGAACTTGATTAGTGTAGGACAAATTGTGGAAAAAGGATATGAGGTAAGGTTCACTAATGATGGAGTTTAGTTGAAGACCCTAGTCAAGGGTATAAACAAATTGTTACAGGAAAGAAGGCTCTTCACATTAAAGATACAAGGTAATATTGGACATGCTATGTTCACATATGGAGAGCAAAAGGTGTTTGAATTGGATCTTTGGCATAAAAGACTTGGACACTTTAATGAAAGAGGTATCAAAGAAATGATTAACAATGGTTCAATGCTTGGATTGCCTAATGTTGCAGGTCAACACATGACATACATATGTGAAGCATGTCAGTTAGGTAAGGCTCATAAGCAATCATATAATAAGCATGGTTTTATGTATTCAGAAAGACTTGAATTGGTACATACAGATGTGTGGGGTCCTTCAAAGGACTTTAGTATAAATGGTTCAAGATATTATGTCATATATGTTGATGATGCTACCAGGTGGATTACAATCTATGTGATCAAAGACAAGTCAGAAGTGTTTAATACATTTAAACACTATCATGCATATGCAGAAAGAATTATAGGTAAAAAATTGAAGAGGTTAAGGTCAGATGGAGGGGGAGAGTATTTCTCTAATGAATTCAATCATTATTTGTAGAATGCAGGTATAAAGAGAGAGGTTACTTGCAGGTACTCTCCTCAACAAAATGGGGTAGCAGAGAGAAGAAATAGAACTCTTGTTGAGTTTGCAAGATCAATGATGAAGGAGAAAAATTGTCCTAATTATTTGTGGGCTGAGGCTATAAACACAGCCACATATTTGGTCAATCGGTTACCATGTAAAGCTTTGCAGGGTATGACACCATATGAAGCTTGGTGGGGTAAGAGACCTACCTTGGATCATTGTAAACTTTTTGGATGCTTGGCATATGCATATGTGCCATCTCAATTGAGGCATAAATTGGAACCTAAAGCAGAGAAGTATGTATTCATTGGCTATGATGACAAGCAGATGGGTTATAGGTTGTGGAGTCCATCCACAAAGCAATTCCTTGTGTCTAAGGATGTTACATTTGATGAGCAAGGTACTTGGTATGTAGGTACACCTAATGTTCATGCAGATGATGAAGAAGTTGTGAATCAAAAGAAAGGTAAATCAAAGGTTCAGATATTTGATGAAGAGGAGAACAATGAAGTACAGGTTGAAGTTGAAGAAGTGCCAAGGTTTGTTTCAGAATGTGATGAACCAGAAAACTTCAAGAAATGGAGAACTCAAAAGGTCATCTAGGCACAAATGGCAACCTACAAGGTATAGCTATGATACTTCATTCTTGACTACTAAAGATTATTCTTATATGTTAAAAGCAGATGAAGATCCATCCACATATGATGAAACCAAAGGGAAGAAGAATTGGGAAAAAGCTATGCAGGAAGAATATGATGCATTAATGGAAAATGAGACATGGGATTTGGTTCCTAAACCAAATAGTCAGGAGATCATTGGATGTAAATGGGCTTACAAAACAAAAAGGTTTGCAGATGGAAGCGTATCTAGGTACAAATCCAGGCTTGTTGTAAAGGGATATGCACAGACATATGGTGTGGACTATGATGAAACTTATAGTCTTGTTGCAAAGATGACAACCATAAGAACTCTCATAACAATTGCTGCTTGTAAAGGTTGGAAATTATCTCAGTTAGATGTGAAGAATGCATTTTTGAATGGTTATATTTCAGATGAAGTCTACATGGAACAACCAGATGGTTTCAAAGATCAAGTGTATCCAAATCATGTGTGTAAGCTCAAGAGAGCTTTGTATGGGTTGAAGCAGGCCCCAAGGGCATGGAATTATAGGCTTGTAAAGTTCTTAAAGGAACTTGGATTTCAAGCATCAAAGGCAGATAGTAGCTTGCTAGTCAAAGCAAGTGAGGATGGATTTATTTATGTTTGTACTTATGTTGATGACATAATACTTACATGAACAGATGACAAAGGTATACACATGATTAAGAAGTAGATGGAGAAAGAATTCAAAATCAGTGATTTGGGAAATTTGTCATTCTTCTTGGGAATGGAGATTTCATATACTCAACATGGAGTATATGTAACTCAAGAAAGGTATCTGAAAAATTTGCTAACCAAATTTAAAATGGAAGATTGCAGGATAGCATAAACTCCAATGGAAGTGAATCATAGATTGAGTAGATATGGAGGAGAAGAATTCAAAGATATGAAGCTTTTTCCTAGCTTAGGCTAAGTACATATAGATGTTTTGATTAATTAGGGTGACGTTAAGAACGATCAAGTTCCAAAACCCTAATTACTCAAGTGCAAGCATAAATAGGCTACATTTGCGAAAAACCCTAAAGTAAAAGAACTTAAATTAAGTGATTAAACTCAAGTATGATAAAACTCGTGTTCCTTGCGATGGAAATTGGTTTGAAAAGAAGTGACATCCTAAGGAAATTAAAAAGAACAAGGAACTAATACAAACGAACTCTGCAATGAGGTTGTACTGGGAAAAATTGGATATCAGCCAAGGCTTATGAACCTTAGGTCAGGAAGATATTTAGGACAAGATAGACAAAGCCTCAGATCTTTTGAAGCTAGTGTCAATCATACAGCTAGGTCTTGGGCCCAACAATTGAGTGATTACCCATACACTCTAAGTTTAGAAACGAGTGATTATGAGATGTCATATAACATGAAGAGATCCATAGGTAGCTCAAGAGTGGCATACCTAGAAAAGCCAGAAGGACCTTACAAAACTCAATTGGAATATATCAAGACCAACTGTGTAGGTGCTTGCATCTATGAGGACGGCCTCAAGAGATTTGTTGTCCATATTAAAAATCCAGATGAACCCATTGGACTAGAACATCTAGTAGTCAAGTTTGAAAATGGTGCATACATAGATAAAGAAGGAACAATGTATGTGGTCACAACCCACCCAGATAGGACAGACGAGTTTGGCAACGTGATCTCAGAGGCTGAAATAGGTGACATAGAGCAAGGGAACTTAGGAAGAGATCCCAAAACCCCTCGAGGTGAATCCATCCTGACTAGAATAATCACTCCAAAGTGGACTCCCCAAGACAACAAGAGCATAGATCTACTCCTAAACTGAGAGATGGATGAGGATTTTTGGAGGTATAAACCTGACCAACCTAATGAAGTGGGAGCACTCACCATCTATGAATTTAAAGATCCTGATAGCTGAGGCAAAGTGATCTATTTAGACAATACTTCAGAGAGAGTCTTTGTGGTCTCAAAGCATGGTAGACATGCCTACACTTGGAAGGGTGAATTTATTTTTCCCCAACCAAGATCCTATGTCTCTTATGGTCATCAAGGAGCTGGAACATCTCAAGATCATGGAACTCAAGGGGATAGGAGTAGAGATAGACCTGAGGTAAGCTTTGCTAGCCCAATAGAGAACTGAGACGGATAGAATAGAAAAAGAGAGACCTAGAGACCCAAGGAATCAAAGAAATGCAGACGAATTCCCTTTGCCAAGGCCTAGAGAACACACTAGGACCCTGAGACCCACACAACTGGTCAAGTCTATGAAGAATTATTTTGATGGTACAAGAGACCCATATGATCATGTGGCTGAATTTAGGCAAGTATTGAGAGCTAAGCAAGTTGATGACCTATTCACACAATACAATGCATTTGGTCTAACCCTCAAGAACATAGCCCTTACATGGTTTCAACCACTACACGAGAGGAAATTCAGGAACATAGACCAACTTCTAGAAGCCTTCATCACATAATTTTCTAAGAGTGGCATAAGAGACAACACTTCCTCATTAATTCATAGCTTTAAACAAACACCTCAAGAGACAGTCAAGCTTGCAAGAAGAAGATTTAGGCAATACCTAGAGAGATGCCCAGTGCTAGAGTTACCTACTCTAGCCAAACAAGTTGATCTATTCCTAGATGGATTGTTAAGTACCAAATTGAGATAATATGTGTACTTGACGGACCCTAGAACCATAGAAGAGTGTGTGTACATGTGCATAGAGATCAAGGATAATCTAGGGGAGAGTTGGAGCTTTCAAAAGTCTATAAAGATTCAGATAGCTCAACTAGCCTCACTTCCAACCAATCCATATCTATCGAGGAACTTGCAGAGAAGGTAGCTCAGAAATTAGGAGTCTCTAGCGAATAGATACCTATATTTGCCTTGGTGAAAAGATGCTACACCTATGGAGGAGACCATATGGCTAGCATGTGTCCAATTATGGCTCAATCCCAAGCGAATCCAAATAGCCAATACTACACCATAGAAAGAAGGTACACTAACCACACCGCACAAGGCTGCCCTTATAACAAGCAATCTGTTAGACAGAATTATCCACAATCATATCCACAATGAGGTAGATATTAGAATCAGTACCCACAACCATATGGTAGTCCACAATAACCCTATTAGCAACCCTACCAGGCCCAACAAAGGCCTCAACCTGTGTTAGCTCAGCAACCTCCAACTCCAGCCAACGTGATCTCAATGAAGTATGCAGCTACTGAAGAAAATCTACATAGAGATTTAGTGCTAGTAACACCATTTCTTTCAGAAAATGACCCAAAGGATCATAGTTTTGACTCTACTTATATGGATAGCCCACAGGCTTACTATATGCAGTCACCTGAGCATATTGAAATTTACTATTATGAAGACCCTACTGAGTCCCATGGAGAGTCTGAATATGCCAATGTCATGCATGCAAATCCTAATTCTAGGCCTCAACCTAGACAGATGAGACCCCAAGCACCTAGAGGGCCATGTTACAGATGCCAAGGAGATAAATTCATTCGTGATTTTCCTTTACCTACTCCAACGTAACCCCAATCAGTGACAATTCAAGGGCTTTGTCACAATTGTGGGAAAGAGCACCTCTTACGAGACTTCCCAAAGAGCCCACACAATGCGACAAAGATCACTCCCATTAATGTGATTGGATTAGTAGTAGACTCTACAGGAAGTGCAACTTCCACTGCTCTAATGCAAGTAGGTCACGAGAGCTCAGATTTTACAACAAAACCAAGGCTTAGGTCAGGGAAAAAATTCAAAGGTTAGTGATACCGAGAGTATAATAAAGAAAAGGATGAGATCTTGGAAAGATAGCCGAGAGAGAATGAAAAGGCAATGGTCTAAGAAAATGAATGAACTTGAGGAAAGCTTAAGAGAAACAAAAGCCAAGATAGTCAAAATTGCCTCTAAAATGCACTTTCACACACCACCACCATCACCATCTCTATCACCTTCTAATCCACCACATGTAACCCACCCACCACCCAAAGTAGGATCAGTCTTAGCAGATCCCACTCTCGAAGACCTAGACATGATGCTTAAAGCATATCAGGCTAGAATCCAAGAAGGGTCAAATGTGACAGATCATGAAAAATGTTACCCTAGAGCTGATCTATAGATAGAGAGAACAAAGCTTTGTGCTAAGATGGTAGAACTAGCTCAAACCATGTTTTAAGCCAGTCACCTTTTCAACTACTTTAGTTCAGCTAAGACATAGTTGCATTTTGATGGATTGTTAGAAACACTGGAGAGCCTAAGTGCAAAATCAAGAAAGGAAGCCATCTCCCAAGGAAAGGACAAGGCAAGTGAAAGGATAAGCCTTCCTCCCTAGGAAGCTTGTGTGCCTAATTCCACAGAACCAGACACATCTTCTTCTATGAATCGATATTGCCCAAAATTTCTAAGAGAGATTCAAGAAGAGAAATGGGCTAAAGAAAGTGAAAATCCTCCTCCCATTGAACTTGTGGATGTCTTACACGACCAATTCCCCCTAGACATTCCTTCCACTTAATGTTCTTGACTATATCTTCAGCTATGCAAACCAAGTAGGAGAATCTTTTTGTGATTTTTTTTAATGTAAATATGGTATGCAAAGCTTGGAAAAAATATGTTTATGTTTTTCAATGATAATATAAGTATGAAAAAGTGAAAGTGTGCTAATATTTGAAAGAAAGTGAATTGAATGAAATTTTTTTTTTTAATGTGCAAAATACGTATGCAAAAACTTGAAATACGAGTACTTAGAGTTGGTTAGAAGACAAAGTTCCAAACGTGAGTGAAGTGAAAATAATATAAATTCAAGGAATAAACCCTAAATACGATCGATATTATGTGATTTGAATGTGCAAGTGATAGTTTCGTTCGATGAGAAGGGTGACACAATGAGGATAAGATACTCGCAAGTTTTTGTGAAGGTGCTCAGATCATAGAGATCAACCTTGGATACCAAGGAAGAATCACAAATCTTGTTCAAGCAATTGCTTCTAAGGAAGAAGGGGCTACTGCTTCAAACCTGCAAAAAATATGAATGCATATGCAAAAAGATTGAAAGAATATCACCTGATTCGACAGATTTCCATGGAAAGTTTCACATTAGGTTTAAGTGTTGTGAAGGTTCTCAGTTGGGCAGACGAACTCCAACCATTGGTGTTCCAAAAGAGGATGCATGCAGTGTGATTCAAGCAAACTGAAGTGATGAATGGAAACTTACTCGAGGATGATTACACTTATTATTAGAAAGCATATTCTTATTCACCCTTGCACTAATTTCCATCTCAATATATAGAAAATATAAGCTTTTTTTTCCTCTTTATCATATGCATAAATACAATCTCAAAGAACAAGTATCAAGACAATTCATTCATAAACAATTTGCTTCAAGTCCATACAATTCGTAAAGAAATTCTTTTGTATAATTTCTCAATATAAGATTTGTATAGTCTTATGGAAGTTTTCTCTCTTTATAGCTCTATATACATCACAATCGTTTGAACAATCAATATTTGATTTCTTCTTAATGAGAAAAGAAATGCAAAATCGGATCTCAATGCAAAACAAATTGTAGTATGATAACTTCGAAGACTTTTTCAAGTGTATTCGTAACCAAGAAGACTTTGTAAGAGCCAACTTTTTGAGCCACAAGTATCGAACTCTTGACCTACAAAACCCTAGTAATGTAATGCAGACATGACATGACAACTTTCGCAAACAAATTCACATTTAGTATAGATGGATTCAAATAAAAAGTTTCGTACAATTTGGTACAACACGCTAATGATTAGGAGAATTCATATGAAATTGCAAAATGCAGCCATTATGACTTATGTGGCAAAAAATTCAAAAAAAATTCAAAAATTATAGAGAGTGGTTATATAATGAAAATAGAAACTATGAAAATCATAGGCATGTCTTCGATTGCATATTTGCCCTTCTCCACTATAATGTCCTCCTTACTAGTGTGAAGAGCTCCTTACTAAGATTTATTAAAGATTTCAAGAGTGTTTTTTTTTAAAATAGAGTATTGAAATTAAAACCCTGCTTTCTTCTTCAATGGCATTCAGGGGATCGATCCCATGACCTATCATATTCCAAAAGGTTGGCTTAGAACAACTTTCCCATACATAACATCCTTCTTTCAAATATAATAAATTTATGCTATGTTTCAAATTATGATGAACTTTGACTTCATTTCATAGCTTCTCATATGTGAACTTCTTTTCTTATTTCACATAGAGAAAGAATCTCCATGTTATTTCAATTCTCTTCAAAGAATAAATGGTGATTGAGTAATGAATTGTAATCCGGCTATGAGTTCATACTCTCATCTCGTCCAAGTACTATTTGGAAGTATAGGGACAAAAAATGGGTGGTTCAAATCTTCAATGATCTTCATGTTAGTGCTAGATTTGGAAGTCCTTTCGCACTTAATATTTCCTTCCGTTTTTATAAAGTGAAGAGATGAAATCTCTTCAACAATGTGCATGTCAAAGTTTTGCATATGAAATAACATGAGAATCTTCAATCACACATGAAAAATCATTCACACGATTATCATAATTTGTGAGCTTATAGAACCCATGACATAGTATTCCTCATGCAATGATTTTTTCACCATTAGAGAGATCATGAACTATACATCTATCGTCAACAAATTTTCACTACTAAGACAATTTTTGCTAATGCTGAGACTGACAACATATACATTTTGATCCTTGGTATATATAAAACATCTATTAAAGTGAATGTGCTTCCATCTGTAGCAGCAAGAATAATCCTTCGGACTCCCATTATAGGATAAGAATAGTTGTTAGCACGTTTGATAGCATTCATGTAAGAGAAAACCCAAGTGAAGCGAATAAATTGCACTACGAGGTAATATGTTTAGTTTCATCATTTTCAAAATACCAAAAAATTGACTCCATTTTAGCTATACATTATTCATGAAAAGATGGATCATGATTGCAATGAGTGGTAAATGCCCATTATTCATTTTGAGCAAGATGAGTAGACTCAATTTTAGGACTAGGGACCTCCACAACAACCATTCTAGCCTCTTTCTTCTTTGTCTCTTTTATAGCTAGTTATGGACAACTCTTAATGACATGATTTGCCTTATAGTACTTACAAAGATGTTTCTAATTTTTTGGTTTCCTATCATCTTCAACTCCCTTCTTTGACAGTACAACATTAGCATATTTTCACTTATAGTAGGCAAGCTCAATTTATCTTGGCCTTTTTGACTAACTACAAAAGCTTGATCTAAAACACACATAATTGATTTTTTTTGTCTAGATTGGTTTCCTTGCAAAAAAATAAAGACTAATTCCTCAAAATCTAAAGCATTTGAATTGTCTTTCATCATCTAAAAAACAGTAAAAGCAAAACTTTGATAAGAATTTGGAAGACCGTTAAGAGGGATCATAAGGTTAATGAGGGAATGTTTACTAATATATTGCTAATGTGTGCGGGTTGATGGTGGAAGATGGATTGCTATGTTTTGTTGTGAAGGTTTGGTAATGAGGGTTTTTCAAGGCTTGGTTGCTATGTTTTCTGTGAAGTATTGATGTTTTTGCAAGGGTCAATTTGATGAAGGGCCATTTGTCATGGTTAGCTATGTTTTGTTATGAAGGATAGCAATTTGATTTGCTAATTCATGGTGCAAAAATGGATGATAGAGGGTCATTTTTCATGGGGGCTAGGATTTAAGAAATAATGTAAGCTGATGGATGAATTACAAGAACTCAAATCCATAGGCAATTAAAAAAAAAGAAGAAGAAAATCCACCTAGAAGGAAAAACATGCAAAAAGTGTTAGCCCACTTAAGAAAAATCTAGATGAAATGGCTAACTCACTCTCTCCCATTTATTCCCAAATTTATGACGGTGAATTAGAACTTAAGATTAGACCTACAAAATAGAAGATAATGAGTCTCCAACAAGAGAGATAGAGTGCATGCTTGACATTGGAAACCTCAATCCCTGAGGATCTTCACATGTCACTAAAAACATATCAAGCTAGGATAACGTTAGGATTATCAATAGACCACCATGACAAGTGCTATCCCAAAGAGGACTGTGAATGAGAAAGATTGCCTATGTGTAGAAGAATGATAGAGGTAGCTCAAAAATTGTTAGAAAAGTACTCAATCCTCTTTCTGACACTCACATACCTAAGCCTATGTTTCAGAAAATGAAATATCCAATTAGCTTCTCTCACAATCATGGATATTCAATCTATGTGAATCATAATGGATCAACTAATCTTGCCTAAACTAAGATTCAAATGCCAATTTCTATGCCATTAGAACCCAAAGTTAAATATTTTGTCACTTAGGATGATTCAATTCATCCTAAGGTGCCCTCTCCTATCCACAAGTGTCCTTAGAGAGTTGAGAAGTTGAGGATGTACATACGCATTAGGTGGTACATTCTTACACCCCCATCAGGGGAACCCTTGACAAAAGCTCCAGTGACAACTCAGATTCAGAAGCCATCTATAGAAAAAAACTTTCCTTCATGACAAGAGAATAATATGGACTTTGATTCCAACATACTAGATCTTGAAGAGTCTTGACAAGAGGAATTGTGGGGTGTAGTTTAAGAGGATAAATGGAACAAGCGAAAGATGATCAACCCACATCTTGAAGAGATACATGAGCAAACATGACAAACAATGATGAATCCTCATGTTTGTAGCATAGGGAATGTTAGTAAGGAAGTTTTTTATTGTGAGAATGCCAATCTTAGTACCTTACTAGTATACTTAGCATATTATGAACATGATTTAGAGTCCAAGAAAACCAGCATAATCAAGCGTAAGAAACACACTCAAGAAGGTTCCCAAGGAACTCTAAAATCTCATAGTTGAAGAAATAGTAAAAATAATGAAGTATTTTTTCGTTGATGTACAACAATGGACTCTCCTTCTTGAGAGTCCACTATGCAATAGTGGACTCTCCTTCTTGAGGTTTTCTACCATGATGATATCCTCGTGGTAGAAAAGCAAGCTCCAGACACTACGCATATTACTTTGCAATCAGGCTGGAGAATACACAGAAACTACAAAATACATAGACCACGAATATAGATTTCTTAGGTCACATAAATGTGGTCAAACTTACAGTACGTGGCTGACCAGGACACTATATGTTTCATTAAGGAACATATACAAAAGCGTCTGATGGCCATTTGGACTTTCACATGGATACTAATGATAACAATGTCCCACTAAAAACCAATATGGCCAAAGTGACTATGGGAGAAAAATAGAGAATGATAAAGAATACCTGAGTGTTAGTATACAAACTATACCTCCCACCTGATGGGTGTTGTTGTAGGAAAATCACCATTTGATGATTTGGACAAGGTTTGAAGTCAAAGAGTAAAGCAAAGGTCAAAATCTAAGCCTTGAAGATGAGTGCATGATCAGAAGATGAAGACTTGTATATACATGTACATTAAGCTTGTAATTTGTTCACTTATGTCTTTGTAATGGTGATGAGTATGTACATATATGCCTATATATACTAGTATAGAGTCGGGACATAAGATGAGAGAATAGATATACAACAGAGATAGATGAGTAGAAGAAGAAAAAGTGTGATGAATGTATGAGATTCATCAATCAGATGTTTTCCATGAGAATAGAAAAAACTTCTGAAATTTGTGTCATGATCTTTTCTCCATCTCTCCTTTTGTGCTTGATCATTTCAGAAATCATTTTGTAGATGTCTAAGTAATATTTAATACATCTATGGTAAAGATTTGAGAGTCTAATTGTAATCAGGCTGAGAGAATTGTAAGTAGGAACATTTGTATGTGAAGAAGTGATAAGTATCTTCTGAAACAGGTGCAATCTTGATGATCAGATCTTCCTCCACAGTGTACCGTTTTGAGCAAATAAGCACTCATTCATTAAGTTGAAAGGTAAGCTACTTTTGGCTAAAAGCATTTGAATAAATGGCATCTAATTTGGGAGAATCGTGCATTAGAAGTTGTAGGTGTCAAAGTCGACTACACAGAAAAATAGTTTCAGACATAGGTACATTGTTTAAAGGAAATCTCAAGATATACTAATTCTTTTGATACATTTTAACTTGGAGAAGGTGCATAAGCTTTAGTAGTCACCTTATATAAAGTTTCATTAAAAACTTTACACATTTGGTCAGTCAATGAGTGAATTAAGTGTAGCAGACTTTTTTGAGTAATGAGTTTCTTCATAGTTGACTCAAGTCTTGATAGTTTGGCAATAGATTTCCAAATTGGTTGTGTTTATGAGTTTTTCTTGATATAGTGGTGCTCTAACATCAAGGATAATTTGTTATTTTGGAGATTAGTCATCTCCATGAGTGGTATTAGAGCAAGAATCATCAGATTTGAAGAAAAGAAGGACCTCGACTATTGCAGATATACAAAAATCGATCTTTGAAGATTCAAAAGGTGAAAGTTTGAAGTGAAAGGTAGAGCAGGAGGCATGAAAGTTATCAAGAGGATCAAACGGAACTATATTCGAGTTAAAGGTACATTCATTATTCACAAATCTTGAAGAATCTATTACACAGGTGAAGAAAGAATGGGAGATTCTCTTCAGATAGAAAATTGGATAGAGAAAACTATCTTGCTTGGTCAATGAGGATGGAAGCTCATCTTATGAGAAAAGATCTGATAGGATACATCACATGTGAAGAAGAAAAACTAGAATTTAAGGATCCTAGTGTTCTAACTAGGGAAGAGCTCTCAGATTTGAAGACATGGATGAAGAAGGATGCTCAAGCGAGGAGCATTATCTACATGGGAGTCAATGATTACTTGCTACCTCACATTAGAGGACTCAAAAGTGCAAGTGACATATGGAATTCTTTGGAGGAGCATTTCTAAAACACTACCAAGTCAAGGAAGGCATCTTTATGGGCAGGGGTCACCACATTCAAGAAGAAAGCTTCTCAATCTATTTCTGATTATGTAGCAAGGATGAAGGATATTGCAAATGCATTAGGAGCAGTTGATGAAGATATTGAAGAGGAAAAATTGGTAAGACAAATTCTCACAGGTTTGAGAGGAGATGAGAAGTGGAAGCCATTCATTCTATCCAGTGAATTATCACTAGATCATTTCACTCCTGATTTGAATCAATAGCTAGGACATATGCTAACCTTTGAGCAGGATATCAAAGGTGATGTTGATAAGAGTACAATTCAAGCAATGTATTCAAAGGATAAGAAGAAGATTAACAAAGGCAAGCAACAACTGAATGAAGATGAAGGCACTATGAGTCAAGCTAACTTCCTAAGAGAAAGAGGAGGTGGCAAATGAAGAGGAAGAGGCAGAAGCAATAAAGATGGTGTCAAAGCTTGTTGGATTTGTGGTAAGACTAATCATTTAGCTCATGAATGTTGGTATAGAAATCTGAATTTTGGAGGATATAATCAGATCTCTAATTCAAGATGAAGAGGTGGTAGAAATCAGAGAAGAAATTTTAGAGGTAGAGGTAGCAGAGGTTTCTTTGGAAGAAATGCAGGAAGAGGCTTTGAAAGTCAATCCTACAATAATACCTACTACAATTATGCTTCATATCAGAAAGAGGATTCAACCTTAATTATGAATGCATCATGTGAAAGACAAAGTGAAGATCAAAGAGTTTTCTACATTGACTCAAGGTGTAGCAATCACTTGAGTGGCAACATAGCTTTGATGACTGATTTGGAGAATAAAGTGAGTAATCATATAGTCCAAACAGGTGATAACACAAAGCACAATGTGAAGTCCATTGGATCAGTAAAGGCCAAGGATGGAAGCACTCCTTTGACCAAGATTTTGTATGTCCCTACAATTCCAAAGAATTTGATAAGTGTAGGAAAAATTGTAGAGAAAGGATATGAAATAAGGTTCACTAATGGTGTAGTTTATGTTGAAGACCCTATCCATGGATATAAAAAAATTGCTTTAGGGAAGAAAGAAGGAAGGCTCTTCACATTGAAGATTCAAGGCAATGTTGGTCATGCCTTGTTTACTTATGGAGAACATAAGATCTCTGAGTTAGATCTTTTTGGCACAAAAGACTTGGACATTTCAATGAAAGAGGTATTAAGGATATGATTAACAATGGTTCAATGCTTGGATTGCCTAATATTGTAGGTCAACACATGACATACAAGTGTGAAGCATGTCAATTGGGTAAAACTCACAAAAAGACTTATGGTAAGAAAGGGTTTATGTATTCAGAGAAGCTTGAATTGGTGCATACAGATGTGTGGGAACCATCAAAGGACTTTAGCATTAATGGTTTGAGATATTATGTGATTTATGTTGATGATGCTACTAGGAGGATCACTATATATGTGTTCAAAGATAAATGAGAGGGGTTTAATACATTTAAACATTATCATGTGTATGCAGAGAGAATCACAGGGGAAAAATTGAAGAGACTAAGGTCAGATGGAGGGGGAGAGTATTTCTCTAATGAGTTGAGTGATTACTTATGGAATGCAGGTATAAAAAGAGAAGTTACTTGCAGGTACTCTTCTCAACAAAATTGTGTAGAAGAAAGGAGAAATACAACTCTTGTTGAGTTTGCAAGGTCAATGATGAAGGAGAAAAATCGCCCTAATTATTTGTGGGATGAGGTTTGAATACAACTACTTATTTGGTTAATAGACTTCCATGTAGGGCCTTGTATGGTATGAAACCATATGAGGCATGGTGGGGTAAGAGACCTACCTTAGATCATTGTTGGATGTTTGGCTTATGCATATGTACCATCTCAATTAAGGCATAAATTGGAACCTAAAGCTGAAAAGTATGTGTTCATTGGTTATGATGATAAGCAGGTGGGTTATAGATTATGGCGTCCATCCACAAAGCAATTCCTTGTGACAAAGGATGTCACATTTGATGATCAAAGTACTTGATATGTAGGTATAATTAATGTTCATGCAGGTGATGAAGAAGTCATGAACCAAAGAAAGGCGAAATCAAAGATTCAAATTCATGGACATGAGATTGTTGATGCTCAAATTGATAATGAAGAGATGCCAAGGTTTGATCCAGAATATGAAGAACCAGAGACTTCAAAGAGTGGAGAAGTTAGAAGGTCAACAAGGAACATAAATCATCCCATAAGGTATAGTTATGATACATCATTTTTTACCACTAAAGATTATGCTTACATAGTGAAAGCAGAAGAAGATCCTTCTACATATGATGAGGCAAAAGATAAGGAAAATTGGGAGAAAGCTATGCAAGAAGAGTATGATGCATTGATGGAGAATGAGACATGGGATTTGGTTCCTAAACCAAATAATCAGAAAATCATTGGATGCAAATGGGTCTACAAGACAAAGAGGCATGCAGATGGAAGTGTGTCTAGGTATAAAGCTAGACTTGTTGTGAAAGGGTATGCGCAAACATATGGTGTAGATAATGATGAGACTTATAGTCCTATGGAAAACATGACAACTATAATGACTCTCATAGCTATTGTTGCATGTAAAGGTTGGAAGCTATGTCAATTAGATGTGAAGAATGCTTTTCTAAATGGTTACATTTCAGATGAAGTTTTCATGGAGCAACCAGATGGTTTCAAGAATAAATGTTATCCAGAGTATGTATGTAAGCTCAAGAGAGATTTGTATGGTTTGAAGCAGGCTCCAATGGCATGGAATTACAAACTTGTGAAGTTCTTGAAGGAGCTTGGTTTCCAAGTGTGTAAGGCAGATAGTAGCTTGCTTGTTAAAGCAAGTGATAATGGGTTTATTTACATTTGCAAATATGTTGATGACATAATTCTTACAGGATGAGAAGGGCATACAAAGTCTTAAGAAGCAGATGGAGAAAGAGTTCAAGATTAGTGACTTGGGAGACTTGTCATATTTCTTGGGCATGGAGATTTCATATACTCAACATAGAGTATATGTGACTCAAGAAAGGTATTTGAAGAATTTGCTAATCAAGTTTAAAATGGAATCATAAATTGAGCAGATATGGAGGAGAAGAATTCAAGGACATGAAGCTGTATTAAAGTTTGGTTGGTAGTCTAATCTATGCTACATTGACTAGGCTTGATTTATCATATACAATTGGAGTGTTGTCTCAATTCATGCATTGTCCTAGGAAAGAACATTGTATTGTAGGACAAAGGGTGCTAAGATACATTAAGGGTACACTCAAAGAAGGTTTGTATTATGGATTCACATTATAAATCCATGGTCAAGATTTGAGAATCTAATTGTAATCAAGTTGAGAGAATTGTAAGTAGGAACATTTGTATGTGAAGAAGTGATAAGTATCTTCTGAAACAGGTGCAATCTCGATGATCAACATTTTGATCGGCTCTTCCTCCATAGTGTAAAGTTTTGAGCGATTAAGCACTCATTCTTTAAGTTGAAAGGTAAGCTACTTGTGGCTAAAAGCATCTGAATAAACGGGGTCTAGTTTGGGAGAACCATGCATTAGAAGTTGCAAGTGTCAAAGTCGACTACATAGAAGAATAGTTTCAGACATAGGTACATTGTTTGAAGGAATCTCAAGATATACTAATTCTTTTGAAGAGTTTTAACTTGGAGGAGGTGTGAAAACTTTAGGAGTCACCTTTTATAAAGTTTCATTAAAAACTTTACACATCTAATCAGTCAATGAGTGAATTAAGTGCAGCAGACTTTTCTGTGTAATGAGTTTCTTCACAATTGACTCAAGTCTTGATAGTTTGGCAATAGATTTCCAAATTGGTTGTGTTTATGAGTTGTTCTTGATATAGAGGTGCTCTAACATCAAGGATAACTTGTTCTTTTGGAGATTAGTAATCTCCATCAATGGGCATGTTACATAGTATACAAGTAACTGTGTAAGTCATGAATCAAGTAACCCCATCAAGTGACAATAGTGTTGAAAGTTATCCTATAATAGAGCTTTCATCAAAGCATCTACAACATTATCTCGAGTATGAACTTTCTCAAGAATAATGCACTCAGTGGCTAAGCAGTCTCTAATGAAGTGATACCTCACTTCAATGTGCTTGGTCTTTGCATGATAGATGAGATTCTTAGCCAATGCAATGGCACTTTGACTATCACTATGTAAATGAGGTACATGCTGAGGTAGACCCATATCACAAGCAAGAAGAGAAAGCCAAAATGCTTCTTTACATGCCTCACTTATTGCAATATACTCTGCTTCTGTAGTGGAAACAACTCTACATTCTTGAAGATGAGATCTCCAAGAGATAGAACGTCCAGCAAAATGAAAAATGTACCTTGATGTAGACTTATGATTGTCTACACAACCAACATAATTAGAATCTATGTAACCAATAATGGATGATTTCCCTCTACCCATGCATAGACACTTGTCCTTAGTGCCACTTAGATGTCTCAAAATAATCTTGACCACTTCCCAATGCTTCTTGATAGGATTGGAAATATATATGTTCACAACTTCCACTACAAATGCAATGTCTAGTCTCGTAGCTACCATAGCATACATGAGACTACCAACAACAAACAATAAGGAATTTTGGCCATGAATTCCCTTTCCTCATTTGATTTGGGGCAATCATCCTAGCTCAATTTCACATATGTGGGTAAAGGTGTACTCAATGCCTTTCCACCTTGCATATGGAACCTTTGAAGTACTTTGGATATGTACTCACTTTGAGATAAGTATATGCATCTTTTACTCCTATCACGAGTAATGCACATGCCAAGAATATGTTTGGCATCCCCCAAATCCTTCATATCAAATGTCTGACTCAACTTCATTTTTAGAATTGACAAGTCATAAGAGGACTTCCCAGCAATCAACATATCATTGAAATAAAATATCAAGCTACCATCTAAGCATGTCTTTGTGTAGAGACAATGATCCCCATTGCTTTGAGAATAGTTTTGAGGCTTTATAAGGCATCAACCTTTTGGTACCATTGTCTATAGGATTGTTTAAATCCATTTAAGCTCTTCTTCAGCTTACAAACTAGAATTCCTTTACCAAGAACTACATAACCCTCTGGTTGTTCCATATAGATCTTCAAGTGTCAGATTCTGGGAAAAAATGGAGTAGATTCTTCCTAGAAAAATGAATTAATGAATTGTAATGAGCAATCAAAAGGATTATGTGAGAATAAATGTGCTCACACTAATAAGTGTATCAAGGAGTAAATCGACCACTGTATAGTTGACAAAACCAAAAATTATAGAAAAAAATTTTCTGAATATCCTCTCCAAACTGAGCATATGAACAATGTCAAAATATCATAAAAGTGCAACTACTAACATGTTAATGTGCATAGTGAATCACTGACTCCATTGCATATAATTAGTTATCTAAAAGAATCCATCTAGGCTTATCGACCACCTATGAACAACTATCATACATATCCTATGGCGAAGCTGGGTCACTCTTCCACCTCTATCATTGAAGAGACCCCGACATCTCGGTGTCTCCTAGTTAAGAAAACCTCACCATGAACCTCTTTATCAAATATAAAAGGCTTTATTTAAAAAACATAACCGCTATATCAATGACCACCTAGACGTACATAAATGGTATCCATAGAATCATACATAGTGTGTATATGCTCAATTTATGCAGTAAAATGGCATTGAAAGGCTAAAATCACAACCCAAACACTGGTCAACAACACTTGCAAGTGTTTGTCAACTCTGTTCCTTAGGCTCAAAAACCTACATAAATTTGCAGTGGTTGCTACCACCACAATTGAAAATGTTTCAAGAAACTTGTAGATTAATAGCATGGCTGAAAAAATGGCCGCAAAGATGAATATTTTTTGTCAAGGAAGTACAAAAGATCACTTGTCATGATGTTCTTGAACCTATGTAATGAGAACTATGTGTGAAATTACTACCCCAAAATGACTCCAAAAATCACCCCAAAAATGCTTCAAAACAAGCTTTGAAAGCAAACAATAAAGCTTTGATGGAGCAAAACATGTTCAAGGTAATGTTAACCTTAATCTTTCCCCTTCTTTAGACATCACAAGAGTGTATCTTAGTGCAATGAGAGCTTCTCGGTTAAGCGGGATCTGGGGGGAACAAACTAGGATGGGTGACCTCTCAAGAAGTATCGAGACCTCCACCTTCCTTGGGTGGGTGGGCGGGTGCTCGTTTTGCTCGCACAAAGGAACAAAGATTTTGCATCCAAATGATCTGATACCAGTGAAGTATTTTTTTGGCGATGTACCACCCGTTATATCCTAATCAGTTTGGAAACATGGAGCAATTTTTTCAAGAATTCATTGGGGAATTCACTAAGAGAGGGATTAAACACAATTCTGTGTCTTTAATCCATAATTTTAAACAGAACCCTAATGAAACAATGAAAACAACTGCCCGGAGATTCAATCAGTATGTGGATAGATGCCCAGCTGCGAAGAGGCCCACTCAGCAAAAAATGATCTCATTATTCTTGGACGGACTCACGAACAGAACTTAAGAACGCTAGTTTACGTGAAGAGGTTACAAACCCTAAGTGAGTGTCTTCAAGAGTGCATTGATCTAGAAGACAATCTAGCTGAGGACATGAAGAGCATGCCCAACCCCACTAGATCAGAAGACTCTCGGAGTACCATTACATCCAACTCTAGTAATATGGAAGAATTAGCAAAGCTATTAGCAAACAAACTAGGAGTCCAGGGAGAAAGAAATTACCCACACCTAGCCTTAAGGATGCCCATGTTACGGAGATGTAGCCAGTGTGAAGGAGATCACCCCACTCACATGTGTGTACAAGGAGGGACGGGTGCACATTAGACATATCCATACAACAGACAACACCAACAAGGAACCGCTTTGTATTGCCACATAGAACAAAAATACACTAATCACACCACAGAGAACTATCCATTCAATAGGCAGTCACGCCCCTTACAACCACCACAGTATCAACCATACAGATATCCACCTAGAGATCCAGGTAGAGAGATGCCCAGATACAATCCCTATCCAACACTAGCAGGAGCATCGAGACCTTATGGACCAGCACCATATGCACCACCACAACCAGTGTTAGGGCCACAACTGTCACAACCTCAACAAGTAGTACCTGTGAAGTATGCTCAACCAGAAGAAAATTTGGAAAGAGCCATAGTGTCAGCATCGACGACAATCAAGGTGGAATCAACGAACCTTGGATATGAGCTTCCCCCAGGAGATTATTATCCATATGAAGCCAACACGTTAGAGTATGAATCATCTTATGATTCGGCTTATTATGGATACGAAAACTATGACCAGAGCTATGGAACAGAGGCCACAACTCTAATGTATACTGCTCCTAAAGCCCCGCCTCCCATGAGACCACCCATTAGACCACCTGTGCCGAGAGGACCTTGTTATAGATGTGGAGGAGACCATTTTATTAGAGAATGTCCTCGGCCTTACAATCCACCACCCTCTAGGACTTGGGAAGGATATTGCAATGATTGCGGAAAGGAACATCTTTTCAGGGACTACCCTAAGAATCCAACCAAAGTCCAAGACATTGCACCAATTAATGTAATCTAAGTGATAGAAGCATCTGGAAGTGATAAGGAATATACTGTACCTTTAAAGGCCATTACAAGAGCTCAAATGAAAGAACAAAAAGGAAAATAACCAGAACAGGAACAAGAGAGCAAAAGAACGGTAAGCCCCAAGATTCAAATAGTTGAAGATTCTGAGGATCCACGTGAGAGTACCCAGAACATTAAAGCACAGAAATGGAAGGAAAGAAGAGAAAAACTCAAAGATAAATGGATGAAAAACAAAAGTCATGATAATAAGAAACTACAAAAGAACAAAAAGAAGAGGAAATTCAGAAAGAAGTGCCCATTCCACCACCTATCCAAGAAGTAGAGAAACCAGAATCCATTTTAGCTGACCCAAAATCCGACGACCTAGACATGTGGCTGAAAGCTTACCAAGCTAGAATTAAGACTGGACCGAAAGTAGAACAACATGAAAAACTTTACCCACAAGGAGAACTAGAAAAAGAAAGGCTTGCAATATGTCGAAAGCTTATAGAGGTTGCACAAGCAACCCTAGAAAAGAATATTCCAGCCCTCCCAGAGATGAGAATACCAGATAATCAATATAAAGAACATGTCAGAGCCTTGGATAAAGTACCTAAAGGGAAGGATGGCAAGCAAGAGCAAATAAGAACTCAGGATGAACTAATGTCGACCATACCTGACCTAGAAGCTGAATGGCCGAAGGAATTATGGAATAGAATCTGAGAAGAACAATGGAAGAGGAATGGAGCGAGTAAGCCTCCTTTTGAGGAAATAGATGTAGAAGTGTATCAACCAAACCCCAACCTGGAAGAAGTATACGAGGAAGCATCAAGACTCGATAGAAATAGAGAAGAAACCTAGAGCATTTCAACATTGCCTAATTACATGGGAGAATACGAAAAGGAATCTATGATAATACAAGCACCCACAGTACATGGAAAAGGAAAAGGAAAGTCAGAGAAGAGTTCACACAATTTAACAGAACTTAAGAAGACAAAAGTACAATGCAAATTAATCATGGAAGAATAACTTCAGGTGAAACCACAATTATGGAGGCAATTAGCGAGTCAATTAGAATTAGGGCAAGAGAAGGAAGAAAAGGAAGGAAGGGGAAAAGAAAACACATCTAAAATACAAATCCCAGTTGATAAAGTGGGAGAAAGTGAAGGAGACAAAGGTAATACATGTCTACCTGTCACTTACAATGGGTACATGACCAAGGCTATACTAGACATGGGAGCCGGGGTAGGAATCGCCACCAAGGAAATTTGGAGAAATGGGGAAAGCCTGCCTTACGACCCACATGCATGAAGCTCCAATTAGCAAACGGTCATGTGGAGAAACCCTTAGGAATATTGGAAAGAATCAAATTGAATACCTGTGGAGTTGAATTTGAACACACACTAGCAATTTGTAAGTTCGAAAAGGCTAATAATTACGAGATGATATTAGGACGACCCTTCATGAGACAAATGCGAGTAGTACAAGAATGGGGAAGAGATTCATTGTACCTACAACATCAAGGAAATACAACCAAGATAAACTTGCATACATTTGCATATCGAGATGTTCCTCCACTACAATGGAATCCCATACACAAGGAGGAAGACGACTTATCTATTCATAGTGCTAGAACAAGTGACCAATCATGGATGCACGAGGACGCCCAGTTATGGATGTGCAAAGAAGCCAAGAAAGAGGACAGTAAAAGATAGGCGTGGCCAATAGCACATCCTAACTACCGACTTGTAGAGGACCCAAGGTACATGCCGCAAATCTTTCCTGATGAAACCTTTGAACCGCATGGATGGATGGAAATCCTAGAAACCTTAGACGTGTGTGTAAATGAGGAAGTCTTGACAATGAACGAGTGCATAGATGAGGAAGGCTATGATGTAAATCTTTATATGGTTGTCCTTCAAGAAGTGGAAGAAGGGGAAATCTTGGAAAAAGAATGGAAAGAGGCATATGAGAGTATAGAAATGGAACCAAAATTCGATTCCGAAGAAAGCTATCTAGACACCATTCGAACCAAAGAGAGATAGGAACCGACAAAGATCTTGGCAATAGAAGCCGCTCCCAGAGTACTAGAACAAGAAGCAGAAATGAGTAAAATTGGACCAAAACCAGATATGTTTGAAGTTCTTGAACATTTTAAAAGATACGAAGTAGAAGAGAGAAAGATAGCTATTCAAATGCCTAAACGAGAGGCTCGAGACGGAGAAGCATATGACAACAAAGAACAAACAAAAAAATTTATAGTAACAGTGGAGGACGGAGACGAAAGATGCACATACATAGGAAAAGATGTATCAGTAGAAGAGGAAGAAGAACTCATACAACTAACCCGAGAATATCGAGACGTATTCGCATGGACATATAAGGACCTCAAGGGTGTGGAACCCTCGATTTGTTCTCATAGGATACCAATGACAACAGATGCAAAACCATCAAAACAACGCCCTTATACATACAATGAGATCTATGCTGCTAAAATTAAGGAAGAAATAGACAAATTACTAGCAGCAGGATTCAAATATGAGATAGAACATACCGAGTGGGTATCGCCACTAGTAGTTGTGCCTAAGAAGAATGGAAAACTGAGAGTGTACATTAACTTGAAAAAAGTGAACACAACCACCATACGTGACAGTTACCCACTACCCATCACTGACCATCTGTTGGAAAGGGTCGTAGGAAAAGAAGTCTATAGCTTCTTAGATGGATTCTCAGGATACAACCAAGTAGCTATTGCTACTAAGGATCAACATAAGACCACATTCGCGACCGAATGGGGAGTCTATGCTTTTCGAGTGATGCCTTTTGGACTCACGAATGCACGAGCTACTTTCCAACGATTGATGTGTCATGTTTTCAAGGAATTCCTCAAAAAGAGCATGGAAGTATATGTAGATGACCTATGTACATACTCCATTCAAAGACACGATCATATTCCTAAGTTGAGAAAGATATTTAATAAATGTAGACAGTATAGAGTCTGTTTAAACCTAGAGAAGTGTGTCTTCATGGTAAGACAAGGAAAGATCCTAGGACACATAGTCTCTAGGAATTGAATATCCACGGATGAGGACAAGATTAAGGTTATATTAGAGCTTCGTAGACCAAAGAATGCGAAAGAGGTGCAAGCATTTATGGGACATTGTGGATATTACCATCGCTTTATCCACATGTATGCCATAATAGCCAAACCTCTATATGGGCTATTAACTCAATTCACTTGGACAGAGGAATGTGAGAGGGCATTCAATGAGTTAAAGAAGAGGCTTAGCACGGCTCCAATTCTAAAAACGCCGAATTGGAACAAGCCTTTTCATATTCATCTTGATGCTTCTAATTACGCAATAGGATGTATCTTAGCCCAACCAATCGATGAAGGAAAATTAGATCATCCAATTGCCTATGCAAGCAGACAACTAAATCAAGCTGAAAGGAATTATACCACTATCGAGTGAGAAGGATTAGGAATGGTCTATGCAGTGAAGAAATTTAGACACTATCTCTTAGCGAACAAGTTCAAGTTTTTCATAGACCATCAGGCTCTATTGTACCTAGTCAATAAACCTTGCAACACTGGAAGATTGGTAAGATGGTTCCTACTATTAATGGAGTTCGACTTTGAGGTGATAGTAAAGAAGGGAAACACCCATGTGAGAGCGGATCATCTTTCAAGGTTAACACACGGAGAACCACCAAATGGAGTACCTGATGATCTGCCAGACACTTATTTGTTTATTCTAGAAGTTTGTCCAAAGTGTGCAGAAAAATTAATTCCTATACTTACATGGTCCACAACACTCTATTAATAAGGAAAGTAAAAAGGAAATTTTACAATCAAGGAACTTGCATATTATTGCGGGAAGCGTGTACTATAAGGAACCCAATGGGGTATTGCTAAGATGTGTCGAGGAGGACGAACAAGCGAAGCTAATCGAACAAACACATGTGAACAAATGGAGAACACACCAAGGGACTCATGGAACCATCAGGGAATTAAAAAGATTAGGAGTATACTGGCCTGAGATGCCCAAGAATGTCCATGACTATGTAAGTAATTGTGCAGAATGCCAGGAGACAATCCCAGAGGATCATATGTCCATACCAACACCCAATTGGAGTAAAACATTGGTGAAATTCCTAAAGACAAGAGAACATGATGAAGGAGTTAGCTTGGCTAGAAAACGATCCCTAGAGGAGATGAGCAAGGATTATGTTCTCATAGGAAGAAACTTGTTTAGAAGAGGAAAAGACAACCAATTACGATTATGTGTTCATGAAGGAGAGTATTTACCCATATTAGAGAATGCACATGTAGGTGCAGTAGGAGGTCCTTTTTTCGCCGAAAGAACTGTAAAAATGATCCTTTTCGCGGGCTTGTGGTGGCCAACTTTACATATGGATGCTCAAACATATGTACGAAGTTGCGAGACATGCAAGAGAGCTAAATAACCAATTCGGAGAGATGACATGCCATTGCGACCTATGGTTTGTGCGAGGGCATTCTCTAAATGGGGTATTGACTTCATAGGACCCATTAACCCGCCAGCCAAAGGATCACATGTTGAGTACATCATTGTAGCCACTGACTACTTGACAAAATGGGTTGAGGCGAAGGCTACTAGAAAAAACGATGCTCACACCACTGCTAAGTTCCTTTTTGAGCATATATTAACTCGTTTTGGATTACCAATTGAGATTGTGAGTGACTGAGGAACGCACTTCCTTAACGAAGTAATAGAATCCCTAATGAATGAATTTTTAGTGATCCACAAAAAATCAGCCCCATACCATCCCCAAGCCAATGGTTAAGCGAAAAGTTCCAATAAGGTATTATGTACAGTATTGACAAAGATTGTCAATAATGGGAGGTATGATTGGGACAAACAATTGCACCATGCAATTTGGGCCTTCCGAGTAGCATACAAGACTGCGATTGGAACTACCCCATTCAATTTAGTGTACAGGCAAAATGCAATTCTGCCAATTGATTTTTTAATCCCAACTTTGAGAGTAGCCCAACAATATGAATGGAATAGACATGAATTGTCCCAACAACTAGACCAAATCGAGAAGTTACATGAAACTAGGTTACAAGCGGTGGCAGGAATCTATGCAGCCAAGAGAAGGCAAAAGGCATATTATGGTGCACATATAAAAGACAAAGGACTTAAAGAGGGAGACTTAGTCCTGGTTTACACCTTAAAGCAACATGCCAAGAAGTTACAAAAATGCGGATATGGACCTCTGATCATCAATAGGATCTCTACTAGTGGAGCAGTTAACCTAGCCACCTTAGATGGAGACATTCTTCCTAACTACATAAGTGGATGCAAAGTTAAACGGTTCGTGGAGCCATTGACAGATCAAATGCTAGCACATCTAGTAGGTGCTCAAAATAGGAAGAAAGAGGAAGAACAGATTAGAGAGGAGGCCCGACAAGAAGCCCTAGAACGCATCAAGAAAAGGAAAGAATGGATTAGGCAAAGAGATGAACGGTACCTCCAAGGAGAAGAACCTATCCCTATGGCTAACTACCAAGTCCATACATCTGACACGAATAGAGCTCACAGGTCACAACCTTACCTAAACCTAGGGATTGGAAAGTCAGAGTACAAATTGATAGATGCATTGATAGACTCAAGAGCAGGACTTAGTTGCATACGTAATACAGTCATAAAAGATCTTGAACTCATTATGACGCCCACAAAAGCTCAGATGATAGGAATTGGAGGTCAAATCATAGAATGCATGGGAGCAACTAATGTATCCCTTTACCTAGGAAATTCTTCCATGGAACAACGAGTATTAATGTGCAGAGATGAGGATTTAATAGAAGATTTGATCCTAGGATAGGATTGGATCATTGAGAATGAAGTCAGCATCAACCTAGCTCAAGGCTATATTTCAGCCAAGATAGGGCACAAGGAAATTTTTAGTCTATTAGGAGAGAAGCCTTTACTCCAACCAACCACCATCGCGAGTGTGGAAAGATGCAAAAAAGAGCTAGTAGAACATGATTCCAGTCCCCATACCTCAGAAACCAGTCTAGAAGAAGCAGGGAGCTCAAACCCTAATGTGTCCAAGGAAAAGTTGATACCACCCTATTCAATTGATGAACGGCCAAACAATCAAAATCCCTCATAGGACAGAAGGATCACCATTGTGGAGGACAACATTCAGATACTCGCATCAAGGGGAGAACAAATTCAAATGGGTACGCAAAGATCAAGTACAGAAATCAGAAACGTCATCACCAAATCATAACAAGTCAGCATCACAAAAATCTGAAACAACACTACTCTTGCAAGTATGGCTCCCTAAGCCTTTGGTTGAAGCTTAGAAAGCACGACTGTAGATATGGATTCCCAAGAAGGTGAAACAAGCAGCCAAACAAGAGATACGCAATCAGGAGAATACATTACATCAAAACATTCGAATGAAAAAGCAAAAACAGACTCGTCCTAGACACATGAAGAGTAGAGCCTCTAATACGAGGACACTAGAGGAAACCAAGAGAACACATGAAGCCCGAGGAATCAAACAATTGCAACGACATCTCAAAGCGACAACGAGAGGGATTTGGAAACCCAAGCGACTGCAAGGAATGGACCATCGAAACAACGGAGTTTCCAATTGCCCTCATGATGTATCACATGCACCTAAAGTATGCATAATAGAGCCACATTACAAGGCCAAGCATTCTCATGATATACATGAGAACATTAGTGGTGCACATTCTTCAAGGGGAATTAGGGCATAGCTTCAACTCTCTTAGGAATGGACATACTATGTACATAAATAAATGCTTTGGCTACACTAATGCTTGTTTTCTTTCAGGAAAATAAATAAAAAGATGTGGTAAGAGATCTCACCTATAGAACCATGGGAAACGGAGTGATGGAATGACAACAAATCACTGCAATGCACTACACAGTTGCTACACTTTCCATTGAAGCTAATGCGCTTTTCCTTATAAGTGCAGATGGCTTCTGAAGATTTTGAAGCAACAGTACAAGAGGAAGTACTGGAATTTCCTCTCCAGAGTATCACCAAGGCAAAGGGACACTAGTTTCGAGAAGATCAACCGACTGGGGAGTATCTCTTCCTGGCGACTATCAAAATCATGGATACAGATCATCAATTTCCGATCATGTCCCAGGATTTCAGAGTAATACATGGACTCCCGTCTACGATAGACATCATGAAGAAAGCAGGCATACACAAATATTTTGAACTGCCGATCTATAAGCCCGACTTCCAAAGATGCACTCAAGTCATGAATACCTTACAGCCAGCACTGCATGATCCATTGGTGCCAGAGGCTAGAGTGATGGATAAAGTAGGAGAATGGGTAGTCATCGAATTTACACATGATTTGATCAAGGAAGCTTTTGGATTGGAAAAAGATGGCCACACAGTATTAAAAGAGGAGAGCCGCGGGGCAAAGACGAGAACCTTCATGGACATCAACAAAATTGATATAGAAGATGAAGTCAGACTCATCCATCAGCACTTCTGCTTCCCAAATATGCATCGGTATACGGCCCCTCAAAAGATAATTGTCCAACTGCTCTCACATGCAATCAAGCAGATTGGAAATCAAATCAATCTAACTCCTTACATACAGGAAAGACTATTCGAAGCAAAGAAGCAATGGAATAATAAGAAGTTCCTCAATGGAAGCGTCGCTCTCACAATATTAATTTACCATGCTTTAGGCATTAGAGAGCACCTACAGGAACTGCCACCTTCAACTGCCATCGCTAAGTATGCCAAAATTGCCACAGTTCCTAAAAAGAAAAGGGGAGTCAAGATAGTGGAAGAGGCAGAAACTAGCTCTCAACCCAAAATGAGAGGCACAAAGAGATTGAGGGAAGTAAAGCAAGTGGAAGAGGAAGCTCCAACAACGAAAAGAGTGCATGTGCTTCCAAAGACAAGAATTGAAGATCAAAGGCCGCTTATAGAGGAAGATTTAACTCAAGCCCTCGAGGATACACATCAATATATAGAAGGGCAAGTCAATTTACCAGTACAAGGGCACCATTATCAGCAGGCCCAATAGGAGATAGAGGCCAAAAAGAAGCTCACAAAAGTACACCGCTACAAGGAATTACGGTTGGAAAATTCAAGCTCATCTTCGGATGCACAAGAAGAACCCGAAACCTCATTGTTAAATGTAGATATTCAAAGTGAATCAAAGGATGATGGACAATGGGTGGAATTAAATGCGGTCGACTACAATGAAGAAGAAGAGGGCATGAAGATAAATGACAACTTCGTCCACCCCACTCAAGGCACCACAAGCAAGGAAGCAAACCAAGAAGGGACACATGTCCTCAAAATCAATGAGACTTCCACAATTCTTATCAAGGAGGCAACACCCATGCGTGAGGTGTCAATCAAGATACCAAAGAAAGAGCCTCAAGAAGCGACACTAGAAGAAGAAGAACCCTTCACACCAATAAGGGTCGTGGTAGAACCCTCCCCCATGGATGTCACATTTCAAGGGAGTGCCACAAAAGTTATTGATTTGGATGAAGAAGAAAAAGAACCAAAAATACAACTACAAATTCAACAACCCCACAATGAAACCATCCATGTAGAGCAAGGAAAAGATGTGCAAACTGACGAAACTCCAAGCATACCTAGGACACGGTTGAATGTGGACATCGCTCAACTCAAGCCAGTAGTGCAAAACATGATCAGAACCGCAATGGACACACAACAATTAATGCTTGAGGCTGATGAAGACTATGATCAAGCGATGCAGGACAAGCATAAGCTTCAAGAAAGGAGTAAGAATCTTTCAGCAGAAGTAAACTATGCTAGAGAACAAATACAACAGAAACAAAATGAAGTTCAAGAGTTCAAGCAACAGTGCAAAGCTCTAACCATGGAAAATGAAGAATTGAAAGCACAACTACAGGAATTAACAAAGAAAATTGAAGCTAGAGAGGCTGAGAAAACGAGGATGAACGCAAGAAGCAAAATACTAGAATCACAAATAAAGGTATACATGGAAGAGGTAGAAAACCTAAGGAACCGAAACAAGGAGCTCATGACAGCTCTTCTAAGTGATCAACCCGTTGAAATTCAGGGAAGACCGGAAAAGGATATCAAAGACTTGGAAGAAAAGATAGCTAAGTATGAAGATCAGCCCAAACAGGCGTAGACCACCATTGCCGAATGGGAAAAGAGGTACATGGAAGACACCGTGGCTCTCAAGGCAAAATAGAAAAAAAGCTGAGAATAGATACCTCTTGCACTGTAAAGAAGACACAGATCAACTCACGAAGTGGTAGAGGAAATCCAAAAGAATAAGGAAACAATTTTGCAAGCACAAGAAGAAATTAGGCAAAAGAAGGAAATGATAAAGCAACTATAGGATCAACTAGCACACAAGGAAATTGAGGGGACACCAGTAGTTCCAAAATCCGCAGAGGCTACTTAGGACACTGAGGTGCATCGTCTCTCTCCCCCCTTGTATCATTCGCCAATAAGGGAGGAACAAGAGGTCCAAATTGAACATAATACTCGGGACATTGCAAAACTGAGCCGATTGGAAAGGACACTACTGGTGTCCCAGCTTACTACTGAATTCGAAGATCAGATAATTGAGGTAATGAAGGAGTCCCAAATCGAAAGCAAAAATCTGGATCAAATTTTGAAACCTTTCAATGTACCATATGGACTACTTAAAGAACAAACACGATAATATATTAAGACTACGAAGAATAAAGATCCAGACCACAACCTCCAGTTCAGCCAAGATACCTTCAAATATACTCAAGAAGAATTAGAAAAAGCTGATCCCATACAGAGACGCAATTTTTTGGAAAAGAATCCTACATTACGTTTACAATGGGAAGCATCACCACATGTGCTTCAGGTCAATCCAGCATTTTGTCCAGTACCCCGCAGACACTCTTGGTCGTAATTTTGGGAAGGATAGTGCCAGGGGAGCATCAATAATCAATGGTTGAATTACCCATTGTTACCTAGTCCGCCACATAACTACCTACCAACGGAAGAATATATGGTAAAAACAATAGAATTTTGGATTGCACGCTGTGCGACTGTCCTGGACTTAGTAGTTAAAATGACCAATAGGATTTTCAACATGCTATTAACTGTAATTAAAGTTTTCCAGCATGCAAAGTACACTTTTTTGAATTTCATCGGCATTACACAAGGATCCGAAGCGCTGTTTTTTAATCTCTCCACTATTTCGAGCCGCTTAACCCTGATGGCATATTATTCACGGCTTATGTTTTTTCCATCAACATACATGCAGACTTTTGAAGAAGCATTTTTCATCGGCTTCTTCGAAATAGATTCGGAAATTTTTTTCAAGATGACTTCAAACCTAAATGCACGATTGGTAGCGTATGAAACAAGTTTTTTTGCAGATCACCGACAAGCACCAGAGGATGGCGTCAAGTCCAATAGTGGAAAGAATTTATGTTATGTCATGCTAATTTGCTGAATCAAAGAGAGCAGGCAGCCATCCAAACCTATTCACGTCGCCACAAAAAGCCTGTCGGGGATGACAGAGTTCAAGCGGAGGGACGTGTGGAAGGGGAATCGAGCAAGAAGAGAAGAAGAAGAAGATCAAAGTCAAGAACCACTCAATGAAGAAGGAAGATCATAAAGTGAAAGAACCATCCTCTACCCAAAGCCCCGCAGGGGCACGCATCAGGCAACAACGCGAAACAGCCACGTCCTGAGGAATGGAATTAAAGAACAATAAGAACCAGGACATTTCATGGGAAGGACGGACCAGGGCCGGGAACTATACATGAAGAAGTGCACAACAATATTTGGCAGGTAGTAATCCTTCCGCTATTAGCGTGCGTTGTCAACAAAGTAAACAGGCTCAAAGCAATACAACAGGTCAGATGTGTGAAGACAAAGACAAATCAGAAGACCAAAAGTTAGAAAGGGGTAGAGGCTGAAAAGTTGAAGAGGGTGACTAAGAACAACACATTCCTAGTCACTTAGCGTGCGTTGGCAACAAGATAAACAGACTCAAAGCAATGCATTAGGCCCAGAGGATGTGAAAGAAGAATCAAGATCAGGGCCATTGAAACGTAATTCCAATCTAACAAACAAGAAAAACCAACCAGGAGATGCATGTGGAAAACAAGTTGAGGACAAGAAGTAAAGCCTGTCAAGGGACGGCAGAGACAAAGAGGAGGAGAGTGTTGCAGAGTAGAGAAGCATAAAAGAAGAGCCCCAAAATTTTCAAATTAATGGGCATGATTTTTCTTCTTCAAAGTCTTAGAGAATTCCCTCAAGCCATGTAAATGCACTAGAGGAGTCCTCTAGTGGCATAATCCCATCTTGTAGTAAAATATCCCTTGTAAATTAGTAGGAAATTCACTTTTTAGTAATAAAGTGCCGGTCTCTTGTGTGAAAGGACCAAATTTAAGGCACATGTATATAAGTCACTTTGTGACTCTTTGTAAATACTTTTTGCCATTGTGAAGAAGGAGAACTCTTGAATCTTGAATTCGCCTCTTTCCTGCAGTTTTCCATCTTCTCTTTGATCTTCTATGTGTGTGTAATGCTTGGAATGTGTGTGTAGGACTGTTATCTACCCCTCCCCACTGTTTTTGAGCGACTATAGTGTGTGTGTGAGCTTGTAGGAGTTGTGGTGTGAGTGAGGGTGCTTCCCACCATTCACTAATTTGGTCATAACTTGAAGCATGATTTTCAGGATCGAGTGAGATGTGTCTCGTCGAGAGCTTCGAAAGGAGTGCTCTGTTGACTATATTCAAAGCTTGGAGCTGGGAGAAATCCTCGAATTACTGAAAACTCCTGTAAGTGGTATCAGGGCAGACACTTTTAGTCTTTTAGTGAGTTAGAGAGGTGAATTAGTCTCTTCTCATACATATCAACTGAACCACATCATTCTCCATCATGTGTGCACGTGTCCTCATACACTTGGTTAGGTCATTTGATTGGATTGACATATAAGCGTGTGTCAATTTCCCACTATACGCACTTGTGTTGCAAATGAGGTTTAGTCTCTTTGGCACAAGTCCTTGAGTCTTCTTGACTCAGGTACAAAGATGTCTCCTTAGTACATGAAAGCAATGGTTGAATAGCATCTTCCACAAAAACAACATCACGGCTAGCCAAAATGCATTTAGTTTGTGGATGATACAAACGATAGCCTTTACTTTCAGAACTGTACCCAACAAAAATACATTTTACTGCTTTATCATCCAATTTTCTGAGATGTTTTTCAGGCACTAATGCATATGCCAAACAACCAAAAACATGCAAATGAGCAACAAATGGCTTGCGATCATGCGAAGCCTCATATCGAGTGATAGACTGCAGTGCTTTAGTGGGAGACGCTTGTACTAGCGAACAGAAACTGGTATATACCTTTGGCACAAAAAGACAAAATAGCCTGCACAAGCATTACAATAGTGCGATTCTAAGATTGCAATCGGAGGAGTGTCGACGGTGCCCTAGACGAAGCGGCGACCTGCTCTGATACCAATTGTTGGAGTTAGATGTCTGTGGGAGCACACGAACAACACAAGGAAGAAGAAGAAGCTTGGAGCACAACACACAATACTGAATGTATTACTAGAGATTGTACAAAGATAAGTATCCCATTAGGGCAATAGGCATATATACAAGCCAGGGGAAAAAAACCTCCTAAAGAGGGAAAAAAGTGCCCCGACGGTCCTAGTGTGTTCACACACATCACTACCTAAATATATCAACATACATCTCATTTTGAAGAATTCCTTCAAGAATGCTTGGAAGTATATGTAGATGAGCTATGTGCATATTCTAAGGTATGAAGTCAGCATATATCAGATCTTAGATGGATTTTTGACAAATTCTAAATTTGTACGGTCTACCTAAAACATTAAAAGTGTATATTTATGGTGCACGAGGGTTAAATCCTTGGGCACATCATCTTTAAACATGATATCTCCACTGATGAAGAAAAGTTAAAAATGATTGCTAAATTATAAAAGAAATATTTCTAAAGAGGTTCAAGCATTCATGGGCCATTGTGGCTACTATCACTGGTTCATTGACATGTACATTGTCATTGCCAAACACATTTACACATTAATCATTCAGTTTGAGTGGAACAAATAATCTGCACATTCTTTTCAAGATTTGAGTGGACCAAGATTGTGAACATTCCTTTCAACACTCCTTTCATGGGCCATTCTAGCTACTATCACTAATTCATTCACATGTACATTGTCATTGCCAAACCTATTTGTGCATTAATCAATCACTTTGAGTGGACCAAAGATTGTGAACATTCCTTTAAAGATTTTGAACATTCCTTCAAGATTGTGAACATTCCTTTCAAGAGATGTGAACACCGATCTTAAGAGTGCCAAACTTGAATAAGTAGTTTCATATTCATGTGGATACTTCCAATTATGCTATTGGTTGTATTTTAGGACAATCGATTGATGAAAAGAAAACTTGATTTCCTTATGTGGATACTTCCAATTATGCTATTGGTTGTATTTTAGGGCAATCGATTGATGAAAAGAAAACTTGATTTCCTTATAGACTATTTCAGTGAGTGATTAAATAGTATTGCGTGCAACTATGCCACGATAGAGAACTAAAGACTTGGAGTGGTCTACACAATGAAGAAGATTGTACACTCCCTATTTTCTAATAAGTTTAAGATTTTTGTAGACCACCAAGCACTCCTGTAATTAATCAATGAATCATGTGCCACATTATAGCTAGTTAAATGGTTTCTACTAATGAAATATGACTTTGAAGTTGCAACAAAAAAAGGAAAGACTCATGTTCAAGCGGACCATATTTCTAGATTGCCCAATGGAGAAGCAGCAAGTGGAACAAATGATGACATTCTTGATGCATATTTATTTAATTTGGAAGTTGTTGCTAGGTGGGAAAATAACCTAGTGCCAATCATCACATATGGATGCAACCATCCGTATGTTAGAGTGTCACATTGAAGATCCATGAATCTCAACAATTCCAAATCAATGCTACTTTTCTATATCATCGGCACAACCAAGGAACACTTTATTGTTGTGTGGAAGATGCAAAACACAACATGTTAATTGAGAAAGCCCACAAGAGCATACTAGTTTTCCACTACTCGAGTTCTTACACACTAGAAAATTTGAAAAGAGATGTTGTACACTTGCTATCTATGGACAAAGATGTAGCACTTCATGCACTCAATTGCAAAGTCTACGAGCATCAAATTCTAGTTGAGCATGTTACATTGCACCGATTATCTGCTAACTTTGAATGGAGTCCACCTATGGTCGAATACCACAATATAGCCAAGCTACCAAAAAAAGATGTCTACATCAAGACAAGGCTCTTTCAAGCACAACGCAATGCACTATAAATTGATTGGGAATCAATTGTATAAGTGTTGGAAAAACAACTTTCTCTGTATGTCCATGAACCAAAATATTTTCCATTATTAGAAGAAACCAAGTCAAGTGTGGGTTGGGGACACTTCTCCCCAAAAAGAATGAAGCAAATGCTAATGTTTCTTTGGTGACTAATGATGAGAATGGAAATTGAGAATGATGTCAAACAATGTGACATGTGGGTACAAGCGGATTGGAGGATATTCCCTCCTAAAGACAAGTGGTCCTATGTTGATAGCGAAACACCCAGCCTTTGAACTTTGCAGTCTTGGTGGATTCTTCAAGAATCCTTTCTAGTGTTCCAGAGGTCACAAACACACAAACGCACACACACACACATATGTATGTATATATATATATATATATATATATATATATATATATATATATATATATATATATATATATATATATATATATATATATATATATATATATATATATATATATATATATATATATATCCCTGACATCCATAAAAGCTTACAACATATCATTTGGATGAATATTCTACCCAAAAAGGTTTCAACAAAGTGACCGCTTCCTTTCTAGACATTGTAAAGGTGACTAGAGGGCACTTTTTTGAGATGAATTGCAAAATTTTGATATGGAAAAAAGTCAATGTTAGCTCTGTAAGGAAATAGATATCAATTCAATCTAAATTCAATTCTTGGGTCGCTGCAAGATTCCTGTTCACATACCAAAAGGGTGACCTTGCAAGGCTCAAATTCTCATTCTCTTCATCTATTGGCATGTTATGGAAATAAATATTCCATACTAGCTACATATATATTTTCATCCCAACATCCCTTTACAACACTTTGAAATAGACCCTAAAAAAAGGGGACTCATCTCTAAAAGTACACTGAGAATTTCACAAGATGATGGAACAGGGTCTATAAGGGATCCATGATCTTCATCTCCTGTGCAAATGTAAGTGAATTTTGATATGGCATGAGAATTTATATCCCATCCTTCACACATGTGAAATCTCATTGTCAAACTTCTACATTAGTTCCCATTTTCTTCCCTCCAAAAATGGAGGCTCATCAAGATCTTACATGCATGTGGGCATGCCATGGGGATTTTTTTGGACTTTTATGAGCATTCATGAGCCACATTATCTTATATATTCTGTTGTTTGGACTTAAGTGTTCTTATATATGGAAACTTCACTATTCATAAATTAGGGAGAGAGAGAGAGATCTCACATCTCCTCACGCATATGTAGTTGGAGGGGGCTGAGTATGCTTTTGTATCGGAGTTCATATGCAAAGTCATCTAGGTAGGTAAGCCTGTAGGAACAACTTATGTACTTGCATGTTGTTCGTGCATTATGGAAGATAGATAATGCTCTAACACCATTATAATGCTTTGATATAAATATAAGGATGTAAACATTCTTTCTACGAAGATCTATAGTAGACAATGCCAAACAAACCACACAAAGATTAATCTCTCCTAATCCTCCCGACCTCGCTCGGGCCCTTGTGAAAATTGTGAGTCTCCCCTTTCGGAGTCCTCTCATACTACCTAAGGAGGTGATGATCCATCAAGTTCCACGTGTCACAAATGCCCATAGTGTGACATCTATTCATGAAAAGTTGGATGGTTCCAACTACCCTTTGCAAGTGTTGATATATTTAGGTAGTGATGTGTGTGAGCACACTAGGCCCACTGGGGCATTTTTTTCCCTCTTTAGGAGGTTTTTTTCTCCTGGCTTGTATATATGCATATAGCCCTAACCAGTTACTTATCTTTGTACATTCTAGTGGTAATACATTTAGTATTGTGTGTTGTGCTCCAAGCTTCTTCTTCTTCCTTGTGCTGTTCATGTGCTTCCATAGACCTGGAACTCCAACAATTGGTATCAGAGCAGGTCACCGCTTCTTCTAGGGTGTTGTTGACACCTCTTTGGACACAGTCTTAGAATCACATGAAATTTGGTGAGCATACTTAGGGTGATTAGAAGATCAAAACATCTTCGTTCTGTGGTGCCAAAATCATGATCTGAGCTCATTTCGCACTCCGAATGCACTATCACAGTGCTTGTGCAAGCTATTTCATCTTTTTGTGCCAAAGATATATACAAGTTTCGGTTCGCTAGTATAAGCGTCTCGAAGTCTACTACAAGTTTAACAGAACTCGATTTTGTTGATGACATGCTAATCACTCATCCTCATGAGAAGTATATTGCTGATTTCAAGGCTGATTTGCATGCCTCATTTGAGATGTCTGATTTGGGGCATTTGCATCATTATTTGGGCATTCAATTTATGCAGGTTGATGGAAAAATAGCTTTGTGTCAAGCAAAATATATTGACACAGTATTGTAGCATTTTGGCCTTGAAGACTACAAACCTATTGGCACTCGAATGGAGACAGGTCTATGATTTATTCTTCATGATGTTGGAGATGCATTTGATGTTGCTCTCTATCAGTAGGCTATTGGATGCTTGATTTACTTATGCATTACTTGGCCAGATATTCAATTTGATGTCTCAAAGATGAGCAGGTTTATGCATTGCCTAGGTGTCAAGCATTGGTAGGTGGTTAAGTGAATCTTTCCCTACTTGAGTGGTACCCATCTACTTGGATTGTTTTATCCCAAGGGGGGGATCACTACCACCAGATTTATATGCTTTTTGTGACTCTGAGTGGGCTAGTTTCTATGACACTCATGTGTCCACTAGTGGCTTTTGCTTCATGCTTGGTAGCTCATGCATATCTTGGTTGAGCAAGAAGTAGCCTATTGTGGCCACTTCCAATTGTGAAACTTAGACAATGACTATTGAGTGTGTGGCTCAAATGGCTTATGGTTGATTTGGGTGTTGGTTAGTCTTCTGCCACCACCATCTTCACTGAGAGTTAGAGTGCATTAGCAGTTGCGAGGAACCCTATGTTCCATGCTGGCACTAAGCACATTGAGGTGCATTATCATTATGTCAGGGAGAGGTTCTCTTCGGGAGAGATCAATTTGGTATATGTTCCCATGCAGGAGAACATTGCAGACCTTTTCATGAAGGCTCTGCCTAAGGAGAACTTTGAAGCTTTCCGCAAAGCTTTAGGCTTACTTCCTTTTGTGGATTGATTCCACATAGCTTGGCACTTCCTTATACATGTGTGCCAGCTCCTTGTTCATCGCATCACTCCTAGGGGATTTGTTAATATATTTAGGTAGTGATGTGTGTGAACACACTAGGATTGTCGGGGTACTTTTTTCCCTCTTTAAGAGGTTCCCCCCCCCCCCCTTGTATATACATCTATAGCCCTAATGATTTACTTATATTTGTGCATTCTAGTGGTAATAAATTCAGTATTGTGTGTTGTGCTCCAAGCTTCTTCTTCTTCTTTGTGTTGTTCGTGTGCTTCCGCAGACCTCGAACTCCAACATTGGACATATGTCATGTGTCATGTTCTGGTAGCACAAGAATTGTAGAACATTGTGCATGTTACTAAAATACATCATATTTCATGCACAAGTAACACGTATGTAGCTGATATAGTTGACATAGAAGATGTTACTAGCTCGATTTTTGTTCTGATTTTTTCCATTAATATGTCAAGTGCAACATTATCACACTTTTCCACTACAATCAAACTTTGATGCAATTGCATGGTTTGATTGTTTTTCTTGTCAATGATTCCATTATCATGCATATTTTCTTGTGCATAAAAATCCAATTATGCTTAGGATACTCTTTTCACACTATATTGAACAAGGAATAAGGCTTATGTTGCTTACCCTTAAAAACTATTAGAGAGGGAGCATCTCAATGAAGGTGAATTTATGGATAATTTTCTAACAAATGTCAAATATTTAAAAGATAATTTGACTATTGTTATTGGGCTAGTTGATTCTTGTTAGACTTTTGCTTCTATTCGTTGTTTAATGATGGAAGGAAATCCCAATTTCTTTTAATTTGAAGAGCTAATTACTAGGAATTTTACAAGAGTATCAATCAAGGTAGAACAAATCCATTATAAATGTTGTAGATCAAGCTTTTGGTGTGAGTTAGAAGGACAAGGGTAAAGATGGTTGGCATTTCTTATAATAAGAAAAAATTTATCAATGTTGCGTAATCAAAAGAGAAAAAAACAAACATGAGAGTAACGTAGATATCCAGAAACGATTTTGAGAGTATTATAAGGAAAATTGATCATGTTATAGAGACTTTTCCCATTACTAAAGAGGAAAACAAAACAGAAGTTGGAATAGTTTTTGCAAATGCATATGGATCTACGGTTACGTTTTCTAAATTTGTGCTGAATGCCACACGATATATTTATAATTCATCATCTCATGATCATTTTATGTATGTTTTTGATTCAAATGCTTAGTATTCTAATACTGGTGTAGCCAGAAATAATAACTATTAGTGTAATTTTTTCACTTCACTTTTTATTATTAATGACAATTAATAATGGTACTACCTTATTTTATTATAAATTTTCTACAATCTATGGATAGTTTTTTGGTATATTTTGATAGTGATGTGTGAACACACTTAAGAACCTTGAGGCACTTTTTTCCCTCTTGCATAATTGGATTTTGGGGAGTGAGTTAGTGAATGTTTTTTTTTTCAAATGAGAAGGATTGACCCATTAGCATTAGCCCAAATCTTGGTTTCACTAGGCCTTGAGCCATTTTAGGAATGAAAAGCAAAGGGTTAGGTCTCTTGATAGTATCATTTTTTTAGAGTGGGACATCTTCCATCTTAAGAGCTTGTTGAATCACTTCACACATAGAAAAAAGAACCATTCTAGAGTTCCACGATTGCTCAAGGATTGAGAAATCATTGGGAGACATCCCAATGATTTTTTAGTGTCTTTCTGAGCCATTGGGTTTCTAAAATTTGAGTAGGAGAAAGGATAGTGCGCCAAAGATTTTTGAGGAACCCAAAGGCAATAAAAAAAATGGATCCCCCTGGGTATATAGAAAAGGTTTAGACAATTGTGATTGAATTTTGTTAGGATTTTCAGACCAAGGAAAGTCCATTTCTTATCCAAAATTAGCCACGAATATAATGCATCACTAGAAGCATTGGAAAATTGGAAGAAAAGGGCATGGTCATCGAGGTAATTGTCCTACTCAGAGCAAGTGCTATGTGACTTCTCATAGTGGTTGAGCACTTAATTTGGTATGAACCTTCTTCAAACGTTGGGAAACACTTATTTGAGTTGCCTTGTCATACATTGAGTGTCGAATTCCATTTATCTTACTATTTCAATTGCCCTAAGAAAAGATTGGATACAACAATCAGATTTGGGTATTGGGAGAGTATACGTTCTTGGATAAATGCACATTGTACTTCCACATTTTAGGAAGCTCAATTGTACATTCATTTCATCATATGTTATGAAAGATTTCAAAGGTTAAATGTGAAGCTTATTTTTGTGAAAAGTAAAAGGCAAAAGTGGAGAAATTCTCGTGAGTTTATTAGGACTCAAATCCACGCATCTATTTGAATATGAAAGTTGCCAACTTCAACACATTCATGAAGCAACTTTTCACACATAAATCCAAGCTTATGAAAAATTATGAGAACCAAAAAGGTAACCAATCCTTTTCTCTCAATATAGATAAGAATAAAGGCAACGACAACAAAGGAAAAGGTAAGAAATCTGATGATGAAGGAAGTACCTCTCAAGTCAATATTGCTCAAAGAGGTAGAGGTTCAAGAGGAAGAGGTAGATGAGTTAGACAAGGTAGAGGGAGAGCTCAAAGCTCATCACCCTATGCCATATGTGGTCTATCAAATCACATTAGAGAGAATTACTTCAAGAACCCAAGGATTCACAGAGGAAGAGGATACAATGGAGGAGGCTATCAAAATTCAAGAGGCAAATTCAATAACTCCTATGGATACATCAACAATGCCTGTAACAACAAATCTCAATGAGGATACAAAGGAAGGAAAGACCACAACAGCTGCACAAACGACCAAGCTCAAGAGGATTCACTTCTACTCATGAACATGACAATGAAGAAATGTAAGTCTGATGAGCATGTATTCTATATAGATTTTGGATGCTCAAATCATGTAGCAAGAAATGTAGCTCTACTCTTAGAGTTGGAAGATCCAAATAATAAGCATGAAGTCCAAGAAGGAGATGACACAAGATATCAAGTTGAGAAGATAGGAAATGTGAAGACCTCTAATGGTAACATGAACTTACTAAGTAGAGTCCTTTATATGCTAGCCATTACAAAGAACCTTATAAGTGTAAGCCAGAGTGTTGAGAAAGGTTTGTAGGTGAGATTTACCAAGAATGGAGCCTATGTTGAGGATCCATATCAAGGTTTCAAGAAGATAGCAAAGGGAGAGAAGATAGGTAGGTTATTCATATTTGGACTCCAAGACACAAAGAATATTGGCTTGTTCAACTGTGGCACTTAAACCCTATCAAAACTAGAGGTTTTGCATAAGAGGCTAGCTCACATATGAGAAAGTTTCCTCAAACAAATCAGTAGAGATTAGAGTGTACTTGGACTACCAAATATCTCAAAGCAACACATGATAGACAAGTGCAATGCATGTTAATTTGGTAAGTCACACAAGCAACCATTCACCAAGAAAGGATACATACATAAAGATCTTCTGGAGCTTGTCCACATAGATGTTTGAAGACCAAGCAAAGCACCTTCAATCTCAGGATCAAGGTATTATGTTTCATTTATAGATGATTGTAGCAGATGGACTATCTTATATTTCATGAGGCATAAGGATGAAGTGTTTTAATGCTTTAATAAATGTCTAGCTCTTGTGGAGAGTCAACCCAAGTGGGCCCCACATGAGGGTGATGAGAGCGTGATTAACCTTCTTTGTAATGCCAACAAAACTAATTTGGGTAGGAGGTTAAGGTGTATGTTGGTAGCAAACTACATGAGAGATCTATATGATGGACATGGACATCCTCATGACCATGTCACATAATTTTAGAAAATGCTATGTGTAGAGAAAGTTGACAACTGCTTCATTCAATATGAAGCCTTTGGCCTTAGACTCAAAAGTTGTGCTCTGACATGGTTCCCATCTTTAATGAGTGAGAACTTTGCAAAGTTGGATCTATTTCTAGATGAATTCATTGGAGACTTTTCTAAGCAAGAAGTCGGTCACGGCACCTCACCATTAATCCAAAGTTTTAAACAGTTAGGCTTGGAATCTATGAGATTGACTATTAGATGGTTCAAACAATACATCTCAAGATGTCCCACTCGAGAACTTGTCTCACAAGAAAAGATGGTATCTTTATTTTTAGATGGCATAATTAATCATGAAATGAGAAATTTAGTGTTTATCAAGAGACCATCTAGTGTTGATGAGTGCATCAAATAGTGTATTGACTTGGAATACAACCTAGAGTTAGCTAAGGAATGTCCAAAGAAATGTAGCTCTACTAGTGTACAACCATATTCATCTATGGATGATGTAACAAATAAGTTGTTGACAAAATTGAATCTCCCCTTAGGGCCTAACAGAAAAAATGAGAGGCCTAATCAAAATAGAAATTGCCAACATTGTGGAGATGACCACCACAACAACCACCCAACACTTCTGAATGGTGTAAGATAGAATAGAATATCACTAATCATTCCACTGCATGCTATTACTACAACACACAAGCAGTCTGAAAAAACTCAATCTAACATGAGGCCTCAAACTTATGATAGTGCATCACATTATCAAAGTAATCAAGCACAATTCCATCACAATGCAAATAGGAATGCACCTTACAATGCACAAGTACCTAGAACTCATCCAAATAGCTACTTCTCCTATGGCCAATGCTCATATGCTCAAGGGCAACAATAACAATTCTATGGGCAAGCCCTAGCATAAGAAACAACCTTGCCAACCTGACCGAATTGTTCCACTTCAATATATAGTGGAAAAGAACCTTGAGAGAGCACTTATGCTAGTTGATTCACCAACTAGCTTAGGGAGTAATCAAATCTCATGTGACTATGGGTATGAGAATTATCATGAGGAGCAAAGGAATTACACTTAAGGAAATAATTCGCATTAGAACGAGGGTCAAAATTCATATGACTATAATGTACGAGAATCAATAGGAGTGTGGTATGCTAATCCAGTGCCATGTCCCTAGACAAACTAGTCCACAACTTACACAACCAATTTCTAAGGACACGTGCTACAAGTGCAATGGATATCACTTCATTCACCAATGCCCAATTCTCCAAACCCACATAATTGCTAATACCCAGCAAAGAGGCTTTGTATATTCCATAGGATGTGATTGTACCATGTAATCAAGGTCCTAAAGACTCCTGATCCATAAAAGTAAAACCTCTAAATGTGTTACCACATATTCCGTTGGAAATTGATAGCAACCAAGCAAAACTATTTTACTATTGCACAAGCTAAAGCCCAAGAGGAAAAGAAGAATGAAAATCCTGATTTGAATAAGGATCTATCAATACAAACACCTTAAGTCCAAAGATCTTGCAAATACAAAGATAGAGGAGGGATAAGTCTAAGAAACCAAACGATCAAATGATAGAATCAAGTTTTTAAGAGGGAAAAAGGAAGAAGAAACCCAGTTGGAAGGAAAAGAGATGTAAGCATGTAAAGTCACTTGAAACAAATCTTGAATAAATGACAAACTTACTTTCCAAAACTAACTCTCAACTTCACAATAAAGAACTAGAACTTACAATTAGAGTTGAGGGGTGAGAAAATCTAGTCTCCAATAAGAATGACCAAGCCTACAACATGAATGACAACATGCAAGATCAATATTGGAAACCTCAATGACAGAGGACCCATATATTCTCTTAAAGGCTTATCAACCTAGGATACTGGTGGGACTGTTGATTCAAAATGGGGAGAAATGTTATCCAAGAGTAGATTTGAAACAAGAAAGTTTAGTCATGTGTAGGAGAATGATATAGGTAGCTCAACAATTGTTAGAGAAGGTACCTAATCCTCTTTGTAACACTAGGATACATGATCCATGGTTCGGTCATATGACATATGCGATGGGTTATCCTCATATCCCTATACCATCTTCTCAATCAAGGTGTGTGGTACACCACGAGTGTCTATAAAAACTGATGCAAATTCGAAAAATCATGCCATTCAAGACTTAAATCCTCCTAAGGTGTACACTCCAAAGCCACCCTTAAAGAGCAAAAAAGGAGAATCAGTACAGTTAGAATCACCTATACCTTCTCCAAAATGTGTAAAATTGATTCAACTAGAGAGTGAGAGGCACATGAGATTATCAAAGTTAAAGTTAATCCATTACAAACCTCTCAAGAATTATGGGAACCAATTCAACCTAAAGTTCTAGATGAGAATGATAAGCAAGAGACCAAGCATCAACGAGAGCCAAAACATGTGACTATATTGCCTAAACCAAAAGAAAATGTTTACTCCAAGTTACTAGATATTGGTGAGTCATGGAAAGATCAATTATGGCATAAAGTTCAAGAATAAAAATGGAAGAAAAGGCACGTTTCAAAACCTCCCTTCAATGAGCTCGATGTAGGACAATTCAATACTCTAAATGATCTAGATGTCCAAAGCTTTAGATGTCTTAGAGTGCAAAAATATGACACTTCTTTGTTCTAAGAAGAGTTACCGAAAGAGCTATCAATGAATGCTAGTGGATCTAAATAAAGATAAAGTGTTCTCTCATAGTTGATGAGTTCATCAAGCTAAAACCTCCCTATTGGGATGATATTGCTAAACAAGTAGTTCTAGATCCCAAAAAGGTATAGATGGATATTCAAGTCAAACAGATACCTGTAGATAGAGTCAGTGAGTATAATTAAGGAGATGAGGGTAATACTTGTATTCTAATCACTTTCAATGATGTCACCTCTAAAGAATTCATTGATCTAGGGGTAGGTGTAGGTGTCGATATCAATAGATTCATATGGAAAAAATCTTAGGACATTTAGAAGGTGTAAAATCTTAGCACTTGTGGTGTAAAGTTTGAGGACACTCTTGTCATTCCTTACTATGCATAAGAAGTCAACCCCCTAGTCCTTTGCATAGTATTGGACAAATTGGTAAATAAGGGAATATCAACATAGGAAAAGAAATTGCATCATGCAATTTGGGCTTATTGAGTGGCATGCAAGATGCCTTTGTGCACTAGTCCATTCACATTAGTCTATGATCAACAAGAAATTTTACCAATAAATTTCCTTGTACCTACGAGTGACACAATGGATATGATTGGATGGGAAATGAACTCTTTGAACTAGCAAATAGTCTAGAAAAGATCCAACAGACACGCTTGAGAGCTAAAGCATGAATTTATGTAGCTAAGAAGAGGAAAAATGGAATACTTTGATGTTCACATCAAGGATAAACAATGAAAAGAAGCATATTTAATCCTGATATACATGCATAAGCAACATGTAAAGGAACTACAAAAGAGAGGCTATGGACCATTGGTAATCTATCAGATTCCACCTAGTGGTGTTGTACAACTCGCCTCTTTGGAAGGTGAGGTGATCCTTGATTACATTAGTGGATGCAGAGTGAAGCTCTATCATGACCCATTCACCAAAGCCATGTTGCTTTAATTGCAAAAGGCTAAGGGTAAAAAATTAGAAGAGCAATAAATATGACAAGAAGCTCAACAAAAAGTCCTTGAAAAGATCAAGAAGAGAAACTTGATGCAAGAACGAGCTACAGAATACCTAGATGAACAACAAGACATTCATATGGGAATGTGTGAGATTCAAGACTCTTCCAAAAGAGTTATCTATGGAAGACCGAACACATTGGCTAGTTTAGGACATAGTTTTAATGCACCTTCAAAGATTATCATACATATTGGAGCAGTAAGAAATATTATATGTTTTTCTTTGTTATAGAAGCTCCATGTTGTTATCAAACTAGTGCATGCTACATTTTGACATAAGCAATACACATACACCATGCATAGGAGAAACAGTGATCACAATGCATATTTTAAGGCACACCATTAGAGATGAATTCCTAGTGTGCAGTGACAATTCGCTAGCCAATAGTGTGGTCTTAGGACAAGATTGTATTATAGATCATTTGGTAGTCTTAAACCTAGCCACAACCCATCTCATTGCTTATATATAAATCTCTGAAACGAAATCCTCAAACGAACATGTATTCAAGTGAATTAGCCCACCCAAGGGGCATGGTGAAAGGAACTCCACAACAAGTTGCACCACTATAGGCTACAAAGCTCATGTGGAGAGGGAAGCTTTGTCAAAACTATCTTATGTAGATGCACCAAGACAGTGGATGCACCAAGCAAAGTGCCACCCACAACTCAAACTTGGACTATTCTCAAGTTCACACCTAAGAATAGTACCATTGGAAAGATGACTTTACCTACCCAAAAATGTATATACAAATAATCTCAAGTTCATCTAGTAATCAATGTGTAATCTCACTATATGCTAAGCCCTCTCATCATTCTAATTGTTGGGATAGGACCCTCTATTGACTATCATCCTAGTGTACATGGCAGCCTTCTGTTGATTCCTTCTATCTTTGGGAGGATGTGCCCAGTTCTTCTATATCCGAAAAGAATTGTACGTCAGAGAGTTGCGGATCTGCAAGAAGGATTCAAAATCGAAGGTGCTCATCCCTTCAACGTCTCTTGTGGTAGAAAGTTCAAATTCCAGTGGGACATGAGGAGCAGATGGGGCAGCTTGTGATGTGTCTTCAGATCTAGATCTGGGAATTTGAATCGTAAAGGGGCACTGTGGCATCTCCTCGTGGTGAGACTTTTGGAGTCATAATAATTTTTGTGTTTGGGCACATGGAACTGAGCCCCTCATTCATTTGGATTGATGTGTGGAAGTTTTTGGTTCTTTAAACAACTGTAGTTGTGACTAGGTCAATGCACGTTCAATGGGTACATCATATGATAAGCATTTGTAACTGATGCGCATTACTGCACAACATCCATTCACCACTAGCTTCCTGGAGGACCTTTTATTAGCTCCATATAGCTGCTCTATAATCCATACAAGAAGCTTAATGGTTAGTGCACCTGTCTTTGCCAAGTAAAGACTGAACTAGATCCGTTTGTGTGGCTTAGTGAATCTATCTTGGCCAGGAAATGCAAAATGTTGCATGCACATGCAGAGAGGGATGGAAACATTTGGTGTGAGTGCCACCATGTCTTTTAACTTTTATAGTTTTTGATTCTGCATGTTATCGGGTATCAAAGAATCCTTCTTGGAGGGCACATGCGTGTCATGCATGTTTAGAGCATCGCTTACCAATTCTAGGGTAAGTTCAAACTCTTTCAACTCATTGTTGCCCAATAAATAAGAAATGACAAAGGTTCCTAGTCGATCCTTTACCTCACTTACCTATAATGTTGATACCAAATAGTAACAGTGCACAAAATCTAGTTTTGGTAAGGGTGCCTCAAATTATTCTACCAACCCTATGCGTTGTCATATGCTTTGAAGTTCTGGTGTGTTTTGGAGAGTCTCAAACTCTTTGGAAAAGAATTGGAATCGTACCAATGCCCTATCATACTCACACTTGGACTCCCATATGTACTTCACCTCTCTTAAGGGCCCAGGCATGCCATTGAGCTAGTGAGATTTTGTATGAACTCTCTTCATTATTCCTATGAGAGGGTTTTGTATGGGTATTTGTTGGAGGTGTCACAATTCTACAGGTTGTTTAGTTGGTGGCACTTCAATAGGTAGGTTTTCCATATTAACTCCCACTTGACTCACTCCTACCTGCGAGCTAGGGCATGCTCTCTCTGCCATGATATTGCTCGTAGTTCTTGATGTTTATCTACTAGAAGAAGAGAAGAGTATTAGCATTGCCTAGGAAACATGATATTATGGCATTCCCTCTACAATACCAACATGATACCCAAAGTGGTTACGGGTTAGTGGGTGAAGTGTTCGTGATGTGTATGAATGTCAGTTAGTAGGTTAGTGATTCCCTTAGATGCATACTTTGGGTGTGCATTGTACTTAGAATGCATCTATTGCAGAGTGGATTGATTTGGAGAATTAGGTCAGGGGGTTTGATACAGGGTTTAATTCTCCAAACTTTGATTGTAGGATCATAGCTTTTGGTGGTGATGACATGTAAAGGTTTCTAGACTCGATTGTGTTGGATTTGGGACCTTTTGGGCACCCATTTCCTGACATTCCCAGGTATGACTAGAGATGTGATGGTGTGGAGTGTAGATGTTTGCCCTAGGATTTGTGCCAAGAGTACCTATGAGTATTGATTCAATCTTGTGAGCTGACATGAAGCTATTTGAGATTGTAAGTAGGTCTTGGGCACCCACATCTGTCTAGCATTGGGGACAACATTCATTGACCGCTTTGGGACCAAAATCGAAATGGTCCATCTAGATTGATGCCTAGGATATTCCTTCATTGTAGTCCTCGACTGAGTAGTTCGTTTGGTGCATCTTTGGGATCCTATCTCCAGAGTAGAGGGTTGTGCACCCTTGCATATCCAGATCTGCTTTATTGTGTGTGTTAATTCATGTTGCACTATTCATTGATCATGCTTCTTGATTATCGGCTTCCTTTATGTCTTGCGTTGCCCTCCTTGTTTTCTTGGGATCCTCTTTGGAAAAGAAGGGAGTTCCTCATTGACTTCTGCACCTCCTTCAAGGGTGACAATCTTTTGCACCATAGAACCTTGGACAAGAATAACATCGTTATCATCATGTGTGTGTTCCTGGAAGGACAAGGATTGGGTATCATTCATAGTTCCTTGAGTGCTAGGTTTTGTAATTCAATAGTGATGTGATTTTAATTTACCCATGCCTGAAGAAGTCCACTTCTTAGGTTTAAGTTGACTGCATTATCATAGATCCAGTCTTGACCCAAGACGAGAGGCTCAGTGAGATCCTCTTCTTCACATGCTAGCACTTTGACTGTCATTAGAACATCTTGAATGTAGAGGGGAAGTTCCACCTCGCCCATGCAAGGGGTTTCCACACCTCTCAATCCTATGAGATATGCTTCTATAGGATTGAATTTGAAGTGCAATTCTTGGCATTAAGAAAGTCATACTGCACTAGTGGCTACTTTTGAGTCAATCAAAGCTCTTACGGTCCTTGCATTCTCTCCTTGTCCTACCTCTAGGGTCACAAAAGGTCTTCGGTCAACCATTCTATGGGAACGTACACCTAAAGCTTCGCACATGGCCATGTGATATCTTGGAGCTTCCTGAGTGTCTAACCTAGGTTGATGTCCACCGTGTCTTCTCAATTTCATTCGTCAGATGCATTACAAATCTTTTGCCTATGCTTATTCTCGAATTCATTTTTCTTCTTCTTTACATTTCTTTGCAATATCGAGTCGGTTGAGCATCTCCCTTGTTAGGGGTTCTTGATATAATTTGACTCTACATCCATTGATGTAACTAGGTAGGAATTCTCCTTCTAGAGTGGATAATTGGACCGCTCCACTTGTTGATATTCTATTAATAATCATGGGTCCATATCCACGCTTTTCTAGCTTTCATGCATGTTGCTTCAAGGTGTACATTAGGACTAAATCTCCTGCTTTCAAGCCCTTATCCTTCACTTGGGCATCAAAGTAAGCCTTTTGCCTCTTCTTGGCCATGTATATTCCTGCTTCTGATCTTAGTCTTGTTTCACCTAAGCGTTCTAGATCAAAGATTCTAGATGAGAGCTCATGGCCAGTCCATTGATGCTCTTGTGCTACTTTTAATGTCGGTATCAAGAAATCTAATGGTAGCGCCACATTTTGGCCAAATACCATCTAAAAGGGTGTGGCTTGGAGTACCGTCTTATAGGCAACTTGATATGCCCAAACAACATGATGTAGGTGCTTGTCCCATCAAAACATTTATTATTCACCAATTTAGTCAATACATTACATATTATCTTGTTTGTGCTCTCAGCTTGTCCATTAGCTTGTGGATGATAGGGGGTAGACTTCTTATGTATCACCAAGAATTCTTGGAGAAGGTTTTCAATGATTTCATTCAAAAAGTGTGTGCCTCTATCACTTACTAACTCTATTGGTAACCTGTATCTGGTCAACACGTTCTCAAATAAGAACTTAGCCATCGTCTAAGCATTGTTCTTTGTTGTGGCCTTAACTTCTACCCATTTGGTGAGATAGTCTATGGCAACAATAATGTACTCAACATGTGAACTCTTAGCTGGGGGATTAATAGGACCAACAAAGTATATTCCCCACTTAGAGAATGCATGTCATCCCATCATAGGTTTCAGAGGCATCTTGTCTTTTCGTATTGGATATTGAGTCCGCTGACAAATATCACATCGCTTCACATAGGCATGTGCATCCATGTGAAGCGTTGGCCACCAAAGACCTGCAAATAGAATTGCCCTAATCACATGATCTAGCCCAAAATGTCCTCCTGCTACACCTTGGTGAGCAGTCTCCAAGATCTTAAGATATTCACTCTCATGGACACACAACCTAAGATATCCGTCTTTTCCTCATTTGTATAGATTATCACCTATGAGTGTATAATCTAGTGCTTCTTGTTGTAGGCTCCATTGTCTGGCAAATGTCATTTTGTGAGGGAATGTTCTCTTCCTCAAAAACTTCACCAATGGTTCACTCCAATCTAGTATTAGAGACACTTGATATAGTGTAGCATGCTCCACAAGTGGTCTAATATAACAGACTGGGCATTCCTTGCAGAAGTTATGGACATCTGCTTCCATTGGTTGCCAATACACACCTAATCTTCGTAGGGTCTATAGGGTTCTATGTTTGGAATATTGTTGTTGGATTGCACCTACATGTGCTATTTGCAACCACTTTGCGTACTCATCCTCTTCTACACAACAAGCTAGTATGCCTTCATCGTTGTGCTTATACATGGTGCCTATTAGTAGGTGATGTTTTTCAGATCTCACCACTTCTTTATCCCTTGCTCTCAATACGGGAGTGTTTTGGTCCAAAGGTCAGAATAGGCACTATATTTTTAGCCCATTTAGGCATTACTTTTAGATTGAACAAATAAGCATCAGGAAGATCATCTGATACTCCTTGAGATGACTCTCCTAAAGTTATTCTAGAAAGTTGATCCACCCTACGGTGAGTCCTACCTTTCCTAATCACATTCCAAGTCATATTCCCTTAGTAAGAGGAACCGTCTTGCTAATCTTCCAGTATTGTCGGATTGTTCACTAGATAGAGTAATGCTAGATGGTCTGTAAAAAATTTAAACTTATTTGCGAGCAAATAATGTCTAAACTTCTTAACCGCATATACCATTCCTAATCCTTCTCTTTCAGTAGTGGTATAATTTTTCTCAATTGCATTCAATTGTCTACTCGCGTAGGCAATGGGAAGATCCATCTTGCCCTCAACAGTAGGTTGTGCTAACACACACTCAATAGCATAATTGGATGCATCCATGTTCCAATCTGGTTTAGTAAAGATTGGAGTTGAACACAATCATCTCTTGAACTCGGTAAAGGAGTTTTCACATTTGTTTGTCCACTCAAAGTTAGTCAATAGGGTGTATAGATCCTTTGCAATGATTGCATACACATGAATTAATTGTTTGTAATAACCACAATGCCCCATGAAAACTTGTACTTCCTTGACATTCTTTGACCTAGGTAGCTCTGCAATTGCTGTAACTTTCTCCTTATCCGTAGAGATGCCATTCTTAGACATTATGTGTCCTAGAAGCTTGCCTTGCTTGACCCTAAAAACACACTTTTCTGGGTTTAGGTAGACGACATTTGTCAAAGATTTGTCTGAGTTCAAGTATATGTGTTTTTCTAATGTTGGAATGAGCACACAGATCATCAACATAGACTTCCAAGTTTTTCCTCAAGAACACTTTAAACACATGGCACATCAGCCTTTGAAAGGTAGCTAGTGCATTGGTAAGCCCAAATGGCAGTACTTGAAAAGCGAATATGCCCCACTCTTCAGAAAAAGTTGTCTTATGTTGATCTTCTGAAGAAATGGCCACTTGATTGTAGCTAGAGAATCAATCAAGGAAGTTGTATACTTCCTTGCTTGCTACTCTTTCTAATAGATGCTCAGTGATAGGAAGCGGATAACTATCTCTAATTGTGGTTGCGTTAAATTTATTCAAGTTAATGCAAACTCCTAACTTGCCATTCTTTTTGGGCACCAGTACAATGGGGCATACTCATTCAGTGTGCTCAATTTCATAGATAAATCTAGCTTCTACTAAACCATCTATCTCTTCCTTGATCTTGGTAGCATAATTATCATTATATGTGTAAGGCTTCTTCTTAGAGGGTTTGGCATTTGAGGTCATGAGGATCGTATGTGAGCATACGTCAGGGTCTATTCCTTTTAATTCCTTATAACTCCATGCAAACACATCCCTGTATTCTCTTAGCAAGGCTATTGTTGCTCAAGCACAATGGCAAGTACTAACGTGAGGAGATTCACCTCATAAATGTGAATTCGTGGAGACGTTAGGACTGGGGTGCTACTTGGATTTGTGCTCATGCAATTCTTTAGTTCTAATGTGATGCATTGTGCATGTATCGAAACTTGAAGAAGTTTTCTTTTAAGGTTTAAGTTGATTGCATGGTCATAGATCCAATCTTGACCCAAGACAAGTGGTTCCGTAAAATTCTCATCTTCACACACTAGCATTTTGACTCTCATTGGAACATCTTGAAGATAGATGGGAAGCTCTACCTCACCCAAATAGGGGGTTTTTTCCACACTTCCGAATCCTATGAGATAGGCTTCAATGGAATTGATGTTCAATTGTAGATCTTGGCAGTAGGAAAGTCTAACTGCACTCGTTGTTGCACCTGAGTCAATCAATGCTCTCACACTCCTTACATTCTTCCCTCGTGCTACTGCTATGGTCACAAAGGGACGTCGGTCAATTATTTGAGAAGCAATTGCACTTGATGTTTGACACATGGCCATGTGGTATCTCGGGGCTGCAAGATTGACATCTAGGCCTAGGCGTCTTAACTTATTTCTCCTAATGCGTGCTTTAGCCTTTGCCTGTGCTTTTTCTCTAACCCTTAACTCTTCTTCTCTTCACTTCTTAGTAGTGTTGAGTCTCATTAGCATATCCTCTGTAAGAGGTTCTTGATATAGCTTGAATCGACAACCACTAATATAGCTTGGCAAGACGCCGCCTTCTAGTGTGGCCAATTGAGCAGCACCGCTAGTGGAAATTCTATTAATGATCATGGGTTTTTCAATAACTTCGTTCAAGAAGTGTGTACCTCTATCACTTACTAACTCTAGTGGGAGTCCATATCTCGTGAACACATTCTCAAATAAGAACTTTGTCATCGTTTGAGCATCATTCTTTGTTGTGGCTTTGACTTCTACCCACTTTGTAACATAGTCAGTGGCTACAATAATTTATTCGGCATGGGTGTTTCTAGTTGGGGGTTAATGGGACCTACAAAGTTGATACCCCACTTTGAGAATGCATGTCCTCCCATCATTGGCCTCAAAGGCATTTCATCTTTCATTATCGGATATTGTGCATGTTGGCATGTATTACATTTCTTCACATACATATGTGCATCCATATGAAGAGTGGGCCACCAAAGTCCTGAGAATAGAATGGTTGTGATTACTCGATCTGGCCCGAAGTGTCCACCGATGGCACTGCTGTGTGCAGTTTCTAAGATTTTCAAATAGTCCGATTCATGAATGCACAATCTTAGGTAACCATCTTTTCCTCTTTGGTGTAGGTTTTCCCCAACTAAGGCATAGTCCTGAGCCTCTTGCTCCATGCTTCATCTTCTTGCTAGACTAGCCTCATTCGGTAGTGTTCTTGACTTCATAAATTCTACCAATGGAGCACTCCAATCTGGAACTAATGACATGTGATAAAGGGTAGCATGCTCCATTAGGGGTCTCTCTTGGCACATTGGAAAATTCTTAATCCATTCATGTATTTCTTTGTCCATGCTAGGCCAATACACTCCTAAATGTTTTATATTTTGTGAAGTTCATTGTTTAGAATAGTGATTTCCTAGCAATCCCTCATGGGCTTGTTGCACCCAACTACTATGTTCATTGTCCTCGACACAACAAGCTAATACACCCTATGTATCTTGTTTGTACATGCTTCCTACCATATTTGATAGTTTTGTGATTTTTAATTTCCTCTTTATTTGTTTTCACAATCTTATTTGCGGGTCTGAAGGTTAGGACTAGTACTAACTTATTTGCCCATTTAGAAACAACTTCTAAATTGAACAGATAAGCATCCGGTAGTTCATCAGACACTCCTTGTGATGACTCTCCTAAAGTGATGCGAGAAAGATGATCTGCCCTAAGGTGGGTCCTACCTTTCCTAACAACAACTTCAGGAACCATCTTACTAAGCGTCCTGTATTGCAAGGTTTATTGAACAAGTATAATAAAGCTTGATTATCAGTGAAAATCTTGAACTTTTTTGCCAATAAGTAGTCTCTAAACTTCTTCATTGCATATACCATGCCTAAGCCTTCTCTTTCGATTGTTGTATAATTTTGTTCTGCTGCGTTGAGTTGTCTGCTTGCATATGCTATAGGCAAATCTAGATTGCCTTCACTTGTGGGTTGTGCTAGCACACATCCTATTGCATAATTGGATGCATCTACATGGACACGGAATGGTTTAGTCCAATCAGGAGTGGTCAATATTGGTGCTATGCACAAACATCTTTTTAGCTCATGGAAGGATTTTTCACATTCATCGTTCCACTCAAAATTTGTCAGCAAGGCATAAAGAGGTTTAGCTATGATTGCATACATGTGGATAAACATGCAGTCCACAATGACCCATGAAGGCTTGTACCTCTTTAACATTCCTTGGCATGGGCAGCTCCACTATGGCTCTTACTTTGTCCTCATCTATTGATATTCCATTCTTAGAAAACAATGTGACCTAAAATCTTACCTTTTCGTACCTTGAACACACACCTTTTCTGGGTTCAGACAAACTCGATATTCTATACACTTGCTGAAGATCTGTCTGAGCTTAGGGATGTCATATCTTCTTTCTTGGGAATGAGCACATAAATCATCCACATATACTTCTAATCTCTTAAGCAAGAACTCTTTGAAGACATGACACATGAGCCTTTGGAATGTTGTACGTGCATTGGTGAGTCCAAATGGCATCACACAAAATGCAAAGATTCCCCACTCTTTGACAAAGGCCGTTTTGTGTTGGTCTTCTAGCGCAATGGCTACTTGGTTGTAACCTGAAAATCCATCAAGGAATCTATAAACTTCCTTGCCTGGAACACGCTCCAATAAATGTTCTGTAATTGGAAGTGGATTGCTATCTTTGATGGTAGAAGCATTAACTTTTTTAAGGTTAATACACACTCGCAACTTTCCATTCCTTTTGGGCACCACTACAATGGGGGACACCCATTCAATATGTTCAATCTCATAGATGAATCCAGCCTCAATCAACCTGTCAATTTCTTCTTTGATTTTAGCTGCATAAGTGTCATTATATGTGTAGGGCTTTTGTTTGATGGGCTTGGCATCAGCCATCATGGGGATTGTATGAGAGCATATTTTTTTATCTACCCCCTTTAGGTCTTTATAGGTCCATGCAAACACGTCCCTATATTCCCTCAATAAGGCCACAATCTCTATTTCCTCTTCAGCACTTAGTTCTTCTCCTATGTACATACATCGCTCTTCATTCCCTTCAATGGTTACCATAATTTTTTTGGTCTTTTCTTTGTTATCATATGCTTCTCTTGTAATGGCCTCTCTCTTAGGCATCATACCAAAATTTTTTTGTCTTCAACTTCATATTTCTTGAAATTCTCTGGTACTTCAAACAATGATTCCTCCTCTTCTTGTTTCACTACTTTCCTTTCCTTCTTCTTTTGACCTCCTCACTTCCATCCTTTCAGTTTTTAGCTTTGATGCTTGTGAGAGGTTCTTCTTCTTTTTGTCTAAATACTCATATGTCTTCTAGATAGTGATCCTCTGAAATAAAGCAATTATCCATCACAATGGACTCTGGATCGTCATCATTCTCTTCTTATTCTATGAAGTCACTAGAGTCACATTCTTCTAGAAAGGGCTGACACATGAACATTGAAATATCATAACCCTCCTCATCACAATGAGATGTCCACTATTCTTCATTGACAGCAATGTCCATGGTGGCTAAGATTTCTGCCCAGCCATGAGGCTCAAATTCCTCATCTAGATGATCATTGGTGTGTAGGTTGGGTCTTTAACTGGTCTATCTCCTTGAGAAGTTCCTTCTTCTCTTGCTTTTAGGTGTTTTTCCCTCTTCCTTTGCGACTTTTCACATCCACAAATGAGTATCTTCATGCATCCAAGATGTATCATATGAACTTTTAGAATGCATAGAGATTGAATCTTCTTGCTCCTTGTGGATCACATTCCACTATAGGGGTGGTACATCTCTGAAGGTGTAATCCTTCAAATTGACCTTGGTTGTGACCCCTAAGTGTTGCAAGTACAAGGAATTGGTTCCCCAATCTTGTACAATTTGCAGTTGTCATAGGAAGGGTCTTCCTAGGATCATTTCATAGGCATTAGTTTTACCAAAGTCACATATAGCAAAGGTGTGCTCAAACTCTACACCACAAGTGGTTAGAGTAATCCCTTCCAGCAATCCTAGAGGTCTTTCAACATGGCCTTCAACCATCTGAAGCTTCATTCTAGTTGGTCTTAATGCAGGTTTACCCCATTGCTTCCACAAGGAGGTGGTTGCAATAGCAACACCAGCACCTGAATCTATGATTGCTTTGGTTGTGTAACCTTGGTAGGTGATCGGAAGATAATTATTACCTTCTTCACCTTCGCTCATGTCCCTTATTTTGTCTAGAGGTATCTCTAGAATTTTTTGCTTAGAGCCTGCTTTTGAGATCTTGGAATCAAGTTCTGGAACTTGATTAACCACATGTTTCCATAACTCAGGTTTTACTTTGAGCAGCTCTTCTAAAGTGAGATGACACTGAACCTTAGTGTTCTTCATGACTTCAGTGTTTCTTGGAACCACGGAGTCTTTGTTTCTGATCAATATTGCGGGAGCTCTAATCTGGAGAGATTCAGATTCCCATGGGCCTATGAACTGTGGCAACTCTTGTAAAGAATTGGATTGAAAATCTAACCTTTCTTCTCCTTGTTGGTCTACTTGATCTCCATAAATAGATGGAATGTCCTGTGGAAATTGATCATGAAGGTCATCAATCTCAAGAATAGGAGGGGAACATCCTTCTCCTTGGCCCATTTCTCTTCTTGTATTTCCTGCAAGAACTTTTGAGAGTGTTGTTGAATTGAAAGAGGTTCTCCATCATCTCTCGAGTTAGGAACATAGACTTTCTTTGGTGGTGAGCGTTCTCTTTCAACAATTGGTTGAGCCTATGGAGGTAAAGAAACTTGCGGTTTATTTACCAACTGCTCTAATCTATCTATTAAGCCTTGGAAGTGCAAACCCGGTGTAATAGAATTTGTCTGATTGAACAATTGATTGGCATCAAACATAGCTTCAGCTAGTTCCACCATTTTTATGCACATTTTTGTCCGTTCAATCTCCAAATCTACTCTAGGGTAACTCTTGTCTAGGTTTGTAGGTGTTGGCCCTTCTTGAAATCGAGCTTGGTATGCCTTGAACATCATGTCCAAGTCTTCTAGGGTTGGATCTGCAAGAATAGACCCTCATTGTGGTCTATTTACAATGGTTGGTGGGGTGGGATGAGGTGGTGTGGATGGAGTTTTGGCATGCAAGGATTTTGAGAGGCAATATCTTCTATTTTTGTTTTTGCATCTTTCAAGCTTTCTTCTAGTTTGGATAACTTTTTGGTCCACTTACAATTGACGTTCTCCCTAGTATCCTTCCATGTTCTTGTTTTCTCTTACTAGGCTCTCCTGACTCACTCGGCTCTGATTGCTCAACTGGTTTAGCTTGTTGTAAGGCTTGTGCCCTAGTAACTGAATGTATAGGAGCCACATTACTACTACTGGAACCATGGGTTTTGTGAGGTAGTTGCTTGATCTCAGGGAGGGAATATAGGCAGACCCCATGCTTTAATATCAACCCATCCACTTCATCTACAGGCCAATATCTCCTTTGATTTTGGTCTAGGTATGTAACTCTAGATGGATTTTCTGGATCCCTCAACTCGTATATAGTTGTTGGGTTGATGCCTTCTCCTTGTGTCAGTGAATCAGTTTGTAGGAGTAGGTTTGATCCATGTACTAAGTACACATCGATCAGATAGTCATCTTGGGGTATCCTATCTCTTCGCAATACTTAAGTCATTACTGACTTTCCCCTAGGGTTAGTCACCATATCTCCACTATTGGTTCTCCCAAAATTTTCTTATCCCTCTAACTCTCCTCTTTTGTTAATCTGATCAGGGTTTTCAGTTACTACATATATCTGGCCCATCTTGTCCATGTAAACTCCACCTTCGTACTTGACAGATGGTCTTTCAACTATTTCTAATTCTTTCATGTTTATCATTCTTGCTACTAACCTATGTAGACTATCAAGTTAGATGGGTATTCCTTGCAAGTTAATGGATACATATTGAGGACACATCCGGTATTCCCCTTCCACTACAAACATAAAACCTTCCCTAGGTACTGAACTATGCATGTCTTTCGAAGCCATGAGTCTCTCCATGTTAAAAGACATTTCTGACTCACTCATTTGTGAACTCAACACATAATGATAACCACTGAGTTGTGAGCCCACGACTTGGTTGTATGGGTGACACTAGCCTCGACTGATTTGATACTTTGTCTATCTTTTCCTAGGGGTCTACTTGATCTCAGGTTCCTAAGCCTTGTCTACAAGTCCAAAATTTTCCTTTCTATTGCTCAAAATCCTTTGGAACCCCTTGCTTCCTAGTCCCACCTAAAGGTCAACTTTCCAACAAACCCAAAATCACACCAAACAGATTTCGCATAAGAAAGTTATGCCAGTTTAGGGTTTTGGGGGTGGGGTTGTCAGTATTCCCTTTGCGAGAACAGGCAACTACCTCTCATAATCCCTTTGGGACACAATAGGAGTAAAAAATACAATGTCGGACAAACAAGCCATCGGAGCATTCCCAACCGAACCCATGTGCAATTCACAATGCCAGGATTGCAATCACACAATCAAACTCACCCTGGACTAGGCAACCACTATCGGCCACTAGTGAGGCCAAGACCACCACTAGGAGTGCAGCTTGGAATGCCTTCAATTAGACCAGCAATTGTTGTAATGCCTAGACACCCAGAACCCATAAGAAGATTAAGACCCATTCAAGTGGCTAAGTGTATGAGAAATCATTATGACAAGATGGGAGAACATTACGATCACATAGCTGAATTTAAACAAGTTCTACGGGCTGAGCAAGTGGATGATTTCTTTGTGTAGTATGAGTCCTTCGAACTCACTCTTACAGGAACATATTTGAATTGGTTCCAGACATTGGATCCCAATCAATTTGACGATATTGAGAAATTCTTTCAGGAGTTCATTGGGGAATTCACCAAGAGAGGAACTAAACACAACTCTTCCTCTCTAATCCATAGCTTCAAACAAAACCCAAATGAAACAATAAAAACAGCTGCCCCGAGGTTCAATCAATATGTCGATAGATTTCCAGTAACAGAAAGATCCACGCAGCAAAAAATGATATCACTATTCTTAGATGGACTGAAGAACAGTACCTTGAGAACTTCAGTGTATGTGAAGAGGCTATAGACATTGAGCGAATGCCTTCAAGAGTGCATTGACCTAGAGGACAACTTAGCCAATGACCTCAAAAGTACACCAAACCCTACAAAATCAGAAGACACTAGAATTACAGTGACATCCAACTCTAGTAACGTAGAGGAGTTAGCGGAGCTGGTAGCCAAGAAGTTAGGAGTTTACGGACAATGGAACTACCAGCATCCACCAATGAGAATATCCATGTTACAAAGATGCAGCTTATGTGGAGGAGACCATCCTACTCACATGTGTGTAAGAGGAGGAACAGGCTTGCCTCAAGCCTACCCTTACAATAGATAGCCACATCAAGGAACCACCCTGTATTGCCATATAAAACAGAAATACACTAATCATACCACTGAGAACTATCCATTTAATAGGCAAACACCCCTCAGATCAACCTCAGTATAGGCCGCATGGATACCCACCTAGAGAGCCAGGAAGGGAGATTCCAAGATACAACCCCTATCCAGGACCACAAGTGGCACCTAGGCCATATGAGCAAGGGCAATATGCACAACCTCAGTCAGTGTTAGGACAGCAACCACCATTTCCATAGAAGGTAGTACCAATTAAATATGCTCAATCGGAGGAAAATTTGGAGAGAGCCATAGTGCCTGCATCACCATTAGCCAGTACAGAATCAACAAACCTAGGATACGAGCAGACCCAAGGAGAATACTATCCCTATGACACCAATATGATGGAGTAGAAGCCAGTTTATGAACTGCAATATTATGGTTATGAGGGATATGACAATGTCTATGGACCAGAGTTGGCAACCCTAATGTACATCGCACCCAAGGCACCAGCACCCATGAGACCACCCATCAGACCACCCATGCCAAAAGGACCATGCTATAGATGTGGAGGAGATCATTTTATAAGAGAATGCACTCGGCCATACAACCCACCACCCCCCAGAACATGGGAAGGGTATTGCAATGGTTGTGGGAAGGAACACCTATTTAGAGATTGTCCAAAGAATCCCAACAAGCCTCATGATACTGCACCTATTAATGTGATAGAAGTAATTGAATCGTCAAGAAGTGACAAGGAATACACAATACCATTGAAATCCATCACACAAGTACAAGCGAAAGGACAAGAAAGAAAATGAGTAGACTCGGAGCAAGAAAAGAGTAAAACCCTAGAACCCAGAGTACAAGTAGTGGAAGACTCGAAAGACCCACTTGAGAATACCCAAACAACGAAAAGCCAAAAGTGGAAGGATAGAAGGGAAAAACTCAAGGAAAAGTGGATGAAAAATAAAATAAGGAAGACAAGAAGGACACAAGAGGCAATAAGAAACCTAAGAAGCCTGAAACTCAGGAAGAAATTCCCATTACACCGTAGGCACTAAAACCGGACAAACCAGGATCAATTCTAACAGACCCAAGACCAGACGATTTAGACATGTGGTTGAAATCTTACCAAGCTAGAATCTCGAATGGACCAAATGTAGAGCACCATGAGAAATCTTACCCACAAGGGGAGTTGGAAAAGGAGAGACTTGCGATATGTAGAAAACTCATAGAGGTAGCTCAGGCCACTCTAGAAAAGACTATCCCTGTCCTCCCTCAGATGAGAATATCCGAGAATCAATACAATGATTGTCTTAAAACCTAGGACCAAAAACCAAAAGAGAGGGATGATGAGGAAGAACTACTGAATACCCAAGACAAATCCGTGTCCACAGTCCCTGATTTAGAGGGTGATTGGCCAAGAGAGTTGTGGACTAGAATTCAAGAAGATCAATGGAAAAAGAATGGAGTTGCAAAAACCGCCTTTTGAGGAATTAGATGTGGAAGACTATCAACCGACACCAAATTTGGAGGAAGTATATGAAGAAGTCTCTAGGCTAGACCTAAATAGGGAGGAAGCATAAAGCATGCCCACCCTACCGAACTACATAGGAGAATATGAGAAGGAATCAATAATCTTCCGTGCTCCCACAGTACGAGGAAAAGGAAAGGCGCCTTCAGACAAGACCTCACACAATCTAGCAGAACTCAAAAAGACCAAAGTACAATGTCAATTGACAGTGGAAGAATTAATTTGTGTCAAACCACAATTATGGAAACAATTAGCGGGACAGTTGAAGTTAGAGTAGGAGAAGAACGAAAAGGGAAGCAAGGAAAATGAAAGCCCTTCTACTATAAAAATTCTGATGGATAAGGTTGGAGAATTTAGCGAAGGAGATGAGGTCAACACATGTTTACCCGTCACGTACAATGGATACATGACCAAGGCCATACTAGACACAAGAGCGGGAGTGGGCATCGCCACCAAAGAGATTTGGGAGAAATGGGGAAAGCTAGCCCTATGACTAACGCGTATGAAGCTTTGATTAGCAGATGGTCATGTCAAGAAACCTCTGGGAATATTGGAAAAATTTAAATTAACCACCTGTGGAGTCGAATTTGAGCATACATTAGCTATCTGTCAATTTGTAAAGGCAAATAATTATGAAATGAGACAACTCAGGGTAGTGCAAGACTAGGGAAGAGACTCATTATACCTTCAACATCAAGGAACCACTACCAAGATAAACTTGCATACATTTGCGTACAGGGATGTACCCCCACTACAATCTTTTTGCCAAGTCCATATATGTAGACATTTGAAGAGGCATTTTTTACCGGATTTTTTGAAATGGATTTAGAGATTTTTGCAAAAATATCTTCTAACCTAAATGCATGCCTGGTGGCCTACAAATTAAGTTTCTTTGCTCATCATAGACAGGCACTAGATGATGGGGTGAAGTCAACTCAATGGAAGGAATTGATGTTATGTCAAGCCAACTTTCTTAACCATCGAGAGCAGAAAGTCATACAAACATACACACGTCGCCACAAAAAGCCTGTCAGGGATGACAGAGTTCAGGAGCAGGGACGTGTAGAAGGGGAATTGAGCAAAAAGAAAAGAAGAAGAAGATCAAAGAATAAAACAGCTCACTGAAGAACAAAGCTCATAAAGAAAAGAACAACCCTCTGCCCAAAGCCCTGCAAGGGCACGAATCAGGCGACAACACCAAAAAACTAGGTCCTGACGATTGGAAATAAAGAAAGATAATAACCAAGACATTTCATGGGAGGTTGCACACAACTTCCTCATCCACCAGGTGCACGTGGTGAAAGGAACAAACAGAGAAGGGAGATAGTACACAAAGGATTCTTCATCGGATAAGATAACTAATTGTCTGAAGGTATTAATTGTCTCCTCATCTACAAGGTGCGTGCGGTGGAAAAAAGTAAACAGGCTCCAAGCAATACAACAAGGTCAGATGTGTGAAGAAAAAGACATATCAGAAGACCAAAAGTTAGAAAGGGGAGAGGTTGAAAAGTTGAAGAGAGTGACTAAGAATATCACATTCTTAGCCACTGATGGCATGCATGATAGCCCAACTTAATACATCATCCCAGACTTGTGATATAAGGAATACCAAGGGGCTTATAGAAGCAAAGGACTAAGCTCGGATATAGTAACAAATAACTTGACAATCCTTATCGCTTCTTCCACCACTGGGTGCATGTACTAAGGAGCCACAAACAAGCTAGAGACAAAGGAGCAAAGCCTGTCAAGGGACGACAGAGACAAAGAGGGGGAGAGTGTTGCACAGAAAAGAGGCACAAAGGAGGAGCCTCAAAAATATTCAAATTCATAGGCATAAATTTCTTCTTCAAAATCCTAGGACATTCCCTTGAAGCTATGTAATTGTACTAGAGGAGTCCTCTAGATGCATAAGCCCCAAATCATTGTAATATACTTCTTGTAAAATAGTAGGAAGTTAGAGATTAGTCAATAAAGTGCCAGTCTCATGTGTGAAAGGACCATTTTTAGGGCACATGTATATAAGTCATTTTGTTACTCTTTGTAAAGACTTTTTGCCATTGTGAAGAAGGAGAACTGAAATTTAGAATTTGCTTCTTCCTTGATGATTT
>CM035411.1:180012373-180022373 GCA_020310875.1 Ceratopteris richardii
AAATGGTTGTAATGCTAGAAAAACGCGCTAAGATGCATGCAAATCAGTATAGAAACTCTGGATTCCAATATCTGTACCAGTTTTAACCTTCTGCATCTGGATTCTGCAGAACACATTTAGGAAAAGTTGTTCTGAACATCTAGTTATGTCGGAAAAGTATGGTTTTTGTGATGCCGATGTGAAGGAAAGAAAGTAAATGCATGACCGTGTTTAATTTGAAATATGAAAATGCTCGCTTCTTTATTGTAATTAAATCTGTTGAACCAAGATTTCATGCAAATTCATACAAAAAAAAAAACACATCCAGTTTAGAAAACCTTTCTGGAAGCAATATAGGATTTTGCAATCCGTGCCATTTCTCATTTTGTTCAGAGTAGCATATATAATGGTAGAGGTATCCATGCTGAGTGTTTAGCATCTTCTTTTAAAAGATACACAGAAACGAGCTGAGAAGTTACGGTGATGTTTGATTTGATTGGGGCCTTTCTATGTGAAGGAGGGTCATGTGATATTTCTGCAAGTCAATCATCTTGTAACAATGTTGATGTGATAATCAATTTGCAACTACCAAAGCAACTTTAGATTCACGTACACATGATGTCCTCCAGATCTTGTACCAGTTTTTGAGGAGCATATTGAAATCTTATCATATGCCAAACGGTATATGATCTCATTGCCTTGAGAAATGTAGAATGTGGTTCAGATGTATGTTTCTTCGATTCCGAGGGATTTGAGCAAAAGTAAAGTCTCGAAAAATCACTTTTTCCTTGGGCATTAGAGCAAAACATTTTGGTGCGTTTTCTGGGAAATGCTTGGTACGTCTCTATAAGAGAGTGCCATAGGTTCGCCTAGCGCCACAGGTTGGCCGAGCTTGCGGACCCCAAGATCTAGTACATGAGCGAAGGGAGCTCATCATCAGGAGCAACACAAACTCAAAGAGAGGAACGCGCTTAGAGAAGAGCCCTTGAAAGAGAAAGGAGAAGTGGGAACTGCTAGGTGAGTGGACCTCGATTGGCTCGAAGGAATCTGCCAAAAACGTGTATTCCCATAGGAGAGTCGCGAATCAAGTGCGGAAGTTTGAAGGAGGGATCCTGAGGCCACGTGCACTAAATTTATGGGATCAAAGTGATATTGACATCACACCTCTGTTTGAAATGGCTCAACGGATTTCGGTTCATTTGGGGGACTTCACCAAGTTTTCAGGTGCTTGGGACGAAGATCCAGATAGTTTTATCCAGCTGTTTGAAGTTACTTGTGAGGCTAATGAGGTAGTTGACCAGGGTCAAAGGTTGAGAATTTTTCCGGCTATTCTCCGTGATGAGGCAGCCAATTGGTATGGGAATCTGACGCCACAAGAGCGTGGAACTTATCAAATGCTCAAGGAAGCCTTCTTGGCAAAGTTTCGACGACAAGGCTTCCAAGATAGATTGGCCCAACAAATGGATTATTTGTGACAGGGAGTCAATGAGAGCATTGATAACTACATTTAGAGAATGGAAACATTGGTAAGAAAGATGGGAACGAATGCCCCGAACGATGAGACATTGAAACGAAGATTCATTTTGGGATTGAGAGATCCCACGGCGCAGCAGCATATCAGCCTGACAAGACCGGTAACTTTAATGGATGCTAAGGAATAAGCGAGGCTTTGGGAGGAAGTCCAATTATGCCAACAAAGGAAGATGGAGCTCTTATACGAGCCTATGGGAGGCCTAGGGAGCATACCGATGAAAGATCCTGGCCAAGGAAGTCCCGCATTGACGACTCCAACTTTTGTAGCTGCCACTAGCATGCCAGGCAAGGTAAAGCCTACGCTAACTAAGGAACGAATATTGGAGTTGGTCACGCAAGCTATAAAAGCTGCCACAATCACCCAGGAAACATACACAGTAAAACTCGAGGTGACTACAAACCCCAATCAAGTGTTTCGATCAAATACATGGTGTGGAAAGTGCCATGGTTACGGCCATTTGGCTTCAGAATGCCCTACAGTCTCGAGAGTATTCACAGATAGATCGCCACCTAGAATGCGTTGTACTTTTTGTGGAAGAACAAATCACACGGAGGACCGATGTTACAACAAGAGAGCCTATGAAGAGAGGACCATGAAATCAGGAGATGCAAGAGAGAGACCTTATACGGGATTTCCCGCTCAAAGTGTCCCACCTACATCTCGTTGGGAAAACAGACCGACATATGGATATGATGCTCAAGGTCAAGGAGGAGACTATCCAAGAGGAGTCTCACGTGATCAAAGGAGACATGGTCCAATCCAGTGCTGGAAATGCCATGGTTTTGGCCATACTCAATCTAGATGTCCAAATGAAAAGAAGCCAATTGATTATACCACACTATGTAGGTACTATAGTGGAGAGGGCCACTTTGATGAAGATTGTCCAAAACGAAGAGCTACCGCCGGCAAGGAAAAAGGACCAATAGGGTCCTCGAATTATGTTGATACTCAGATGCATTCCACATCGAGAGCTCAAGAGCACGTTCCTACGATCGGAGTAGTGTTCAAGACACCGAACCCTCAAGAAGGCTCTAGCTCGTCAATGCACTTTGTGGATGCTTACGAGGCCAAACCCGCATAAAGATCCAACTGTGGCAGTAGTCACAAGGACTCAAGAGTATTCGAAGACGAACCAAGGAGGTAAAGGTGAAGAAGGGAGTCAAGAGAAGATCACTGAGCGTGAAGAGGTAGAAAACCAAGTTGGAGGATTTGCTGAGCCGCAAGAGCTTGAGGATGGGGAAGAGATTGAGATTCTTCCACCCGTGACCAAGGAGTTTGTGCCGGGCATAGCACCATTCCCCGAAAGATTAAGGGTTCTGAAGTGTAGGAAGGAAAGACAAAGTTCGGAAGAAGTGGATATTGTAAAGTTGCTCGCTGACACGGAAGTCACGCTGGACATTGGCACATTGCTGAAATGTTCACCTACTTATAGGAAACAATTCTACAATGAATATATTAAGAAGCCGAGGAAAGCTCGAAATAAAAAGAGACAAGATAAAGACGTCCAAGGAATCATTCAAAGTATTACGATGCAAATTGATTCAAATGCTCCAGCTGTGACGGTCGAGATTAAAGGATACGCAGTCCCCGGTGCTCAGTTAGATAGTGGAGCCACAGTCAACCTTATGACTGAGTTCATGATGAAAGCTTTGGGCCTCAACCACATGGAAGAGACGCCGATGTCTTTGAGAATGGCAGATCAAACACAAGTAAAGCCTGCGGGCCTTTTGAAGAACGTAAGCACAGTTGTGGGCGGTCTAGAGTTTAAAGTTGATTATCTGATAGTAAGACCAAGGACCTCAAAGGCGACCTTCTCGATCCTACTTGGACGGCCATGGCTGGTGCAAGCCGAATGTGTGCATGACTGGCGCACAGGTTTTATTTCAATAGGGCCAAAGTCTGATCGGATTCAAATACAAGTATCCACACCCTCGAGCAACAAGAAGAAAGCAATAATAGTCGATGAGATGGAAAAGAAAGAAAAGGAGAAAGCAAGGCAAGGGATTGCATGAGCTAGGTTTTCTTTGAACACGGACACCTACAAGAATCTGCTTCAAGACGGGTTCAACTTGCAGCTCTTTAATAATCAAGACACGAAGATGGGAGAGTATAAAAATCCATTGCTCTATAACGACGATTCCGATCAGGAGTTGCTAGGATGGTTGACACATACAAGAGAATTTGAGTGCTACATGTTGAGTATATACGCAAGTAAAAACAAAGCTACTCAATCCCTGGAGAAGGGAACTTCAAAAGAAGAGCTGGAGCTGGAGTTAGCTCCGACGATGGAAGTGCAACAGTTGAGAGAAAAAGTTAGAATGCTAGAAGCAGAGATTCTAAAGAGAAGTCGAGAATCGGAAAAAGAAGCGAAGAGTAGGACTCAAGCGTCGGAAGCCATTGCAAAAGCTGAATTAAAGAAATTAGGTTCAATCGAAATAGAACAAAACAATGATTTACTGGCCAACCATGCACGCGTGATCGGAGAGCACGTTCCAATCACAGTGTCATCACGGAATAAGGAATATTCGCGAGAAGCTCAGTTGGAAAAATGGGAAGTTTTTCCGGAGAAGTTATTGAGCGTGGGATCAGAGCTACCCGATGGAGTACGAGATTGCATTAAATTGATACTCAAAAATTTCCGCAAGGCCTTTGCATGGTCATACAGTGATTTGAGAGGAATTGATCCCCGAATCTGCCAACATTATATAGACTTGGAAGAAGGCACACGACCAATATGTCAACGACTTAGGCGGACAAATCCAGTCTGCTCGGAACTGATCAAGTTGGAATTGACTAAGTTATTGGAAGCGGGATTCATATATCCCATCGCATCCAGCGAGTGGGTATCACCAATTGTAGTGGTTCCGAAGAAAAATAAGAAAATCCGTATTTGCATAGATTATCGAAAGCTGAACGAGCGCACAAAGAAGGATCATTTCCCTTTGCCCTTTACTGATCAAATCTTGGACAGAGTGGCTGGCCATAAATTGTACTCATTCTTGGATGGTTTCAGTGGATACAACCAGATCCAAATCCATGAAGAGGATCAATCAAAAACTACTTTCACGACAGAATGGGGTATGTACGCATCTCGTGTGATGCCATTTGGATTATGCAATGCACCGGCCACATTCCAGAGAGCAATGATAGCTGCATATCAAGACTACTTGCAGGATTGGATGGAGATATTTCTTGATGACTTTGCGATACGAGGCGACGATGAAAACATGATGGAGAGGATCGAAGCTATTTTAAGAAGAAGCATTGAAAAAGGCATCACATTAAATCCGGAAAAGTGTACATTTGGAGTACGAAGAGGATTGCTTTTGGGACATGTTATTTCCGAAAAAGGGATTGCGATTGACGAAGATAAAGTGGAAAAGATCGGACAACTTCCACCTCCTCAAAACTTGCGGCAACTCAGAGGATTCTTGGGGCATGCAAATTATTATCGACGTTTTATATTAAATTTTGCATCAATAGCGGCACCACTGACGAATCTCTTGAGGAAAGACCAACAATACCAATGGACTGGAGAGTGTCAAGTTGCATTTGACTCGATCAAGGAGAGGTTGATAAATGCACCGATTTTGGTAGCACCCGACTGGACGAAAGAATTCCATGTGCATACCGATGCTTCTCATACTGCAGTTGGAGTAGTACTATGCCAAGCCGATGAAAAGAAGTTGGACCATCCTATTTATTATGCAAGTCGCAATTTGAATAGCACTGAGAGGAACTACACGACCACAGAGAAGGAATGTCTATCGATGATCTTTGCGGTGAACAAGTATCGGCATTACTTGATGGGAAAACACTTCACGTTTTATGTGGATCATGAAGCCCTTAATTATATCATTAATAAACCCGAGCTATCAGGGCGATTGATGAGGTGGATGCTACTCCTCCAAGAATTTCAGTTCACAGTGGTAACCAGACCAGGCAAAGCGCATATATTGGCCGACCATTTATCTCGAATTGTTAATGAGGAGCCAATCTCTGGTGTGCCCGATGATGCTCCTGATGGGCATCTACTCCAGGTTGATGCTAAAGTACCTTGGTATGCCGATTTGGTAAACTTCTTATGCACTACTAAATATCCGCCAGGAGCAAGCAAGAGAGAGAAGCAAAAACTGTTAGCATTGGCGAAGCACCATAGCATCATTGGGGGGCAACTCTATCGATATTTTGTTCATGAGAGCATTTATCGGAGGTGTCTCGAGGAAGAAGAAGCAAACCTAGTGTTGAGGGCTTTGCATGATGAACCTTGCGGTGGGCATTTTGCTGGTGAACTAACGGCAAGAAAGATTTTATTGGTTGGGTATTGGTGGCCAATGCTGTTCAAAGACTCGCACACATACTGTAAGAAATGTGACAGATGCCAACGAATGGGCAAACCCACATTAGCACATGCTGCTCCTCTCACACCGGTGCTTGCTCTTAAGCCATTTGAGAAGTGGGGAATTGATTTTGTGGGGCCTATTGATCCTCCCTCACGAAGAAGATCCAATAGGTATATCTTGGTCTGTACTGACTATGTTACCAAGTGGGTAGAAGCCAAAGCTTTGAAGACTGACCGAGCTGTTGATGTAGCTAAATTTTTGTACGAACAAATTATCACTCGATTCGGATGCCCGTTGGAGATAGTGAGTGATAGAGGAACTCATTTTGTCAACGAATTGATTGAAGAATTAATGGAATTATATAAGATCAAACATAGAAAAAGCACTCCATATTACCCGAGGGCAAATGGACAAGTGGAGGTCACCAACAAGGTGCTGGAATAGATTCTGACAAAGACGGTAGCTGTGCATAGGAGAGACTGGGATGAGAGACTGTTGGAAGCCTTGTGGGCATATCGAACATCCTACCGAGTGACAACCAAGAGCACTCCGTTCTCCCTAGTATACGGCGAGGAAGCCATCTTTCCCATCGAAAAAGAAGTTCCAACATTAAGAGTGGCTATCAAAGCCAGGATGGGAGAGGAAGAGTCATTGAAGGAAAGGTACATACAACTGATCAAGCTGGAAGAAAAGAGACTTATCGCACAACAAAGTTTGGAAGCTATTCAAAAGAGACGTAAGGAGAGGCATGATAAGAATCTCAAGACCTATGTGATTCACGAAGGGGATTTGGTACTAGTCTATGATAGTAAATATTATAAATTCCCAGGGAAGTTACAAACAAGATAGGCAGGACCGTTTAAGGTGGTGGAACTTAACTCCAATGGTTCCATGCAAATTCAAGATTTAGGTGAAGAATGTGCTCCAGTGAAGGTTAACGCGCTTCGAATTAAACCATATTTCAAGTGACAATAGGACGGGAAAAGCTAGACGAGATCCAAGCAAAAGGATGTAGTAGACTCCTTGTACATACATGTATAGTTATATATATCTATATATGCGCATATGTTAGTTATGATTTTTGTGTGTCATAAATATTATCCTGTGCTAGCTCAAGAATTTTGGACTTCTAATATTTTTTGTGTTATGCAGAGACTGTTAGGAGCTAAGTAACAAAATGGCAGACCAAATAACGCAGCTCTACTTGTACGAGCTAAGGATATATTTCTCGGACCAAACATTCGCCCGCATGGACATAGATGTCGACGACTTTGAGACGGAATACGATGTTGAGGAAGCGCATTGGCTAGTATGCTTTATAAACCAGGGTTTGGGTGTTGCATTTTACATTGAGTGTTTTGAGGAATACCTGACTCGACATGTAGGATGGGCGGGAGATCGATATTACTATTTTGATCCTTCGAGGGAAATGCCTAACGAGGAAAATGATATCACGTGGGCTTGGGCAGATATGCTAACGATAGGAAGTGATGACGGAGCTCCTGAAGTTGAGCCTGACTCGCCCTAGGGAAGTTGTCGGGATGCGAGTACGATGTGAGACTGCATGAGACATCCCAGAGACTCACATTCTAGGACACCTAGGGATAGGTATACGAGGGACTAAGGTATAGCCAATTGTAGTTACCAAGTGAAAAGTCAAATCAATGAATACATATGTAGTGTCTGTAATTGAGAGAATGGAGTGAAGAGGTGGTTGATCAGTCAAAAGCCAGTGTGTATATGTTTTGCATGTATGTGTGGGAAAAGTGGGAAAGTCCCTTTCTTCCTCTCCCTAATTCTCAGGACATGGGTGAATTAAGTAACTATGAAAAAAAAAACGAAGGAAAAAAAAATTAAGATAAAAAAATTGTGTGTGTTGTTTGTACCGATGCGCTATGGTGGGCTAGTAGGTGGGTGGATTTATCCTAGCCGGGTGGTTAGGACCACGAGCCACAGCTAGTTTCGCCATAGGCTTGGGAGGTATATGTTTGTGTCCTAGCTACGCGCCATAACGGGTTGGTAGGTAAGTGGAGCCATCGTGGCTGGGTAGTCACAACCATGAGCCGCATCCAGCTTCGTTATGGGCTAGCTAATATATGTTATGTGTTATCATTGTGTGTTTGTGTGTTGTGCGCTGCATTGCATTTGTAGATGGGTGGAATCAACCTGATCAGGTGGTCAGGTCCACGAATCGCATCCAGTGTCAATGTAGGCCAACGTGTGAATATAAATAAAATTTTCATATGAAGTTATTCCCCACTCCTGAGGGGGAGAGAGAGAGAGAGGAGAGGGCAAAGATCGCGTGGAAGGGAACGTTATTTGCTTGTGTGATTGGTATGTGTTGGCTTGCGACAGATCAGCTCACTTTGAATCAACATTCTTGAAGGCACAGATATTCTATATGTACTTATGGATGAGGCTTTAGCGAGGTAATGCAACGGTCTTGCTTTATAACTTGTATGCTCTATCTGAGGGTTTTTCTGGTATGTGGGACATTCTAGAGTTCTGATGGATGTCTTCACTTGCACTCGAGTCTCGATGGCTTTTGTAGGACGACGATGGGGATTCTTCGGGAACGTCTAGTCATGGAATAATTGTACATAGCGAATGGTAGGTGCAATAATGGGGTATGCATTTTGGGTATGTTGCATCTCCGATTGGATTCATTTCAGTTGTAGTTGTTCATTTCGGTATTTTCTTTTCTGTTTTCCGCAATGGTAGTTGCATGTGTAAAACATGGAAAGGTATGCATGTGTTATTTTGGTTGAGACCATTTTTCATAATGGAATGTATGAGCAAATTGATGCATGGCTAAAATGGAATTGCATATATGTGCATGTTATTGGATCATTTTGGAAGTGAATGATTTGTATGTATTCATGAGTGGTTTCTTTTGAGCACTAACAACTTCAATGAGTGCAGGTCCACTTGGAACGATGGCTCGATGGGAAGGTATGCAAAATAGGTATACACTGACATTTTCGTGGCTGTTTTGATTGTATTGTAGCAGGAATGGCTCATCGAGGACGACTTCGCAAATAAGAAAAGGGGAGTATGTTAGCTCATGAACTGGTCGATTTTGATGCACTAACATGCCCATTTTGGAAAATATTTGTTTGAACATAGGTGTTTTGCAATAAGAATAGATGGCCGGTGTTTTGCTTCAGTGGCTGTATTGAAAGCTTGTGCAAGACTTAAATGCATTGACGGTGGGCAGGAGCTGTATGCAGAAATCTGTTCAGCGGCCAGATTTGTTAAAGAAATCTGCTCAGCATTATTCATCTTGGCCTCGTGTTGATGCCATCCGTATTGTATGGAGCGAGTCAAGAGAACCACCTAAGGACTCATTGGTTTCAGATTTATTTTCATATGTGGAAAGTGCTTCTCGAAAATCAACGCATATGATAAAGCTTAAGATTGATATGCACGATGAAGATAATCTCAACACAAGGTTTAAACCAATAAATGACCTCGACACAAATGCAATCTTTTCTGTTGACGATGATGTTTTAGTTCCATGTGACATATTAGTTTTTGCTTTTACTCTTTGGACCAGTGCTCAAGATAGCATGGTCAGATTTGTGCCCAGAATGCATTGGATTCAATCTGAGATGCAAGATGCAAGCTTTCCACGCTACATCTATGGTGGTTGGTGGTCTGTTTGGTGGATGGGGACATACAGCATGGTGCTCTCAAAATGTGCATTTCTTCATCAAAAGTATCTTGACCTTTATACCGATCATATGCCAGTGCAGATTCGGGACTACGTGACACATAAAAGGAACTGTGAAGATATTGCGATGTCTTTTCTTGTTGCCAATGCTACTTAAGGTCCTCCTATCTGGGTGAAAGTTTGGAACGTGGTTGATTCTTAAGTGGAAGCAGTAAGGAAAGTCTCAGGAAGGCAAATGGATCAACCCTCTGAACTCACTCATGATCTGGCAGGCCGTTTTTTTTTGCAGATCACTTTCCCCCCCTCTTTTCCGTTTTTTTTTGCCACAAAAGGGGATAGAAGGTACAGGGAGGGCAGACGGTGCGCATGGCTCTCTCTCCCTCCTATGGAAGGGGGACTCTCTCTCACACTATGCAGAGAGAATGGTCTCCATGATTTCTGTCGTTTTTTACCAACGTCAATTGATTATTG
>CM035411.1:180034873-180114873 GCA_020310875.1 Ceratopteris richardii
AGGAGAAGACATCCCACAAAAAAGAAAGATGCCATGTGGTAGATCTAGTAAGAGAATCTTATTTCTTTAACATTTGGGATTTCTTATTTTTTTAACCCTTTAAAAAGTACAGGACATTTAAGAGATTTTAGCATTAAATGAGGTAGAAAGGAATAAAAATCCATTTTAGATCAAGAATGGTCATTCTTTTACCAAATCTACTAGAAAGCCTAAAAAGGTAATCTTAAGCCTATTTTTTAGTAGAGAGAATTAAATGAGAGATACAAGTATCTAAAAGAGAGAGAATGGTACTTTTTCATTGTTCATCTCTAAAATTGACATTTTATTATTTTACCAAACTCAAGGCTAGAGTCAAAGCATGCTTAGACTTAATTCATCTCCACTAATGTGATAGATGAAGTGGCCTGTAAGTACCCAAACTTATCCTAATATATCCAAAAATTATTTACTTTAGTGGAGTGCATGAAACAAGATATACAGTGTTCTCATTCAATGTTCAAAATGTGAAGACAATCATGAAAAACATATCAAATAGTTTCACACATTCTTGTTGAGTTTCATAAGGTTTTGTGCATGTGAGTAAATTCTCAATCATTTGGGGTGATAGATCGAAGGTGTTGGTGCATGTTTTCAAACAATAGCTCCAATAATCTCTCATGTTTCCCTTGAATTTTAAAGCCAAACTTAGGAAAACCTCTCAAGTTCAAGTATGTGCCAATTTTAGGCTCCAGAATATTCAAAAAGAGATAGTAAAATGTAGGATGTGAATAATTATTCTAACTACTATTCATAGAGTCAATGGACTCTCAAGATTGATTTCTTATAGTTCACTTTGCGTATTGACTGTGTGACTAGAAATTGGAAGGTGGGTCTTCAATTGTGATTGTAGATATAATCCAAAAATGAAAAGATAACGAGGACTCTTAAATACGTATGAATTATCCATACGAGGTCTATATCCCATAAGAACAACAATGTGTACACACTCTTCCTCAAATAGATCTAGATTTGTTGTCAATCACAGATATATATTGGGTACATTTGGCTTTCTCACTTGCCAAATAGTGGAACATGGACAAGAAGGCAAGGCACTTGAAGTTTATTCACCAATATACACGGAAACATACTAGCTCAAAAATGAAAAATCATCAAATGAGAGTTGAGCTAAACCACACATGGGACTTTATGATTATGATGTTGATCAAAGAAGTCTTATAAAGATGAGATCAATTTAATTATTTTACAAAGATTAATTTCACCTATACACAAATCATTCACACCACTTGAGTCATACACAAATAATGGCCTCACAGTTTGTCACATGCATATTATTTTGATTGAAGAGGTATAAATCAAGTTTGCAAAGCTATAAATCTAATGTATATGTCGAATTAATTCTAAATATCAATGTGCCTCATGCTTAAACATTATCATGACAATAATTGACGTGCTCTATTGTATCCTTTCAAAATCATCACTAGGAATTATTATGGTGAGTCTTTTTTCTATTAGACCGTTGTACATGATTGTCCCTCTGTACTACCTTATGCATATGTGAACTACTCTCTACTTTGTGCGTCACTATAGGCTAGTGCACTATGCTTATAAGTGATTGTGTTATGCATATAATTTATTAAAAAAATGTTTTTTTTCCTTCTCTACTTGAATTGCTCTTAACGATCTCACTTGGTGATGGAGCATTATAAGTGATAAGAGAGTTTCTATTTGATAAGAGAGCTTCTATTTGTAAATCACATTAAGCAATATTGAGACCTTTTTTGTGAGATAATAAATCATAAATGAATATGCATAATACTTTTTCTTAGGCTAAATCACCTCAAGTGGTTTTACAAACCTACATTTTCATTTGTGAGCAAATCACTATAAGTGATTACACAAATTTTGCAAAAGTCTATTTTAATGGGTAAATTGCTACAATTGAATATACATGAAGTGATCCTCTAAAGAAAAACTCATGTTCATGGATGTATATGCAAAATAACCCGTCAAAGGATGTCCTTGGTGTTCTCAATGCTACATCCACTTAGAGAAATCGGTTGATTAAGCAATCGTATGTAGACTCAACATCTATGGATTTTGCACACAACTAAAGTGAACTTCAAGATCAAGCATAAGATTCAACTCCTCAACATGCCCAAGTCACATCCTCATATGAAAATAACACACCTCGTTTTTAAGAACATAACAAAAACAAAAAATATCAAAGAAAAAATTTAATCCTAATGAGTAAAGAATAGAAAAGATGGAAAGAGAAAAATATGCACAAAATTGCACTTCAAGCATGAAACCCTAGCTACATTGGAGGTAAGAGCAAGGTTGGAGGCGGGACCTCTTTCTATCAAGTAGAATTTGATTTACAAGTAAAATTACAAGCATTCAAGTGCTTTTGGAAATAGGTGAGCCTAGAAGTTTGTAATCCTTCATGAAAGTTACTTGGATGTGAGCACCTCTTCCTAACATCAACAGCAAGAAGTGTTGATGTGCAATATGAGGGCATGCTTATACACCTTTAATCAGTTAATTTTTTTAGGGTTAGACCCAATCTAGTTGCAATCAGAATCTATAAGCATACATGATGGAAGGACCCTTGATGAGCTTCCAAAAAAATCAACCACCAATACACACGATCATCTTAAGTAAATATGATCATCCCACATGATTGATTGACCCATATGATCATTTCAAAGTTCATACCATGTGATTTTCCGAAAAGATCATGCCATGCAATCAATCAACCCACATGATCAATCAACCCATGTGATCGATCAACCCACATGATAGATCAATTCACATGATCGATCAACCCACATGATCAATGATCATCATTTCCAAGCTCTAAGGTGGGCTCACACAAGTGATCAAGTGAAGACAACCAATAAAAAAATGGTATTATCTCCCTCACTTCTCAAAAAAATCATGTATAATGGCTCAAGTTGAAGCTATTGAAAAGATCTATAAGGCTACAACAAGGAAAAATACAAAAAGAAGTCACTTAGGCTATGTTGTAGAGCAAAAAAAATGTTGTATTGTTCATAACCACAAGCAAAAGCTCAAAATTGTTATAAAAGACCACACATACAAGATAGATAACACATTATGAAGAAAAAGCCAAGACTTGGAAGACCAAGAAACATGCAAAAATCACTCAAGAAGAAAGAAATAAATCTTGTGCACGAATCTTACAAAAATAAAAGCTCTCTACTCATACTAGAAAAAAATCTTCTACATGCAAAGAGCTTGTTCTTTTTATAATGATCACTCATGCACCACTTAAATGCAAAAATACACTCCAATGTAGATCTTCTCTTGCATGTTTTCATGGGAAGAATCTTCTTGTCTCTATAAAAACTATTCTTAAACATATTTGCAACTCATCAAAACTACCAAAATTGAAATTTTTAGAAATTTTATGTCATTGTCACTTACTATAGCAAGTCTTTAAAAGATTGGACACTAAACTTAGAATGGAAATTCATCAATATCCAAAAGTGGAAAGGGAAAAGAAAATTTTTGAACAAATCCTAGAAAATGTATACTTTGATCATATGTAAATGAAATTCAAGGTAAAAGGGAAGAGTGCTTTTCTCTAGCAAAGTTCATTAGTAGTTCCAAGCACTTTTTCCTAGGACAAACAAATCATTTTTATATCCAAGTTTCAACCAAGATATCCTTATGCATTACTATCCAAAAAAATACTCTAACCTTCAAAGGGTTTATTGGGAAGATATGAATGATATATGTAAGCTTGCAAACGAAAACACTAGAAATGCTAAAGACAGAGCATGATCTTTGCAAATCTATAAAAAAGAAAATTACATTTTGAAGAAAGAGAACAAGTCCATTTTAAAGTTGCAAAATGATCAAAGACCATGAACTTGACACCTCGCCCAAAGCTATCTCTTAATATTCATGATCCATGAAGAATATATAAGAAGATAGGAAACATGGATTGGGAATTTCAACTTACAAAACATAGTCAAATACAATTGGCCTTTGCCATAACTTGTTGGAGTAGAAATCAGATGATTTTGTTGATATCATTCCAAATACTGAGATTATTGAGCCCATCTTTGTTCAATATGTTCAAGAATAATACAAAATAGCATTACATGTTCATGAAAAACATATTATAAGTCACTAAAATCATATGACGAAATGGAAAGATACTATAGAATAAAGCATAAGACGAGAAAAATATACGCTCTTACTAACAAGGATATCCTAAATGTTCTCTCACATTGACATAGAGATGAGATAATGCCCATGCATTAAGATTCAAAGGAGACACAATATGTAGTATGCGTTTGTCTCATGACTGAAATACCTTACATCATAGTTTTGGGCGATGGAAAGTTCTTGGTAGAAAAATTGTTAATGGTTTTACCATTAGGCTTTCATGATCTTGAAAAGGATCATGGCTTATTCAAATTGGAATGTGCAGCAATGTCTACAAAAGCTTGAAGGCCACATTAAAGGGCACAAACAATTCAAAGTATTGATACAAAAACTTTCTCAACAATACTTCAAGACCAAGGTACTTTGTGTATTTATTTATGGAAAATTTCATTCAACATAACATTATTGCAAGTAAAGTGGGCTAAGACTTAGGCAGATTTTTTTGCGTGTTTCCTCCAAGCTTTAGGTACAAAAAATTGTGCTTCATTTTTTCTCCAACATCATGTGGTTTTGCACAGCAAAAAAGAAAGGTATTGACTTTCTTGAAGCCGAATCTCCACTTTGGTTCATAAATTATCCTAAATTTCATGAAAGTTTTCCACTTTTCATTCTAACATCTTTGCCTTGAGTTTCTTGGGATGATGAAAGTTAAACCTAAACTTATTTTTAGAGATTAAAATCATATGCAAGAGATTGAGAGAAAATCAAGAATTGAAAGAGAAATGTCAATGTTTCATTAATGTGGTAGATTATGTACCATGGAAGTCAATTTACAACCAAGAGAAGATACAAAAAGTTATCTTCCTTATTAGATACAAAGCATGCAATAGTGATCATCTTCAAAACAAAAGCACTAACCACGTGAACCAAACATTTATTTTGCAAAGATGTTTTCCTCAAATTGGGGATTACTGAGTAATCCATTTTTTTATCGTGCATAGTGATGTGATTGTCTTGAACTTAAGAAATTCATCATTTAATGCATCAATCTTGATGTGATTTACTATACACAATGTAGTATTTTGGAAAGAAAATTACAAAAAATCATGTCTCTTGCAATTGCTCCTCCTTTTCAAAAAGAGAAAATAAAGATTGTATCCCCTATCCTCAGAAGGGTGGAGATGGCTCCAGCTATAACTGTCATTATCATAGGATAGAATATAACCATGGGTATACAGATGCAAAGAGCCCACGTGACACACATCATAGTAACTTCGTAAATAAAAACAATAAATGTTCAAATGCATGTAAAAAAATCCCTATGGTTTAAGGATGGGAAAATGATGATAAAATAACTTTCTTTTTATAGATCAATTTTGATACACCATCTTTGTGGTGTCAACACAGTTAGAGTTTGTCTTTGTATAGTGATAGACTTGTACATAATTCATGGCTATTATGTTCCCAAAGATTGGGCATTCGTCCACGAATCCAAACTGATCATGAAATTGTTCATAGTTTCTTCAATTTGATATAGCCCACTTGGCAAGGGAGCAAGACTCCATCTCCCATCTTTCTTTTTCCTTCTAGACAACAAGTTATCCATCTGTCTTCTGATCAACAAAGGAAAAATGAGATTTCAATAAAGGAAACCAAGTTGTCTATCCCTCCTTAGTGCTTGGCAAAGGCCATATTACACTCATACCAAATAGAACAGAACATTGTAAAGTGAACAAACCATCCATAGAGTTGTTTCAATGTCTTAGGTAATACTTCCTACCAAGATAAGGAAGCTGGATAGAGAACCTTTCACTTTCCATGGAGGCGACTCCTATTAGGAAGTTTAGGTTTAGTCTTCATTAAAATTATATTTGTATTGTTTTGGGATTTTGCACATCATTCATTATATGTTCATGAACCATTTCATTAGTTGAGAAAAGGTAAAGACTTCATATCATTTCCTCAACATGGTCAAAATGATCAAAATGTGGTATGTGAGATAATCACATATTCTTGAAGTACTCAAAGAGAGATTTTCAACCTTATATAGCACTCCCCTATTTAACCATTTTAAGTCCATCAAATATTAGACCCTAATTGCAGTCCATAAGTGTAAAAGCACTTGCTTTTGGAAGTACACATGTAAAAATCCTATTCAAAGATGAGAAAGTTGATCCAACAACTAGAATTGAATACGTCATCAAGGAAAAGTTGCATGCATGAGAAGAAAAGCTAAATTAAGATTTTGTGTGAAAAATTAATGCCCAAAATATATTTTTGGGAAAATCTAATTTAGCCAAAACTGCTTTTTCTCATCTATTCTGCCTAGCTGCAATGACCTATAAAAAGATATTGTCTATACACTCTTATCATCTCATCAAATTATCTCTACCCTTGGCATCTGATTTTGGAGGAGGTGTGTTTACCATACTAGGAGGAGATGCTACTACACATAGAGGTGATGAAAGAGTGTATGGTCATACACTTGGAGGTCCATCTACCCTTGTGAGAGAGGCTTCTTTGGAGATTTTACCCTAGCCTCAACATGCATTGTCCTTTACTCTCACATGCTCTCTTTGGTATTGATGGGTTGTTAGTATTTCTTTGCTACCATGCATTTTTTATTTGGAGTATATCATCAGCTTGTACACATCTTTCATAATTAGAGCATATGACTTTTTGTCTATACTTTGTGTATTCTCTTGAGTCTATGCATGTATGTTTTCTAATGTATGCTATTATTTCTATATTTTGGGTTATTTTTGCTAACAATTTGGTATCAGAGCTAGATTGTGTAGGTGTCAACTATGGTTGGGTGCAAGTTTGGTTGGTATGAGAGCATGAGTTCTTATATGTATAGCAAAAATTCAAAGAGATTGTTTATCAGATGTATTTGATATTGATCAACAATGTTTAACTTTAGGTTATTTGCTCATACAAGCTCTCTATTCCTATTTCTTTCTCTCCCCTACTTCCTTTTACACTCTTTGACCTATTTCAAGGCTAGTCAACTATAATCAACCTCTAGTCAAACTTGACCAACTCTATCTAGCAAAGTCAAACCTATGAAGACAGAGTCAAGTCAATCAAAGGATGCTCTTGTGATGAGGAGAATGGTACCAAAATTGGTTTTCATTCAATTTTTGGTAAACTTTGAATTATGAGCTGTCGGAATGTAATATGTAATCCTAAAAAGTTGCACGCATACCGAAAGGGCGTAGCGCAACAGTTGTAACTTTTTTATTAATACAAAGAAGCATGCGTGAGACGTAAGGTATGTCGTTGGACTGTGAGTCTGGGTGAATGCTTGAAGTGGAGCATAGCGCATTGTTGAAACTCTAAGTATTTTGTCTCTCTATGAGTTAAGTTCAGTAATGTATTAAGTTTGATGAAGTATTAAGTTAAGCAATCATTTGGTAAGTGACAAAGTGCGCGTAGGCGTATTGCAATGAAGAACACTGTAATGTGTAGAACAGATATGTATTTGACAGATAGTTCGATTTGGAGCGATAAGTTGGTAAAGTAGCATATAATTGAATATGTAAGAATTGGGAAAATACAAACAGGGCCTCTGTTTTATAGACCCCTAACCATCCCAAGAACCCAGACTTGACAAATAGTTTAACAGTAGTTTAACAGTTAAACATTGGCGCCGTCTGTGGGAAATGGAGTAGCCAATTGAAGAAAAGGTTAAGGAGCGAAGAAGAATCCTTTGATATATGCCGGTAACACGTTCCGACGAATCGTATCCCAAATACCAAAGTGATCCACATCCCTAGGCAGTTCCAAATTTGTTAGGAACACCTCTGGTGGTAGAAGTGAAGAACAATCAAGTTCATTTGCAGAAGGATCAGTCCAACAAGCTAGTGGCAATTCCGATGGCAGTTCGGTGCTGTGCAGAAGCAATTCGGTAGAGTGCGGTGGTAATCCGATGCATTCCGATGATAGCCCCGTACATTCTGAAGACAGTATGTTAGTTTTTGGTGATATTACGGTGTTGTCCGATGATAGTTCAACGCTATCCGGTGACAATTCGGTGATCTTCGGTGATAGTTCGGTATTGTCCAGTGACAATTCGATGCTCTCTGGTGACAATTCGGTGATTTTTGGTGATAGTGCATTATTGTTCGACAGGAATTTATTGCATTCACCATCTTTAGGTGCAAGTTTAGCCAATTTCGACACTAAGACTGAGAAAGGGCTATTAGATTTTGAGCTAAGTAATCGGCTCACAGACATTTTTGGATCGAAAAATTGGCAAAGTGACCATACGGTCCAGGGACATCAAGAAATCAGTCCCCAAAGTTCAGGCAACATGAGTAGTTCACAGCAAAAACAACAACAACAACAACAATAACAACAACAGCAGCAGCAACAAATCATTCCACCGTGTCCGATGCTAGCCGGAGTCACGTACACAAAATTTGGAGGTTTTTTGGGAGATGATCCCGACGTGTTGAGGTTATGTGATGTCACGGCAAAATCTTGTTCACTAACAAGACTGTGGAAAATTGCCACGCCTCAACTAGAACTAAGCTAGAGTGATATTAGAACACCTCTATAATCATCAGTAGCTTAGCAACATTCTGAAACTGAAAACTTTATAACTGTATTTAATGAAATCTGAAAATTCACTTTACAAAAAGCTTTGTGTTTTCTTCAAGCTTCAATTCTGAACTAATTTACTTCAAACTTTACACTACTGTGTTTGCTTATAGTCAAATAATCTTTCCATCACTTAACTGTGCCAAAAACTGTGTTTTGAACTCACCGAAATACCACCGGAACTTCATTGGATTGTTATCGGATTGTCACCGGAATCTCACCAAAATTGTACTGGAATGTTACCCAAAACAACTGTAATCCTGTTTGTAATTACTTCAAATGATTGTAGATGAAGTAAGGAAGTAATACCTGAGCTTCCTTCAGTAAATGATTTCGCTCTGATACCACTTGTTGAGGTTATGTGATGTCATGGCAAAAGCTTTTTCACTAACAAGACTGCAGAAAATTGCCACGCGTCAACTAGAACTAAGCTAGAGTGATATTAGAACACCTCTATAATCATCAGTAGCTTAGAAACTTTCTAAAACTTAAAACTTTATAACTGTATTTAGTGAAAACTGAAAATTCACTTTACAGAAAGCTTTGCGTTTTCTTCAAGCTTCAATTCTGAACTGATTTACTTCAAACTTTACACTATTGTGTTTGCTTATAGTTAAATAATCTTTCCATCACTTAACTGTGCCAAAAACTGTGTTTTGAACTCACCGGAATACCATCGGATCTTCACTGGACTGTTACTGGACTGTCACCAGAATCTCACCGAAATTGTACCGGAATGTTACCGGAATCAATTGTAATCCTGTTTGTAATTACTTCAAATGATTGTAGATGAAGTAAGGAAGTAATACCTGAGCTTCCTTCAGTAAATGAACTCTATCTGAAGTTTGAGAAAAAAATTCACCAGTTCTGGATGTCTTTACAGTCAGACTTAGTATTGTGTGTACATGTCCCGTTTTGCAAAACTCTTTGATTAGTTTGTAGTTCAGACTCCTAGCTTCAAGATGAGCTATCACTGATGAAAAACTTTACACTGTGTTGTGAGATCTAACTTGCAGAAGTACCGGAAAAATGTTTACTGAGAAAATTGTGACTGTTAACTAACTTTCACAGTAACATGAAATCACATAGATTTCTTCACACAAGAAGAATGCACTTAGGTCTTTCCACATAAATATGTGTTTTCTATTAGAGAAGATGTGTACAAAAATGGCTTGGCCTCACTTTGCTCATAGCCATGGAAAACTCTCCTATGTTGAGTAGTTTCTCCTTACCATCTCTCTCAGATGAATACGCGACTGTTTAGGTTCTATTATTCATCTCTACATACGCGCACTTTCTAAGCCTCTCTCTCTGGCTATCTTAGGCTCACTCAGCCTCTTCTTATTTCTAAACACACTCTCAACTCTCTTATATACATTTTGATCTGAGATTCAAAAACTTGTACTTCTGGAAGTTTCTACACTGTATATTACAGGCGTGAATTTGTCCCTTCACTAAGGCTTTGATTTTCTAAATGCTTTGTTTCTGCTTCTCTTCGTCTTTATATCGTTATGCCTAATTAGTGACTGAATCTCCAACACGACGTGCATGTGTGGACATTTGAAATTAATTATGCAGTTTTGAATTATCCAGTAGACCCTACTTATAAGGCCATTGTGTTCGAGTCAAATTTGGTTAATGAAGTTGCCCGCTGGTTAACCGAGTACGACTTCAATCATTTCCGGCAGTATGATGATGTGAAGGATGCATTCCTCCAACGATTCCGGTTAAAGAAAAACCCAGAAAAAAAATTTTATTATTTGTAGAATAACAGGCAGAAGTCACACCAGAATGTACAAGATTATGCCACTCTATTCCGGACTCATTTATGGCAGTTACCACCAGCGCATGCCAAACTACCAGACAACATCATTACTCAGTGGTTTATAAACGGATTAAATTCCCAATTGAAACAGATCATGATCATACGATGTGTGGGAGGAATGACCTTGGATGTCATAATCGTTGTGGCTTTACAGTTAGAAAATAAAGTGGGTGGATTCATTGAAGATCTAGAGTGGTTGAAGGCATCCAAACATTCAAACCAAGATCCTCTGAAGCAAATTTACTGTACTAAATGCAAAAATACAGGACACAAAAGCTCAGCATGCGCTTTGAATCAGATGTATTGTGCCATTTGCCATACCGCGGACCACGCTACGGAGACCTGTCCTTATAATGCAAAGGTACAAAGCAGAGCGGCTGTCAATGCCATTATTCAGGAACAAGGGCAACTGGCGAGTCATTACGTACCACCACAAATGAGGAATACTCCTTACCAAGGATACAAGAATTATAGAGGAGCACGGGCAACTAACTTTGGACAAACTCGATGGAATGCGGGCCCATCAGGTGAAAGTGCATCTCCTCCACCACCTAAATGTCATTTTTATGGTGAAATAGGGCATATATGTAGGTACTATAAAGATGCAGCCGAATATGATAAAAAGAAAAAGGAACGACAACACCCGATGGCCAACATGGTGTACATTTCAGTAGTCGACACTCAAACAGCAATAGTGCAAACATGCTTGGGAAAGCAATTATAGCCAGCGGCGGAGATTTTTGAACCTGGAATTCGTGAACAGCAGAAGGTGTTTACTAAAGCAAGCAAGTGGGCAACCCAAGAACAAACTATTTTTCTTGACCTAGTTCCAGTGATGCAGCAAAGTATATCGTAAGCAGTACCGGAAGGAAGGAAGCTGACCATTGCTATACCGGAACCCCCACCGGACTCCATATCGAAAACGGCAAAATTTGATCCGGTGTCGGATGTTTTATCCAAGGCATCCATTACACTACCATTGGGACAATTATTGGCTTTGGTTCCTGGTGTGCACCAATAGTTCCAGCAGTAGGTCAGCCCAGGACCTTCATGTGCTCCTTCGACAGCAACAATCCAGCCCAAACTTGATCCGATGGTGGATCATACAGTGCCTTTGATTATGGTCTGGTATAAGAATCATAAAATCACTCAAGTATTAATTGATGGAGGTTCTGGTGTAAACATTACAACAGCATCACTTTGTCAATGGGTGGGATGGACACAAATTGAACATGTCCAATTTTTTGTCTGAATGGCTGATCAATCCCGAGTTCATCGGGTGGGATTGGTGCGAGATATCCCTATTAATCTCCAAGGAGCTGTCTTTAAAATGACCTTTGTTGTTCTGGAATTACCCGAATCCAGCCTCGACTATAACCTGCTCTTTGGACGACCATGGTTAAAGCAAGCTAAGGTAGTTCAGGATTGGTCGGCACATGAATTGGTTTTTAAGAATAACCACCGTAAATATGTCATTCCACTGGACGACATGAAGCCTTGTGACTTGCATGCATGAATATATGTAGCCGAACCTGTACACATGTTGGATGGTCTTTCAGATGATGAAGAGGAAGCTTTTCTTAAAGCCAACAAGGATCTAATGGCACTCGGAACTGTGGACTTACAAACGGTTGCAGATAACTAGATTCTGATGGCTTGTACGGTCGTACCACTAATTGGACCACTTGAAAAAAGTGAATCACAGACCTTGGATGATACGACGCTCCAACAATTGCTTCAGCCAGTTGATGATTTGACCATGACCCGGCAGTTCTACGTACTGGAAGACCAATTGGTTACCTGCAACTTAGGTGATGAAACTAATCCACAGCCAGTGAAGATTAAGGCGGGACTATTAGAGATCTTTCAAGATAACTTACTGCAGTTACTACGTGAATTCTCTGATGTGTTTGCATGGGATTACCAGGATATGAAAGGGTTAGACCCGCGTATCTATCAACACAGGGTTATGCGGGGAAACAGACGTTGCGAAATGACGACGCTGATGTATAGCGAAAGAAAAGTTTGTGACGATGCTGTGGAATGATGACACATGCCGAAATATTATAGAGGCGGAATGATGACAAAGAGGTCAAAATGCTTCTGTTGACGATGTTGCGGAATGATGACGCTATTGTGGTTCAGAGAAGATGCGTCGAAAGCAATCTGTGAGCGACTCAAATGACAACACTCCCGTAACTTTCATGAAGGCTTTTCTCAAGGCAACAGAAGCCATTTGTGACGGATGCATTCGAGAGCGTTAGTGTCGGGCATCTCGACCAACTCCTTCTTCGACTGACAGACATGTGTGTCTCGTGAGAGACGCTACTGTGATAGACAGAGCAAAGGAGCGTGATAGATGCTGTTGTGATAGACGCGATACACTATCGATGTGGCGATAGACGCGAGCACGATACACTGTCAATGTGGTGATACACTGGTGCTTAGACCGCAATAGAAGCACGAGCGCGATAGATGCAAGACTGGTCAGTGGAGCGCGATAGACGCGAGCTCGACGAGCGCGATATTCGACATCCGCGGGACACTGGCTCTCTGTCCACATGGCACTGGCTATCGCGTGACGGATGCCCTCATCTATCGTGGAATTGAAGTCGCTATCACGAGTCCTGAGCTTCCTAGATTTCACCTCCTTTTCTATTATACGATAGAACTTTCTCTGTCTTTAGTGCGACAGTCTGCCCTCCATTTTTATGAACTTCAAAATTCCAATTAAAGGGGGAAAAAGTTCTTTTGAGTTGCAAATTCAATCGGGTTCTTTGTTTTAGAACTTCAAAAGGGGGGAGATTCCTTTTTTGTTGGGGCCCTTGTAATGGATTTGGTGACCGCGTCCCTTGTGAGGAGTAACCTGGCCCCACCCTCGGGGGAGATCGGTAACCTGGCCCCTTTGTTGGAGGGGGATCTTGTGTCGCCCTTGGGGCCTTTGAGGGTGTTGAGCCCCCTATGGTCTCCCTCAGTAGATCCACAATTCTATCAACACAAGAGGAGCTCAAGAAAGTTTCTCTCATTGGTCAAATGTTTGGCCCTAGGCCCCCGCTTGAAACCGTGCGACAGTGGCTTCGCAAGGAGTGGTCCCCCTGTGGGCTAATTTTTTGTAAGTGTCAGTTCTTACTAGCTAGTCACTTGTTGCTAGTCTTTGAGAATGAAGATATGGCGTTTCGAGCCCTAAGTGTTGGAACCTAGCAACTCAGGCAGGCGACCCTGTGCCTTTTCAGATGGTCCCCTGATTTTACTCCCGACAAATCGAAATCTCTCCGGTACCCTCTCTGGGTTGAGCTCCCTAACCTGTCGTACTTCTTGTACAACTTTGTGTGGGACATTGTTTCTCCTATCGAAAAGCCATTGGCTTCACACGAGGACATTGGTGGTCTCATTTATGAAGGTGCAAGACAATCGTTCAACGCTCGGTGGCACCCTCAAATCTGTGTCGAGGCTGACCTCAGCATGCCACTTCCATCGAAGATCAAAGTGGACTTGTGTAGCTCAAGCGTAAGCACCACCTCCTTTACTTGTCAATCCGCGGAGACGTGAGGACCGGTATGAAGACCACGAGCAAGTGAAGGCACAAGTGCGTGAGTGAAAGCACACAAACATGCACACACATACACACACACGCACACAAAGTAAGATCAAAGAGAGGAACAATGGAAAGCTTAGATTGCCAAAGAGTTCTCTTACCAAAGCTCTATTCTCTAACAAGCTAACCCCAAAAATGAGCTCTCTAGCTCTTTTTATAGTTTTTTGACTAGTTTTGGCCCTATCCAGACCTAGTGTCCGGCCTAGTTAAAAATTAGGTTCCATGGCTTATTTGAGGGCTCAAACGGAGTCTAAAAATTATGAAAATTGGTAGGATGATAGTTCTAATACTCCTCAAGCTCAAGGACTCCTCCGCTTGAACAAAATGGAGTTATAAAAATAGATAATGGTATTTACAATGATTTTTAGTGATGAAAATCACTATTTTTGTAGGGGATTCTTCTGAAAATTTGACATACACTTCTTGGAGCTCCCTACTTGCTCCCTTTCCTTGTGTGTCCACCTTTTGATATGCTTCCATGCTTTGTCCTTGACTTTGAGCTTCAACACTCCCCCCCCTCTCGAGTCTGTCGTCCCTGACAGACCTTTGTTGTAGTGGTTGTTCCAAGTAGTGCCTTGAAAGGGAGTGTCCCTTCTGTATGAACAAAAGTCATCTGACTTCCAGATGTGTCTGGTTCTTCATCTATCATTGTGAGTCTTTGCAAGTTGTAGTCTCTTGGTATGTGCTTCTGCCTTGGATTCCAGCATGACTGTGTCGTTGTGAGTCTCCGTTGATGTTTTCTAGATCTTCCACAGTTGATGTTCATAGTAGTCATGCCAAGTACTCATAACCCATATTGAGTGATGGGTTAGTGTGTGCGTGCATGGGTTGAGGAAAATATGTGCCTTGTGCACGGCCTTGTAATGTAGCTCTATGAATGCTTACCTGGAAAATGCATTGGAAGAAGTATGGTGCAAAAATTGAGGGTCTTGAGCTAAGTGCTCAAGGGTATCCCGACGAAGAGGTTTCCTAAGCTATCATGGTTATGATGTTTTGAAGGTAAAGATACTTACCATGGAGAAGGTCGATCGATGTTCATCTCTTCGTGTTGTACACTCGGCCTTTGGGATGGAACATTGTTGATGAAAGTCCATGTTGATGGTCCACTTATGAGATCTTTTGAGTGGTTGATCCTGTCATAAGCAGGAGTCTTCTCATCCAGTATACATACAAAGATTTGCAGGGTACTAGAGCTACCCCGTGCAGATATCTCCCTGCATGCTCTCGTACATGCAATAGTTATGCATCATTCAAGTTGCAGACCTTCAAGCTCTTCACTCCTACCATAGTAAGAGGAAACCATAGTTGTGGATGCCATGCTCATGCCAAGTTCTTGACATCTATGAGATAAGGCAGCAATTATATCATCTGCTAGCCAAGACACACTTCTATCCAAATTGATAAATGCCCAGTAATCCACAGTTCCACCTTTAACCAAGCATGACTCATTCATGTTTCATGAGCCAAGCCTGGGAACAAGTGTTTCCTTTTTTTTTTTTTTAATTAAGGGAAAAGATATCACAAAACAAGAACACAAAAGTTAGTATCAATAGAAATATTTGACATATGTCAATGTGCTCTTGTGCTTGGGATTCTCAAGTGTGTCTATGCACGGCCGTGTAATGTGGCCCTATATTAATGCATACTTTGGAAATGCATGACCTGAATGGTGCAAAAGACAGGGTTGTGCAAGGAGCACATGGTTGTCGCTCGTTCGAGGCTTTCGATGTTATTTGCGGAGGTTGATGCCGTCCTTGGTGGAGGTATCCTTATCCATTGAGTCTCGAACCAATGTAATCCTCCTTACTGGAGTCCATTTTAGAACATCATTTGGCACTGTAGAGGTCACTTCAGGTGTCTTCCTCTTTGGATGCTTTATGAACTGTGGTATCCAGTGTGGTTGGCGCTTTGGTTCGGTGGAGGCTACTTGTACTTTTGGCTTCCAAACCCATATCCCTTTTGCATGTCTTCCTACTAATGTTGAAGCACTGATTTGATCTTCCTTTGGTCTCTGTACGTGGTTCTTACCCTTTTCTCTTTTTGGCTTCTTGGTTGAGACCTTTCGCATGTGGGAGAACATAGGTTGTTGTGGATGTAGGAGCTTCTTAGGTACCCACATCTGTAATTGCCCTTGTTGAGCTGCAGCTAACTTCTTAGGCACCCAAACTTGTTGGATACCTTGTGATTGAGCTTGTCCGAGCTTCTTCCTTCGTCTTCTGGCCTGGTTGGCTTGCCTGGATGGAATTTGTGGAGGCAAGGCAGTTGGTTGCTCTCCTTTGCGTACCCATATCTGCTTCATGCTCGGAACTGCTTTCTTATCGAATGGTGTCTTTCTATTTGATGTAGCAGTTGTCGTGAACGGTTGTGTTTGCTTGTGTGGTGGACTCATTACTGTGGCTACTTGATTCTTTGGAGAAGAAGAAAGATCCACTTGCCTTCGAACCTGGTCTTCCACGATTGACTCCTTCTGCATCATAGAGCTTTTGACACATACAACATCTTCTTTCATATGATTAGTCTTGGAAGAACTAAGAGAGTGTGTGGTGCCATGATCTAGGGGCATGCAGTTCTCTAATTCTAATGTAATGCATTGTTCATGAACCCAAACTTGAAGAATTTGACTTCTTAAGTTTAAGTTAACTGCATGGTCATAGATCCAATCTTGACCCAAGACAAGTGGTTCCGTAAGGTTCTCATCTTGACATACTAGCGCTTTGACTTTCATTGGAACATCTTGAAGGTAGATGGGAAGTTCCACCTCACCCAAACAAGGGGTTTCCACACCTCCCAATCCTATGAGATAAGCTTCTATGGGATTGATGTTCAACTGCAAGTCTTGGTAGTATGAAAGTCTAACTGCACTACTTGCTGCACCTGAGTCAATCAATGCCTTTATCGTCCTTGCACCCTTCCCTTGTCCTATATCTATGGTCACAAAGGTTCTTCGGTCAATGACTTGAGAAGTCGCTATGCCTGACTTTCGGCACATATCCATGTGATATTTTGGGGCTTTTGAGTTGACATCTAGGCCTAATCACCTTAAATTATTTTGCCTAATACGCTCTCTGGCCTCTGCCTGTGCTTCTTCTCTCACTCTTAACTCTTGTTCTTTTCGTTTCTTAGCAGTGTTGAGTCTCATTAGCATGTCCTCTGTAAGAGGTTCTTGATATAACTTGACTCTACAACCACTAATGTAGTTTGGCAAGATATCACCTTCTAAAGTAGCCAATTGAACCGCGCCGCTAGTGGAAATTCTGTTAATGATCATGGGTCCATATCCTCGTTTTTCCAACTTACGGGCATGTTGTTTTAGTGTGTAAACCAACACTAGATCACCCTCTTTCAATCCTTTATCTTTGATGTGTGCATCAAAGTATGCCTTTTGTCTTTTCTTTGCAGCATAGATGCCTGCTGCCGCTCGTAGCCTCGTCTCGCCTAAGCGTTCTAAATCAAAGATCCTAGAGGACAACTCATGTCCATGCCACTCATGCTCTTGTGCTACCTTTAATGCTGGGATTAGGAAATCTAGTGGTAGCATAGCATTCTTTCCAAAGACCATCTGAAATGGGGTGGCATTGAGTACCGTTTTATAGGCAACTCGATAAGCCCACACAGCATGATGAAGTTGTTTGTCCCAATCAGAGCGTTTATTATTTACCAATTTTGTCAATACGTTACAAAGGATCTTATTGGTACTCTCGGCTTGTCCGTTAGCTTGTGGGTGATAGGGGGCAGACTTCTTATGTATAACCAAGAATTCTTGGAGAAGATTTTCAATGACTTCATTCAAGAAGTGTGTGCCTCTATCGCTCACCAACTCTATTGGTAGTCCATATCTCGTGAACACATTCTCGAATAAGAACTTAGTCATAGTCTGAGCATCATTCTTTGTTGTGGCTTTCACTTCTACCCACTTTGTAAGGTAATCTGTGGCTACAATAATATATTCTGCATGGGAATTTCTAGCTGGGGGGTTAATAGGACCTATGAAGTCTATGCCCCATTTTGAAAATGCACGCCCTCCCATCATTGGTCTCAAAGGCATCTCGTCTTTTCTAACTGGATATTGTGCACGTTGGCATGTGTCACATTTCTTCACATAGATATGAGCATCCATATGAAGAGTGGGCCACCAAAGTCCTGAGAATAGAATGGTCTTGATTACTTGATCAGGACCGAAGTGTCCACCTGGTCGCACCGCTGTGTGCAGTTTCTAAGACTTTCAAATAATCTGATTCATGAACACACAGTCTTAAATAATCATCTTTGCCTCTTCGGTATAAGTTATCTCCTACTAAGGCATAGCCTTGAGCCTCTTGTGCCATGCTTCATCTTCTTGCCAGACTAGCCTCTTTGGGTAATCTTCCCGATCTCATAAACTCTACCAATGGAGCACTCCAATCAGGAATTGATGACACTTGATAAAGGGTGGCATGCTCCACTGGTGGTCTCTCTTTGCATATTGGACAATTCTTAATCCACTCATGTATTTCTTTGTCCATGCTAGGCCAATACACTCCTAAACGCTTCAGATTCTGCAATGTTCGTTGTTTAGAATAGTGATTTCCTAGCAATCCTTCATGAGCTTGCTGCAACCAACTACTATATTCATCATCCTTGACACAACAAGCTAATACACCCTCAATATCTTGTTTGTACATGCTTCCTGCCAATATGTGATATTTTTGTGATTTTACAATTTCATCTTGTGATGTTTTCACATTCTTATTTGCAGGGCCAAAGGTTAGGACTGGTACCAACTTATTTGCCCATTTAGGAACAACTTCTAAATTGAACAGATAAGCATCAGGTAATTCGTCAGACACTCCTTGCGGTGACTCTCTTGAAGTGATGCGAGAAAGGTGATCTGCCCGAAGGTGGGTTCTACCTTTCCTGACAACAACTTCAAAGTCATATTCCATTAGTAAGAGGAACCATCTTACTAAGCGTCCAGTATTACAAGGTTTATTGACCAAATATAACAAAGCTTGATGATCAGTGAAAAACTTGAACTTGTTGGCCAATAAATAGTGTCTAAACTTCTTCATAGCATATACCATGACTAAGCCCTCTCGCTTAGTTGTGGTATAGCTTCGTTCAGCTGCGGTGAGTTGTCTACTAGCATATGTTATGGGCAAGTCTAAGTTACCTTCACCTATGGGTTGTGCTAGCACACATCCTATGGCATGATTGGATGCATCCACATGTACATGGAATGATTTATTCCAATCAGGAGTGGTCAGTATTGGTGCCGTGCACAAACGTTTCTTCAGTTCATTGAAAGAATTCTCGCATTCATCGTTCCACTCAAAATTGGACAACAAGGCATAAAGGGGTCTAGCTATGATCGCGTACATGTGGATAAACCTACGGTAATATCCACAATGGCCCATAAAGGCTTGTACCTCTTTAACATTCCTTGGTCGTGGCAGCTCTGCTATGGCTCATACCTTATCTGCATCTGTTGAGATTCCATTCTTAGAAACAATATGACCTAAGATTTTACCTTGACGCACCATGAACACACACTTTTCTGGGTTCAGACACACTCGATATTCTCTACACTTGTTGAAGATTTGTCTGAGCTCAGGGATGTGAAACCTTCTTTCTTGGGAATGAGCACATAAATCATCCACATACACTTCTAAGCTCTTTCGCAAGAACTCTTTGAAGACATGACACATGAGCCTTTGGAATGTTGCAGGTGCATTGGTGAGCCCAAATGGCATTACACGAAATGCAAAGATTCCCCACTCTGTGGCAAAAGTTGTTTTGTGTTGATCTTCTGGGGCAATGGCTACTTGATTGTAACCTGAAAATCCATCAAGGAAGCTATAAACTTCCTTGCCTGCAACACGCTCCAATAGATGTTCTGTGATTGGAAGTGGATAACTATCTCTGATCGTAGCGGCGTTAACTTTTTTAAGGTTAATACACACTCGCAACTTCCCGTTCTTCTTGGGTACCACTACAATGGGGGACACCCATTCAGTATGCTCAATCTCATAGATGAATCCAGCTTCAATCAGCCTATCAATTTCTTCTCTTATTTTGGCTGCATATGTATCATTATATGTGTAGGGCTTCTGTTTGGTGGGCTTGGCATCAGCAGTCATGGGGATAGTATGAGAACAAATTCTTGGATCTACCCCTTTCAAGTCTCTATAGTGCCATGCAAACACATCCCTATATTCCCTTAATAGAGCTACAAGCTCCATTTCTTCTCTTGCACTTAGGTCATCTCCTATATATGTGCATCTCTCTTCGTTCTCTTCGATGGTCACTACAATCTTCTTGGTCTTTTCTTTATTATCATATGATTCTCCTATGATGGCCTCTCTCTTAGGCATTCGTACCAAAATTTTGCGGTCGTCAACTTCATATTTCTTGAAGTTTTCTGGTACTTCAAACAATGATTCCTCCTCTTCTTGTTTCACTGCTTTTCTTTTCTTTTTCTTTTGACTGCTCTCATTTCCATCCTTTGAATTTACCGTTTTAATACTTGTGAGAGGTTCTTCTTCTTTCTGGGTGAACACTCCTATATCTTCTAGATAGTGCTGCTCTGAGTTAAAGCAATTATCCATCACAATGGACTCTATATCATCGTCATTCTCTTCTTCTTCTATGACATCACTAGGGTCACATTCTTCTAGCAAGGGCTGACGCATGAACATTGATACCATAACCCTCCTCATCACAATGAGGTGTCCATTGTTCTTCATTGACAGCAATGTCCATGGTGGCTAAGATTTCTGGCCAGCCATGAGGCTCAAATTCCTCATCTAGAAAGATCATCGGTGTATAGGCTGGGTCTTTAATTGTTCTATCTCCTGGCGAAGTTCCTTCTTCTCTTGCCTTTAAACGTTTTTCCTCTTCTTCTGTGACCTTGCACATCCACAAATGAGTATCTTCATGCAACCATGATGGATTAGGTGAACTTTCAGAATGCACAGAGATGGAATCCTCTTTCGCTTTGTGGATAGAATTCCATTGTAGGGGTGGTACATCTCTGAAGGTGTAATCCTTGAAATTGACCTTGGTGGTGACCCCTAAGTGCTATAAGTACAAGGAGTTAGTTCCCCAATCCTGTACTATTTGCAATTGTCGTAGGAAGGGTCTTCCTAGGATCATCTCATAGACATTATTTTTCTCAAAGTCACATATAGCAAATGTATGTTCAAACTCCACACCACAAGTGGTTAGAGTTATCCCTTCTAGCAATCCTAGAGGTCTTTCAAAATGACCATCAGCCATTTGAAGCTTCATTCTAGTTGGTCTTAATGTGGGCTTGCCCCATTGCTTCCACAAGGAGGTGGTCGCAATAGCAACACCAGCACCTGAATCTATGATTGCTTTGGTTGTGTAACCTTGGTAGGTGATTGGAAGATAAGTATTACCTTCTTCACCCTCACACATGTCCCCTATTTTTTCTAGAGGTATCTCTGGTACTTTTTGCTTAGAGCGTGTTTTTGGCATATTGGACTCAAGTTCTGGAACCTGATCCTTCACATGATTCCATAGCTCAGGTTTTGCTTTGAGCAGCTCTTCTACAGTGAGGTGACACTGAACCTTAGTGTTCTTCACGACATCAGTGTTCCTTGGAACCACTGAGTCCTCATTTCTTACCAGTATTGTGGGAGCTCTAATCTGGAGAGATTCAGATTCCCATGGACCTGGAAATTGAGGCAGTTCTTCTAGGGTATTATATTCAAAATCTAATCTTTCATCTTCTTGTTGTTCTGCTTCATCTCCGTAAATAGATGGAATGTCTTGGGGAAATTGATCATGAAGATCATCAATCTCAGGAATAGGAGGGGAGTTACCCTTCTCCTTGGCCCATTTCTCTTCTTGTATTTCCCGCAAGAACTCTTGAGAGTATTGTTGAATTGAAGGAGGTGTTCCAGCATCTGTGGAATTAGGAACATAAGCTCCCATTGGTGGTGAGCTTCCTCTTTCAATAACTGGTTGAGCCTGTGGAGGTATAAAAACTTGTGGTTTGTTTACCAATTGCTCTAATCTTTCTAGTAAGCCTTGGGAATGCAAATCCGGTTTGACAGAGTTTGTCTGATTGAACTTTTGACTAGTCTTGAGTATAGCTTGAGCTTGTTCTACCATTTTCATGCACATTTTCATCCGTTCAATCTCTAAATCTGCTCTAGGGTAACTCTTGTCTAGGTTCGTAGCTGTAGGACCTTCTTGAAGTCGAGCTTGGTAGGCCTTGAACATCATGTCCAAGCCTTCTGGGGTTGGATCTGCAAGAACACACCCTGGTTGCGGTCTATTTACAATGGGAGGTGGGGTGGGATGAGGTGGAGTGGATGGAGTTTCGGCATGCGAGGGGCTTTGAGATGCAATGTCTTCTATTTTTGTTTTTGCTTCTTTTAAGCTTTCTTCTAGTTCCGATAACGTTTTATTCCACTTGCGATTGGCCTTCTCTCTGGTATCCTTCCATGTTCTTGTTTTCCTCTTACTAGGCTCTCCTGATTCACTCGACTCTGATTGTTCTGCTGGTTTATCCTGTTTTAAGGCTTGTGCTCTAGTGACAGCTTGTATAGGAGCCACATTGCTACTACTTGAACTTGAATCTGCCACTAAGCCTACCACATTAATGGGTGTAATCTTGGGTGCACTGGAGGGGTTTCTTGGACAATCTCTGGGGAGATGGTCTTTTCCACAATCAGGACAAAAAGCTTGTATTGTGATAGCATGTCCTTGAATCGGAGATGGTGGGTGGGGACAGTCACGAATGAAATGGTCACCTTGACATCTGAAACAAGATCCTCTAGGGGCTTGTGTTCTCATTTGTCTCAATTGGGGCCTAGGGTTAGGATTTGTGTACATGACATTGGAGTATTCTGGCTCCCAATTTTGCTCCATAGGTGGTGCCTCATATTGATACGAGTAAATCTCACTATGTTCAGGTGACTCTGTGTAATAAGCATGTGGACTACCTTCATGGGAGTAGTCTGAACTATGAGCATGAGAGTCATTATCTGGTATCAATGGGGTTAGTGGCACCAATGCTCTATTTGGATTTTCCTCTCCCACAGCATATTTGACTGGAATCACGTTGGCAGGAGCTGGTAGTTGGTTTCCCAAGACATGTTGTGGCCTATATTGTGCCTGATATTGCTGTTGTGGTCTATAATATGGTTGTTGGTATTGGTTTTGATACCTACCTGGTTGGTAAGGTTGTTGATAATTCTGTCTAACAGCCTGCCTATTATAGGGACAATCTTGAGCCGTGTGGTTCGTATATTTTCTCTCAATAGTGCAATATGGAGCATTCCTTTCTCTCATGTTCTGGTTGTGCAATGGGCATACATTAGCCATGTGGTCGCCTCCGCAAGTATAACACCGATTCACTAGAGTGACTCTCTATGTTTGTTTATTTTGGACTCCCAGCTTCTTGGCAATTTGCTCAGCTATCTCCTCTATTTCCATGGAGATTTTTGAAGCATGACTAGTAGAACTATCTGAATCCTTATAGAGTTTGGATAATCCTAACTCCTCACCCAAGTTATCTTCTATGTCAATGCATGTCCGCACGCACTCTTCTATGGATCTAGGCTCTTTCAAGTATACATATGATCTTAACTTTGTGCTCAGTAAGCCATCTAAGAACAAAGCCACTTGTTTGGCTGGTGTGGGTAGCTCTGGAGCAGGGCATCTTTCTAGGTACTGTCTAAACCTTCTATCTGCTAGTCGCACTGTTTCTTGGGGTGTCTGCTTGAAGTTGTGGATCAAAGATGAAGTGTTATGCCTGATACCACTCTTGGAAAATTCTACAATGAATTCATCTAGCAGTTGACCTATATCGCGATAGTTGCGACTACTCAGTGGTTGAAACCAAGCTAAGGCAGTGCCCTTAAGAGTCAGACCAAATGCCTCGTGCTGGGTGAACAAATCATCAACCTGTTCAGCTCTTAACACTTGTTTGAACTCGGGCACATGATCATAAGGATCTCCTGACCCGTCAAAATAATTCTTCATTGCCTTGATCACTTGAGTGGTTCTAAGGGTTCTTGGGTGCTCTCGGGGTCTAGGCAATGGAAAATCATGTTCATTTCTTTGTTGCCTATGTGCTTGATATCTCTCTCTTTCAGGTCTTTCATTTTCAAATCCTGACCTATTCCTGCCCACTGTGTGTGCAAAACTTACCTCCAGTCTCTCTCTAGTTCTTTCTCTCTAGGCTTCATGAGCTTGGGATGATCCTACTCCTTGGAGGCCATGGGAAACATTGGATCTTGGTGGAGGGAAAATCAATTCATTCTTCCAAGTATATGCATGTCTATCATGTTTTGTTACCAAGAAAATTTTCTCTGACGTGTTATTGAGGTAGACAACTTTGTCTGGTATCTTTGGATCCTTGAACTCGTAGATGATGACTATGCCCAATTGGCTAGGTTGTTCTGGCTTGAATCTCCAAAAGGCTTCCTCTGTTTCTCTATTCAAAAATAGTTCTATGCTTTTGTTGTCTTGAGGGATCCAGTCTGGAGTGATCACTCTGGTCAAAACTGACTTGCCTCTAGGAGTTTGGGGTCCTTGTCCTACATTTCCTTGTTCTAGGTCTCCTATCTCATTCTCATGAATGATATTTCCAAACTCATCGGTCCTATCTGGTTGGTTGGTAACCACATACATGGTTCCTTCCTTATCAATGTATGAACCCTCTTCGAACTTGACCACCGGGTGTTCAAGTCCAAAGGATTGATCTGGATTTTTGAGTTGGACCACTGATCGCCTCAGGCCATCCTCATAGATGCGAGCACCTAATCAGTTAGTCCGAATATATTCCAACTGTGTCTTATAGGGACCTTCTGGTGTTTGTAGATGGGCAGTCCCTGAGCCACCTGCAGGTTTCCCCATGCTAAAAGACATTTTTGAGTCACTTGTGTCTGAACTTAGTCCGTAAGGATGACCACTTAGTTGTTGTGCCCAAGACTTAGTTGTATGGTTGACACTGGATTGAGAAGATCTAATGCTTTGTCTATCCTTTCCTAGGTGTCTACCAGATCTCAGGTTCATAAGCTTTGGCTAAGAGTCCAAAATTTCCCCTTGGTATGGTTCAAAAGTCCTTTGGAGTCCCCTTGGGTTCTTGGTTCCACCTGAGGGTCAACTTCAAAATATCCTATCTGAAAATCAACGAGCTATAGAGCTCAAAAAATGGACTTTGGATGAAAAAATTATGTCAATTGAGGCTCCTGGGGGTCAAAACAGGCAAACAGGACCTTTTGGAAAAATTCGCAATTTTGTGAACTTCAAGAGAATTGCGATTTTGTGAATCTCAAGAGAATCGCGATTTTGTGAATCAGAGAATCGCGATGCTGTGAAGTCAAAGAATCGCGATGTTGACCACAAAATCGTGTTTTTGAAAATCGCGATGTTGAGCACAAAATCGTGTTTTTGAAAATCGTGATATTGAGCACAAAATCGTGTTTTTGAAAATCGCGATGTTGAGCACAAAATCGTGTTTTTGAAAATCGCGATGTTGAACACAAAATCGTGTTTTTGAAAATCGCGATGTTGAGCACAAAATCGTGTTTTTGAAAATCGCGATGTTGAGCACAAAATCGTATTTTTGAAAATCGCAATTTTGTCTCAGAGAATCGTGATTCACAAAATCGTGTTTTTCATAAAATCGTGGTTCTCAGAATCGTGTTTTTTGACATGAAAATCGCGATTTTGTCTCAGAGAATCGCGTTTTCACAAAATCGTGTTTTTGCTAAAAATGGTGTTTTTTGCTGAAAATCGTGATTGGTGAGAATCACGATTTTGAGCACAATCACAGAATCGTGTTTTCTCAAAATCGTGTTTTTGACATGAAAATCGTGATTTTTCAGAATCGTATTTTTTGGCTCAAAATCGTGATTTGTGAGAATCGCGATTTTGAGCACAACCACAGAATCGCTTTTTTCACAAAATCGTGTTTTTACTGAAAATCGTGATTTTTGAAAATCGCGACTTTGGACACAAAATCGTGTTTTCACAAAATCGAGGTCCACAAAATCGCCTTTTTCACAAAATCGTTTTTTTACTGAAAATCGTGATTTTTGAAAATCGCGACTTTGCGCACAAAATCGTGTTTTCACAGAATCGTGGTTCACAAAATCGTGTTTTTCACAAAATCGTGTTTTTCACAAAATCGTGTTTTGAAAATCGTGATTTTGAGCAGAGAATCGTGTTTTTTTGAAAATCGCGATTTTGACTCAGAGAATCATGTTTTCACAAAATCGTGTTTTTTTGGCTGAAAATCGTGATTTGTGAGAATCGTGATTTTGAGCACGATCACAGAATCGCGATTCTAAGAATGACCACAGAATCGTGATTCTTTCAGCCAACTTTTAGGCGGGAAAACAGAAAATCGCGATTTTCAAAAAAATTTGAATTTTCACAAAATCGCGATTTTCATCACAGAATCGCGTTTTTTGGCAGGAACTTCGAATTTTTGAGCGTCGAGCAATGGTGAGCTCTGTATGTGCAGAAAATCATGAAAAAACACAGCGCTTCCTCTCCCTTGCACTTCCTAACTCCTCGCACAATAATGCATGAAAGATGGTATGAAAATGATGAAAATGCACTAAAAAACAAGAAAAATTCTATGAAGAAGAAGATGGAAAAAGATGGAGATGGTGATGGTGATGAAAATGAAGAAGAAAAATCAAAAAATGAACAAAAATGACAGTTGTTTTACCTTCCAACGTCGCAAATCTACGATCTTACCATCAGAACGCTCGTCCTCGAAGCTCTCTCCCCGACAACGGCGCCAAAATTTGGTGTAGCTCAAGCGTAAGCACCACCTCCTTTACTTGTCAATCCGGGGAGACGTGAGGACCGGTATGAAGACCACGAGCAAGTGAAGGCACAAGTGCGTGAGTGAAAGCACACAAACATGCACACACATACACACACACACGCACAAAGTAAGATCAAAGAGAGGAACAATGGAAAGCTTAGATTGCCAAAGAGTTCTCTTACCAAAGCTCTATTCTCTAACAAGCTAACCCCAAAAATGAGCTCTCTAGCTCTTTTTATAGTTTTTTGACTAGTTTTGGCCCTGTCCAGACCTAGTGTCCGGCCTAGTTAAAAATTAGGTTCCAAGGCTTATTTGAGGGCTCAAACGGAGTCTAAAAATTATGAAAATTGGTAGGATGATAGTTCTAATACTCCTCAAGCTCAAGGACTCCTCAGCTTGAACAAAATGGAGTTATAAAAATAGATAATGGTATTTACAATGATTTTTAGTGATGAAAATTACTATTTTTGTAGGGGATTCTTCTAAAAATTTGACATACACTTCTTGGAGCTCCCTACTTGCTCCCTTTCCTTGTGTGTCCACCTTTTGATGTGCTTCCATGCTTTGTCCTTGACTTTGAGCTTCAACAGCTTGGGTGAAGGGGATGTACGGGAGCAAGACATCAATTACAAAAACCTTCCCAATGTGTGCTTTCGTTGTGGCCAACAAGGTCACAGGATTAAAGATTGCCCATTGAGACAAAAACACAAGCAAAATCAAGAAGCCCCCAGAAACGCTCAAGACAACAAAGGGACATTGAATCACCCGGCAAAGGAAGAGGAAGTTAAGGGCCCCCTTAATCCAGAAGCTGATGCAAACGGGTTCATAGAAGTCGTAAGAAGAAGGAAAAGAAGTCCTAGGGCAACTTCTTAGCGAAACAACACACCAGTTACCCCCTCGAGCAACTTGTTTTGCAATCTAGAAAAGGAGATCAATGAGTTTGACTACCCAGGTAGGAACCAACTTGAGGTGGACACCAACGACAAAGCCCTAGAGATCCCTGACAGTAAAGAAACCTTCCAGGAGGGTTACACTACAAGCAAAGAAGACGGCTTTACTACTAGTAACGCAGATAACATGGATAGGGAAAGTTCCATCATCAGATCGACTATTCCGGAAACGGTTTCCATTTCTTCCCAACAGGAGGCAACCTGCAAAGGAAAACAACCTATGGAGCTACCCTGGAAAAGCCCCCACAAGAACTTATTGCTAAGTTGGGACCCCTCCCAACGAAAAAGAAAGATGAATCCAAGAAGAGAAAGGACAAGGCTCCCTCCCGCAAAGAGGGTTCACTATGACAATGATCATCATCTTGTTAAATGCTAGAGGGCTAACCGACCCCTCAAGAGCGACCATCATTGGTCAATGGCTTCGCGAAATTAGCCTAAACCCAGAATTTATATGTATTCAAGAGACTAAAATTGATGGAGCTGACCTCCATAAATGGCTCAGACAGGTCTCCTCGAGCCATGTTTGGCTTTCAACATCGCACCAGCGGGGGTCCGATGGGACGGTAATCGGTATTAATCGATTCTGGTTTGAAAAGCTTGAGAATTCCATTGAAGATGAATGCCATCGATGGATTGTTGTTTCTTTTGGTGCTCCCTTTTGTGTTACTTTAGTTTCTATGTATGCCCCTAATGGAGAGTTGGAGAGACTAAACACTTGGGCCTCCTTGGGCTTGCTCCCCCACAACGTGCTAATTTGTGGTGACTTCAACATGATGGAGGACCCTACTGACAGATGGAAGGGCAAGGGCAAGGTCATCGATAGTCGGGAGAAAGAAAGTGGGACAAAACCAAACTGCACTTGGATTTGGTCGAATTCAAAGATTCGAATGGCTTTTTGTGGTCAAATCTCCAAGCGGGCGAGGACTTGAGGAAAGTCAGACTCGATAGATGCTACATTTCTCAGAGCTTTACTCATCAGTGGGGCCACCCTTCCCTCTCGCAATGCACTGACCTCACCATCTCTGATCACTACCCGATCATTATCACTTTCCAACCTTCCACCAAGATCCGTAAGGCTCCTTAGTTCCACGCCAGTGCGACCTCCTTCTCTCTCCCCTCCGTCCATCAAGAAATTGCTGATGTGTGGAAGGAGGTGTTCGCCTCAGGCTCGTCCCCAGCCAAGTGTTAGAGACGTGCGGTCGATAAGTCATGACAAATCATGATCTAGGAAGATGCTCGAGACTGTGTAGTGGGCTCATAGAGAAGCTCTATATCATAGACTCTGGAGGCTCGAGGAGGAAGTGAACAAAGGAAAATCTCAATCCCTAAGAGGTCTACGAAAAATCAGAGCGTTTTTGAGATACAAGGAAGAAATTCAAAGGAAAAATTTGCAAATTTTCTTCAAGGAATGGTGGGCTGGCAAAGCCGACAAACCCACCAAAGAGATGTGCCGCATCCTTAAAAGGAAACATAACAAAGAATCGATCCCCCTATTGCTAGACTCAAATGGCAATGTATGCAATACGAAAGAAGATAATTTTGGGATCATTGAAGGGCATTTCACGAGACTCCTGGGGACCTGGAACCCCCTCTCCCACCATAGACGGGACTGCATGGAAGCCATATCTAGGGTTTCCCCCCACAGGATTCCACTCAACCTTCATCCCTTGCTTGATGCCCCTATCTCAGAAGCAGAAATCATTGAAGTCATTGATGCTCTCTCTTGTGGTAAGAGCGAGCGTCCTAACGGGCTCACTACTGAGTTCTTTAAATCCTTCAAGTTGGTGGCCGCCACCCCTCTTCGTCTGGTTTGGCAAGAGGTGCTCAAGTTTGGTGCGCTTCCGACCTGTCTCAACAATGGCATTATCAAGTTAATACACAAAAAAGGGGAAAATAACAGAATAGAGAATCGGCATCCTATTACGATGCTCCAAATGGGATATAAGATCATTATTGTTGCTCGACAAAAACTGGCCATGTATAGTCGTAGATTTCGGCTAATTGTAGGGCAGTTATATTATATGGATCACTCAGGAGTGCTGCTCAGATGTGTTCCACCACACAAAATTGCTTCAGTAATCACAATGGCTCATTCTACCCCAGCTGGAGGTCATTTTGCAGTTGACCTAACCCATCGGAAGATTCTGCAGAGTGGCTTATGGTGGCCTACTATGTATCGTGATGTGACTAAATATGTGCGACAATGCGATGAGTGTCAATGTTCGGGTCAACCTTTACAGAGACATTACTTTCCGCTCCAACCAGTTTTGCCTCTCGAACCCTTTCAAAAATGGGGTTTGGATTTTATCGGGCCAATTACACCTCTTGCGACACTTACCAGTAACCGATATATTCTTACCTACATGGATTATGCGACTAGATGGGCCGAAGCTTGGGCTTTACGGTCAGCCACAGCTGCTGCAGTCGCTAAATGTTTGATGAAAGATATTTTTTCACGCTATGGTTTACCTTTGGAGATTGTGACTGATCAAGGTACGGACTTTGCAAACACATTAATGCAAGTGCTTACTCATACCTTCCAGATTGTGCATAAGTTCAGTTCTCCCTACTATCCACGAGCGAATGGACTCACTGAGAGCACCAACAAATCTCTATTGAACATCTTAAAGAAACTGGTATTAGATGGCCCGGAGAGATGGGACCAATTCATACCTACCATATTATGGGCTTACCGTACAACATATAAAGTGGTGACTGGAACAACTCCCTTCAAGTTGGCTTATGGTTTGGAGGCGATTGCTCCTATAGAACTGGTGGTTCCTAGTCTGCGAGTGGCATTAGAGCATAAATTACTACCGAAAGAATCTTTTCCTTTCCGATTGGAGGCTTTACGGTCTCTGGATGAACAGCGCCTTGAGAGTTTTCTGGTGTTGCAAGAAGTTCAGCTCAGACAAGCAAGAACTCATGATCGTTTCCTTAAAACCCCTGTGTTTACCATCAACCAATTAGTGCTCTTTTATAATGCTAAATCTAACCGATCTGCCCGAAAGTTTAAATTGCAAAGGTTCAGTCCATACCGCATTGCCGAACAAGTGGGACCAGCAAGTTTTCAGTTATCCACCTTAACTGGTACCCTTCTTCCTAAAGCAATCAATGGATCAAAGCTTCATCCCTATTATCCACCGCCTTCATCCTCATGATGCGTGATCAGTATTTTTACTCTTTTTTTCTCACTATTCTACCTCGAGGTTCTTGTCCTCTTTATGTAATTCTGGTTGGCTGATTGACCATAATCCTTCAGTTTTCTTACCTAACCGTGATTAGTAGCCCCCTTCTGTGTCTCTGGTTCTTTTAATGCGTGCATATCGTCATTATAATTGTATATTTCCAACACTGCATGATGATTAGGTTTCTTTTCGTATGATTCTTCAATGTTTCTACTTAATCCTATTTTTCACGGTGTTATTCGCTATTGCGTCCTTGTGTGCTTATGACCCCTATGCGACCTATGCTCTTGCGTGTTTTTGTTTGCATTATGGAAGCCCTAGAAAATATTATCACCTTTCGTGCAGGTCTCGCTCCGAACGTGTGCGAGTACCTGTGTGCTCGAGGTCTTCTGGCCTTCGCTGAATTGCCTTGGCATTCAGTGGAGTTTCATTCCTTCTGTGTGCAGATAATCTCTGCCATAGCCGCCACGCCTGCTACAGAACCTTGCTGGCAGCTAGCATGTTTGAACCCCCGCGTTGTTGTTACACTCAGTACAGTCGTTGAGGGATTCCGTCTCCCTCAGGAGGGTTTGGTCGATGGCCCTCTCCTTCCTATGGCGACAATGAAGGAACTCTTTCCTTGGCACTCGTCTAATGAGTTTGCCATTTTATGTTGACCTGAAGTAGAGCGCACCACACTCCAGTTCCTCGTAGCTGCCCTAAACCTCCAAAAATGCACTTACGTCATCTCATGCCCGTTTTACTCCATGATTGACACTACATCACGAGAGGCCATCAACTTCACTTCATTCTTTTTCCGACGCATTCACCATGAATGCCAAGTTGTTTCTAAACAACCAGCCAAGAATGAGATCCCTCAGACTCAATTGTTGCACCTTCTCACCTTTCTTCTTCCAGTGATTCAAGCAGAGCAACCACCCCCCATGAATACTCTGCTCTTACATGAAGAGTCTACACAAATGCTAGAGGAAGATGATGATGAAGATCTTCTCCACTTCTTCCAGTGCAAGCGCCATCGCATCAGCCCATCTCACAATCAAGTGCAGGAATTTACTGTTGTCCAAGAGGTTGAAATTTTTCATGACACAACCACTTCATGTCAGGTAGCATATGCCCACTCTTCTCCAATTAAACAGCAGGATCCTGATATTAGCATGGAAGACATGGCTGAACCTTCCCAGTGGGATGAAGCCCAATCCCTGGATAATATGGTTGTGAAGGATACAGAGGCTGAGAGCACTGCCATGGTTTGTCATCCATCCTCCTCACCAGTAGCAGATGATCAAACAGACACGGCAAAGCAACCGCAAGGTGTTGAAGAGTCCATTACTGAAATTGCCGCTGTTTCGTCTTCGCTCGTACACGAAACCGGCATTGTCCTAGTGAAAACACCCCTTCTTCCTCTTCCCCCTCCAATTACACTTCTTGCAGCTACTGCTTCTTCTCCTTCCTTGCCTCCCACTACAATCCGTGAGGCTGCGTCCAAAGTTCTGTCTTCACCCGACTACTCTCCACCCTCATCTCCACACCATCTTTCTTCCCAACCATTGTAGCCAACACCTTCTATTCCCACCCCTGTTATGTTCACCAAATTGGCATCCATGGGCCAGTTCTTAATTCAATTATCTCAGCAATTACCTCTTCAATTGAAGACGGCAACACAGACTATTCGTCAAGAGCTGCAAACTAAAGTAGACATCCTGGAAGCAGATATAGCACCTCCTCAAGAAGAACTCCTTGAGGCAAAAACAGATATTCACTCACTGCAAACACAAATTCAGAGACTGCAGGAATAATTGATAAAAAAAGATACTATTAGCGCTCATTAGAATGCAAAAATTAATGGATTAAAGCAAGAATTTACCGATAAGCAAGATTCCATGACTGCTTTAGGCAACAAACTTCATGCAACAAAGGATAAGCTCAGTATATTTGAGGAAGCTTCTCAGACACTCGCTACGAATGTAATAAATGATGAGAAAGAACTCAAGCAGGTTACAGACGAGCTTTTCCACAAAAGTCGATCCTTGGAAGAAGAGATTGGCCGGAACATTAAATTGAAGAAGGAGATTGATGCAATTCAAAAAGAGAGAGAAGATTTTTACAAGACAATGCAGTTTCAGTCTGAAGAACTCAAACATAGGGAAAAGAAATTAGGCATTCAAGCTGACAGATTATCCAAAATCGATGCTGACATTGCAGAAATGAAGTTCCAAAGAGATGCTACTCTCGAAATGATTTTTATTTACAAGAAGCATTTTTGCAGACTCAGGCCGACTCTTTAATAAGTCTGGTGATAGCTGCCAGTTCGGTTAGAACTGATGCACAGTTAGTTGAGCCTCAGATTTTGAAGAATATGTTAGATTCCTTGAAGCAGAAGATCGCCCGAACCTTTAAGTTAACCTGCTCCATGTACATCCAGGGCATTATAGATGAATCTTAAACTTTGTATTTTTCCTTTTTGGGTTCGAGTCCATTGTGTGTGCTAGTGTGAGCCGCCGGAATGTAATATGTAATCCTGAAAAGTCGCACGCATACCAAAAGGGCGTAACGCAACAGTTGTAATTTTTTTATTAATACAAAGAAGTGTGCGTGAGACGTAAGGTATGTCGCTGGACTGTGAGTCTGGGCGAATGCCTGAAGTGGAGCGTAGCGCATTGTTGAAACTCTGAGTATTCTATCTCCCTGTGAGTTAAGTTCAGTAATGTATTAAGTTTGATGAAGTATTAAGTTAAGCGATCATTTGGTAAGTGACGAAGTGCACGAACGCTTATTGTGGTGAAGAACATTGTAATGTGCAGAACAGATATGTATTTGACAAATAGTTCGATTTGGAGCGATAAGTTGGTAAAGTAGCATATAATTGAACCTGTAAGAATTGGGAAAATACAAACAGGGCCTCTATTTTACAGACCCCTAACCATCCCAAGAACCCAGACTTGACAAACAATTTAACAGTAGTTTAACAGTTAAACAGAATTCTACAACTTTTCTTTTTCTCTCTTTAGCTTGCTCATATTGGTATAATGCACAACAATCTAGAGTCTTTGTACACCTTTTTGTGATTCTCTAAATGATGGATTTGCTCCCCAAGTACTTGATTTTGATCAAGGTGGATTTCTAATTGCACTACAACTACTCCTAACCTTTGTCCACTAGTTTGTGCATGTACTTTGGTACAAGTAATTGCTCCTAAATCATGTTCTTTGGCTTTTTTGTCCACATACATTGGTATGAAAAACCATGATTTTGACTCGAAAGATCTTGTAATTTTGAGCAATCTTGTTTACTTTCTTTTGAATTTGTGACTAAAGTGGTTACTTAAGTGTAACTTTGATATATCTAGCTCATAAGGTTTCTTTTCAAGTTCTTTGTGTACAAACCTTATATTGTTTGAGCTCAAGAAAGATAGACTAGAATTCTAATCTTATTTATCACACCAATTGAGATGGCAAATAGAGACAAATCTACCATTGTTGGAATATTGTCTCCGGATGATAGGCTTGAGGATAGCTCCAATTTTCCATTTTGGAGTTTTATGGTCAAGAATATCTTAAGAGCAAGAGACCTATGGGACATTGTGTTAATTGATTTACCATGAATTGAAAGAGCTAGAGAAATATTTAATAGAATTAGAAGATGTGACACTGATAGAGAAGCAAGTCATGATAAAGCGTTTACATCTATCGATCCATAAACCCCACCTAGGACTGCTACTACAATTGAGCAAGTTTCTCAAGATCATATAAGATGGGATATTAGAGATGTGCAAGCTTTGGCTATATAATTTTTCCAATGAATAGATTTTTCATACCTCTTCTTAGACCTTGTAGAACATCATAAAAAAATGGGATAAATTAGAAGAAAGGTTTATTCTCCAGGGATTGGAAGAAAACAATACATGAACCATGAGCTACAACTTAAGAATGGAAGAAGGAAGATCCATCCAAGCACATCTAACTAGAATTCAAGATCTAGTTGATTAATTAGCTAACATTGATATCTTCATAGAAGACAATAAGATTTTGTAGCTCAGTGATGAGTAGCACCTCCTTTAATGTCAATCCGGGAAGATGTGAGGATGGTATGAAGACCTCGACCAAGTGATGGCACAAGTGTGTGAGTGAGAAGCACACAAACATGCACACACATACACATATACGCAGATGAGGCAAGAACAAAGAGAGAGATAATGGAGTAACTTCTATTGCAAAAGAGTTCTCATACAAGTTCAAATCTACAACAAGCTAACCTCAAAAATGAGCTCTCTAGCTCTATTTATAGTTTTTGACAAGCTTTGGTCCTGTCCAAACCTAGTGTCCGGCCTAGCTAAAAATTAGGTTCCTAGGCTATTTTGGAGGCTCAAATGAGCTCAAAAAATTATGAAACTTGGTACATAAATACTATTAATACTCCTCAAGCTCGAGGACTCCTTGGCTTGAACAAAATGGAGTCAAAACTACCAAAAACGGTATTTACAATGTTCATGTAGTGATAAAAATCACTATTAAAAAGAGGTTTAGTTGGAAAAATTGGATGGCCTCTTTGCCCAATCTTCGTTGACTGCCTTGCCTACTTGTGCCTTCTCTCTTCTCTGACTCCCTTCATTGGCTTCCCTATCGTGTAGGTCTCTGAGTGCCCTAACTGCCACCAACACCCCCCCTCTCTCGTGTTTGTCGATAGACCCTTGTTGGGCTCAATGTTTCACATAATATTCGACAACATCAGTAGCTAAGGGGTGCTCTTCTAGCCTCAATCCCTTTGCTAAATCTATTAGTAAGTCATCCCAATCAACTGGACCTGGAACGTTCGGATGTGTCAAACACAATTGTTTTGAATGTAAGGTTCGCTCTGTAGCAAAGAGGTGGAGGAGATGTGAGGGTCTGAGGACAACTATTTCATAATGATATTCCTAGAACCCTGTGATGAACATCTCCTCAAATGTTTGCTTGTAGCAGGCTCTGAGGTATTTGATTCTTGTGTGCCATGCATATATCACCTGAATGGAGGGGGTTGTGCTCATGTCATATACTAGGTCAAGATTGCCTGCAGTGAATCTGACTCCTGAGAAATGGGGATCGTTGATGTTCTTGAAGGTTCGGAAGGTGACCAGCATTAATTCGAATATTTTAATACACATCTGTGCCATCACATCAGGTACGTTTCGCAGTCTGACTCCCCAGTGACAGATGGTAGAGATCATGTATGCCACTGTAGCCGGTCCTCGTGGTGGTGCTAGGTACACGTAATTTAACCATTTTGCACAGCCTTTAACATTCTTCAGAGTGATGGCAAAGTCAGACCATGTGTGCCGTCTGAGTACTGGGATGTAGCATGGATTGTACTTGATGAATAGTGGTCATAGCTTCAAGCAGACACCTCAAGAGACCATGAGACTTGCAGGAAGAAGATTTAGGCAATACCTGAAGAGATGTCCTGTTCCTGAGTTACCTACACCAGCCAAACAAGTGGCTTTATTCTTGGATGGATTGTTAAGTACTAAATTGAGATCATATGTGTACTTGAAGGACCCTAGGACCATAGAAGAGTGTGTACACTATTGTTGCAGGGCAATCAACAATTGAAGCTTTAATGAAGATTTGGAAGCTAAAAGATTGAAGGAAAGTTCAAATTATGAAGCATGTAGGAAGTGCATATTCAAAGGATGAAGATGTGTACACATATGTACATTAATTCAGAGATAGTTCACTTATACTTTTGTATAATCATGATATTGTAAATATTTGCCTATATATACAAGGAAAAAGTCGGGGCAAATATGAGAGAGCATAAGAATAGAGTAATCAGTAGTTGTATGAGTCATTAGACATCTTAGAAGTGAGTTGATTCTCTCTCATCACTCAGTTGTAAATTTCTTCAGAAATGGAAGAAAAATTACGCCCGATGTTTCTGTGCATTCTTCTTTTGTGCTTGATCATTTCAAGAATCCTTTTGTAGATGTCTAAGTCCATAGTTAATGAGTCTATGGTTAAATTTTAAGAGCTTAATTGTAAACAGGCTGTGAGAATTATGTGTAGGAACATTCATATGTGAAGAAGTGTTCATTGGTTCCTGAAACAGGCGCAAAACTCGATATTGATGTTTTAGTTAGTTCTCTTTCTATAGTGTAAAGTTTTGAGCAAGCAAGCACTCAATCTTTAAGTTGGAAGGTAAGATATCTGTGGCTAAAAGCATTTTCATAAACGGGTTCTAGATTGAGAGAGCCAAGTGTTAAAAGTTATAGGTGTCTAAATCGACTTCTCAGAAGAGGAGTTTTAGACATAGGTAACTTGTTGAGATAATTTCTCAAGATATACTGAATCTTTTGGAGTGATTCAACTTGGGGAAGGTGCACAAACTATAGCCGACACCTTATGCAAAGTTTTATAAAAAACTTTACACAATTGATAAGGTAATGAGAGAGATATGTGCAGCAGACTTTCTGTGTAGTCATCTCCTTCACAGATTTTTCAAAATCTTTATAATTGATCATTGATCCTCTAAATCTGGAGAAGGCTTGAGTTATTCTTGTTATAGAGGTGCTCTAATTACAAGAGTAACTTGTTCTTTTGGAGATTAACACTCTCCATCAGTGGTATCAGAGCAGGAAGCATCAGAATTGAAGGAAGGAGGATCCCAACTGCTGTAGTTGCAAAGAATTCAACATTTGAAGGTTCAAAAGGTGAAAGCTTGAGGGCAAAGCTTGAGAAGGAGGTCATACGACATCAAGGAAGACAAAAGGATTATTATTCGAAGTAGAGGTACATCTATTACTCATAAAGGTTGAAGAATTTAATATACAGGTGAAGAAAGGATGGGAGATTCTCTTCAAATAGAGAAGTTGGATAGAGAGAACTATCCAGCATGGTCAATGAGGATGGAAGCTCATCTTATGAGCAAAGTCTTGATAAGTTACATCACAGGTGAAGAAGAAAAGCCTCAGTTCAGAGATCCTAGTGTTCCAACTAGGGAGGAATTATCAAATTTGAAGAATTGGATGAAGAGAGATGCTCAAGCTAGGAGCATTATCTATATGGCAGTCAATGACTACTTACTACCTCACATTAGAGGTCTTGAAAGTGCAAGTGATATATGGAATGCTTTAGAGGAGCATTTTCAAAACACCACAAAGTCAAGGAAGGCATCTTTGTGGGCAGAGTTTACCACTTTCAAGAAGAAGGCTTCTCAATCCATCTCAGACTATGTAACAAGGATGAAGGACATTGCAAATGCATTAGGAGCAGTTGATGAAGACATTGAGGAGGATAAATTGGTAAGGAAAATCCTCACAGGTTTGAGAGGTGATGACAAATGGAAGCCATTCATTTTGTCTACTGAATTATCACTTGATCATTTTACTCCTAACTTAAATCAGTTGCTAGGACATATGTTAACCTTTGAGCAGGATGTCAAATGTGAAGGTGACAAGAGTACATGTCATGCAATGTATTCAAAGGATAAGAAGAAAAATAGCAAAGAGAAGCAACAAGCAAATGAAGATGAAGGCACAACTAGTCAAGCCAACTTCCTAAGAGGAAGAGGAGGTGGCAAAGGAAGAGGAAGAGGAAGGAGTAATAAAGATGGAGTCAAAGCTTGCTACATTTGTGGTAAGACAAATCATTTAGCTAATGATTGTTGGCATAATAATCAGAGTAATGGTGGATATAATCAGAACTTTAATTCAAGAGGAAGAGGTGGCAGAAATCAAAGAGGTAATTTCAGAGGTAGAGGTAGTAGAGGTTACTTTGGAAGAAATGTAGGTAGAGGATTCCAAAGTCAACAATACAACAATACCTACTACAATTATGCTTCAGATCAGAAGGAGGATTCAACATTGATAATGAATGCAACTTGTGAAAGGCAAAGTGAAGACCAAAGAGTCTTCTACATTGACTCAGGATGTAGCAATCACCTAAGTGGCAACATAGCTTTGATGACTGATTTGGAAAATAAGGTAACTAATCATGTAGTTCAAACAGGTGACAATACAAAGCACAATGTGAAGTCAATTGGATCAGTGAAGGCCAAGGATGGTAGCACTCTCTTGAGTAAGGTCTTGTATGTTCCTACAATTCCTAAGAATCTGATAAGTGTAGGACAAATTGTTGAAAAGGGTTATGAAGTTAGATTCACTAATGAAGGAGTGTTTGTGGAAGATCCTAGCAATGGGTATAAACAGATTGTTTCAGGAAAAAAAGAAGGAAGTTTGTTCACATTGAAGATCCAAGGTAATGTTGGTCATGCCTTGTTCACCTATGGAGGAAATAAGATCTCTGAGTTAGATCTTTGGCACAAAAGGCTTGGACATTTCAATGAAAGAGGTATCAAAGATATGATTAACAATGGTTCAGTGCTTGGATTGCCTAATGTTGCAGGTCAACATATGACATACAGATGTGAGGCATGTCAGTTAGGTAAGGCTCATAAGCAATCTTATTCCAAGCATGGTTTTATGTATTCAGAAAAGCTTGAATTGGTACACACAGATGTGTGGGGGCCATCAAAGGATTTCAATATCAATGGTTCAAGGTATTATGTGATTTATGTTGATGATGCTACCAGATGGATCACTATTTATGTGATCAAAGATAAGTCAGGGGTATTCAATACATTCAAACATTATCATGTGTATGCAGAGAGAATTACAGGTCATAAGTTGAAAAGACTAAGGTCAGATGGAGGTGGAGAGTATTTCTCTAATGAGTTCAGTGATTACTTGTGGAATGCAGGTATAAAAAGAGAGGTTACTTGTAGGTACTCTTGTCAACAAAATGGTGTAGCAGAAAGGAGGAATAGAACTCTTGTTGAGTTTGCAAGGTCAATGATGAAGGAGAAAAATTGCCCAAATTACTTGTGGGCTGAGGCTGTAAACACAGCTACTTATTTGGTTAATAGGTTACCATGTAAAGCTTTGCAGGGTATGACACCATATGAGGCATGGTGGGGTAAGAGACCTACATTAGATCATTGCAAAGTATTTGGATGTTTGGCATATGCATATGTGCCATCACAATTAAGGCACAAATTGGAACCTAAAGTTGAAAAGTATGTATTTATTGGTTATGATGATAAGCAAATGGGATACAGGTTGTGGAGTCCATCCACAAAACAATTTCTTGTATCTAAGGATGTTACATTTGATGAGCAAGGTACTTGGTATGCAAGTACAATCAATATTAATGCAGGTGATGAAGAAGTTGTGAATCAAAAGAAAGGTAAATCAAAGGTTCAAATATTTGATGAAGAGGAGAACAATGAAGTGTAGGTTGAAGTTGAAGAATGACAAGATTTGATCCTGAGTGTGATGAACCAGAAACCTCAAGGAGTGGAGAACTTAGAAGGTTATCAAGACACAAGTGGCAACCTACAAGGTATAGCTATGACACTTCTTTTTTGGCTACCAAAGATTATGCTTATATGATAAAGGTAGATGAAGATCCTTCTACATATGAAGAGGCAAAAGGTAAGGAAAATTGGGAGAAAGCTATGAAGGAAGAATATGATGCATTGATGGAGAATCAAACATGGGAGTTGGTTCCTAAACCAAATAGCCAGAAGATCATTGGATGCAAATGGGTTTACAAGACAAAGAGGTTTGCATATGGAAGTGTGTCTAGGTACAAAGCTAGACTTGTTGTGAAAGGGTTTGCTCAGACATATGGTATTGATTATGATGAGACCTATAGTCCTGTGGCAAAGATGACAACCATCAGGACACTCATAGCTATTGCTGCATGTAAAGGTTGGAAATTATGTCAATTAGATGTGAAGAATGCTTTTTTAAATGGTTAGGTTTCATATGATGTTTTCATGGATCAGCCACAAGGATTCAGAGATGGAAGGTATCCAGATCATGTGTGCAAGCTCAAGAGAGCTTTGTATGGTTTGAAGCAGGCCCCAAGGGCATGGAATTATAGACTTGTGAAGTTCTTGAAGGAACTTGGATTCCAAGTCATCTAAAGCAGATAGTAGCTTGCTTGTTAAAGCAAGTGATGATAGGTTCATATATATATGCATATATGTTGATGATATAATTCTTACAGGTATAGATGAGAAAGGCATTCAAAGCCTAAAGAAGCAAATGGAGAAAGAGTTCAAAATCAGTGATTTGGGAGACTTGTCGTATTGGGCATGGAGATTTCATACACTCAACATGGAGTGTATGTGACTCAAGAAAGGTATTTGAGAAACTTGTTAATCAAGTTTAAGATGAATGATTGCAGGGTAGCACCTACTCCAATGGAAGTGAATCACAAATTGAGCAGATATGGAGGAGAAGAGTTCAAGGTCATGAAGTTATACCAAAGTTTGGTTGGTAGTTTGATTTATGCTACTTTAACTAGGCCTGACTTGTCATATGCAGTGGGAGTATTGTCCCAATTCATGCATTGTCCTAGGAAAGAACATTGGATTGCAGGTCAAAGAGTGTTGAGGTACATTAAGGGTACACTCAAAGAGGGTTTGTATTATGGTTTTACATCAGATACAAACATCAAGATATATAGTGATACAGATTGGGCAGGTAATCCTGATGATAGGAGATCAACATATGGATACTTGTGTTATGTGGGAGATAAGTTAATTTCTTGGTGTTCAAAGAAGCAACATAAAGTTGCTTTGTCATCTAAAGAGGCTGAGTACAAAGGCATGGTTGAAGCTGCAAAGGAAGTGATATGGCTTAAGACTCTCATGAAGAGTTTTGACATAATTCAGAGTACTCCTACTATTCATGGGGATAACATGAGTTCATTGTATTTAGCTGCTAATACTGTTTTTCATGCCAGGACCAAACACATTGAGATTCAGTATCACTTTCTAAGAGAGAAGGTGATGGATAAAGAGATTGAAGTCATACATACTTCAACAAAAGATCAGATAGTTGATATGCTAACCAAAATCTTGGATGGACCAAAGCTACACAGATTCAAAGACATGGCAAGTATAAAGAAGATAGAGAAAACCTCAAATGATGATTGAGGGGGAGCTGTTGGTGCAAGGCAATCAACAATTGAAGATTTAATGAAGATTTGGAAACTAAAAGATTGAAGGAAAGTTCAAATTATGAAGCATGTAGGAAGTGCATATTCAGAGGATGAAGATGTGTACACATATGTACATTAATTCAGAGATAGTTCACTTATACTTTTGTATAGTCATGATATTGCAAAAATTTGCCTATATATACAAGGAAAAAGTCAGGGCAAATATGAGAGAGCATGAGAATAGAGTAATCAGTAGTTGTATGAGTCATTAGACATCTTAGAAGTGAGTTGAGTCTCTCTCATCACTCAGCTGTAAACTTCTTCAGAAATGGAAGAAAAATTGCGCCTGATGTTTCTGTGCGTTCTCCTTCTGTTCTTGATCATTTCAAGAATCCTTTTGTAGATGTCTAATTCCATAGTTAATGAGTCTATGGTTAAAGTTTGAGAGCCTAATTGTAAACAGGCTGTGAGAATTATGTGTAGGAACATTCATATGTGAAGAAGTGTTCACTGGTTCTTGAAACAGGCGCAAAATTTGATGTTAGTGTTTTAGTCAATTCTCTTTCTACAGTATAAAGTTTTGAGGAAGCAAGCACTCAATCTTTAAGTTGGAAGGTAAGCTATCTGTGGCTAAAATCATTTTCATAAATGGGTTCTAGATTGAGAGAACCGAGTGTTAAAATTTATAGGTGTCTAAATCGACTTCTCAGAAGAGCAGTTTTAGACATAGGTAACTTGTTGAGATCATTTCTCAAGATATACTGAATCTTTTGGAGTGATTCAACTTGGAGAAGGTGCGCAAATTGTAGGCAACACTTGTGCAAAGTTTTATAAAAAACTTTACACACTTGATAAGGTAATGAGAGAGATATGTGCAGCAGACTTTCTGTGTAGTCATCTCCTTCACAGATTTTTCAAAATCTTTATAATTGATCATTGATCCTCAAAATCTGGAGAAGGTTTGAGTTATTCTTGTTATAGAGGTGCTCTAATTACAAGAGTAACTTGTTCTTTTGGAGATTAGTACTCTCCATCATACACATGTGCATTGACATTGAGGATAACCTAGTGGAGGAATTGGAGCTTTCAAAAATCTACAAAGATTCAGATAGCTCTATTACCCTTAACTCAAGTCCATCCACATCTATTAAGGAACTCGCTGAGAAAGTAGCTCTGAAGTTAGGAGTCTCAAGCAAACAAATACCAAGGTTTGCCCCAGTGAAAAGATGCTATACTTGTGGAGGTGACCATATGGCGAATGTATGTCCCATTATGGCTCAACCCCAAGTGAACCCCAACAGCCAATACTACACCATAGAACGGAGATACACTAATCACACCATGCAAGATTGCCCATACAATGAGCAAGCAGCTAGGCAAACTTACCCTCAGCCATATCCACAACAGGGAAGATACCAGAACCAATACCCACCACAATAATTTGGAAGACCACAACAACCCTACCAAACCCAGCAAAGGTCTCAGCCTGTGTTAGCTCAGCAACCTCCAACCCCAGCCAATGTGATTCCAGTGAAGTACGCAGTTGCAGAAGAGAATCTGAATAGAGCCATAGTGCCAATAACACCATTGCTTTCAGAAAGTGACCCTAGTGATCATAGTTTTGAATCTACTCACATTGATAGTCCACAAGCTTACTACATGCAGTCACTTGAGCATAACGAGTCATACTATTATGAAGACATGAGTGAACATAGTTGGGAGCTAGAGTATGCAAATTTCATGTACGCAAACCCCAACGCTAGACCTCAACCTAGGCAGGTAAGACCTGCACTTCTGAGAGGACCATGCTACCGATGTCATGGAGATCACTTCATTCGTGATTGCCCTATGCCTGTACCTATACAACCCCAGTCAATAACAATTCAGGGTTTTTGTCCCGATTGTGGGAAAGAGCATCTCCTGCGAGATTGTCCTAAGAACCCCAACAACATGCTGAAAATCACTCCTATCAACATTATTGGGTTAGTAGTAGACTCTATGGGAAGTGTAACTTTGACTGCACCAGTGCAAGTGGTCATCAGAGCTCAGGCTTTGCAGCAGAACCAAGGTTTAGGCCAAGAAAAGAATGACGAGGTTAGTGAGACTGAGAGCATAACCAAGAAACGGACTAGAGCCTGGAAAGATAGCCGGGAAAGGATGAAAAGACAATGGTCTAAGAAGCTAAAGAGAGTGAGGACCCTCCTCCCATTGAACTTGTGGATGATGCACACGATCAATTCCCACGACATTGCTTCCATTTATGGCAAGCAGGAGAGTGCCCAATCTCATGAGAGATTAGACTTCGAGTCTAATTCCTTACAGGAACTACCCCATTTCACAGGCCCATGGGAAGCAAAGTCTACTTGTATGAGAGCACCCACGTTCATGATAAGAAATGAAGACTCAGTCATACCTAGGAACACAAAAGTTGTAAAGAACACTAAAGTGCAGTGCAACCTCACTTTAGAGGAGCTACTCAAGGTTAGGCCAGAACTATGGAAACATGTAGCCAATCAAGTGCCAAAAGTGGTAAAACCTCATTCCCAAGTAGGATCTCATAGAACAGTGCTAGAAATACCCTTGGACAAGATAGGAGACATGAGTGAAGGAGAAGAAGGAAACACCTATCTTCCCATTACCCATCAAGGATACACAACCAAGGCAATTTTGGACTCAGGTGTAGGCATTGCAATACTTTCTTATGGAAGCGATGGGGCAAACCAGCACTCAGGCCAACGAGAATGAAATTGCAGATGGCCAATGGTCACCTTGAGAGACCTTTATGACTAATAGAAGGGATAACTCTCACCACTTGTGGTGTAGAGCTTGAACATACTTTTGCTATATGTGACTTTAGCAAAATTCAAGCCTACGAGATGATTCTGGGACGACCATTTATGCGACAGTTGCAAGTGGTACAAGATTGGGGAACCAATTCTTTGTAACTGCAACACTTAGGTGTTTTTAATTTGGAAGTTGTACCTCAATGGGCTAAGACATTAGTGCCAGTATTGAAATATGGGCCTAACCACCCAGTAATAAACACTCAAGATAGGAAGGTAGTAAAAGCCCAAAAGTACCATATTATGGCAGGAAGTATGGACAAGCATACAGATCAAGGGATATTAGCTTGTTGTGTGGAAGAGGATGAGTACGCAAAATGGTAGCAATTAGCACATGTGGGTGCATTAGAGCAACACTACTCAAGGCCGAGAACTTTACAGACATTAAAGAGCCTTGGAGTGCACTGGCCGACTATGGAAGCAGATGTCCATAAGTTGTGTAAGGAATTCCTAGTCTGTTGTATTAGACCACCTATGGAGCACGCTACATTGTACCAAGTGTCTCTAATACCAGATTGGAGTGAACCATTAGTAGACTTCCTAAGGACGAAAACATTCCCTCAAGATATGACCCTGGCTAGGCAAAGAAGTTTAGAACAAGAAGCCCTAGATTATGCACTCATCGGTGATAATCTATACAAGTGTGGAAAAGACAGATATCTAATGCTATGTGTCCATGAGAGTGAATATCTGAAAATCTTGGAAACTGCTCACCAAGGTGTAGCAGGAGGACACTTTGGACTAGACCGGGTGATTAAGGCAATCCTATTTGCAGGCTTGTGGTGGCCAACCCTTCACATGGATGCACATACCTATGCGAAGAGGTGTGACATTTATCAACGAACTCAATATCCTATACGCAAGGATGAGATGCCATTGAAACCCATGATGGGTGGACGTGCATTCTCTAAGTGGGGAATAGACTTTGTAGGTCCTATTAACCCCCCAGCTAAGGGTTCACATGCTGAATACATCATTGTGGCCACATATTATCTAACCAAGTGGGTAGAAGTGAAAGCCACAACTAAGAACGATGCTCAAATGACAGCTAAGTTCTTATTTGAGAACGTGTTCACTCGATATGGGCTACCTATAGAGCTAGTAAGTGATAGAGGCACTCACTTCTTGAATGAAGTCATTGAAAATCTTCTCCCAAGAGTTCCTGGTGATACACAAGAAGTCTTCCCCCTATCACCCACAAGCTAATGGGCAAGCCGAAAGCACAAATAAGATTCTATGCAACATGCTGACCAAATTAGTGAATAATAAACGCTCTGATTGCGACAAACAACTACACCATGTTATTTGGGCATACCGAGTTGCCTATAAAATGGTACTCCAAGCCACACCCTTTCAGATGGTGTTTGGCCAAAATGCAGTGCTACCATTGGACTTTTTGATACCTACACTAAAAGTAGCACGAGAGCATGAGTGGATAGGGCATGAACTCTCTTCAAGAATCTTTGATCTTGAACGGCTAAGTGAAATGAGACTAAGAGCTGTCGCAGGAATTTATGCAGCTAAGAAGAGACAAAAGGCATACTTCGATGCCCATGTGAAGGATAAAGGCTTGAAGGCCGGAGACGTAGTTTTGGTGTATACCCTGAAACAACATGCAAGAAAGCTAGAGAAGCGTGGTTGTGGACCTATGATCATAAATAGTATTTCAACTAGTGGAGCAGTTCAATTAGCTACACCAGAAGGTGATGTTCTCCCTAGCTACATTACTAGATGCAGAGTCAAACGATATCAAGAACCCCTCAATGCTCCATCGACTCAACACGGCCAAGAAACGTAAGGAAGAAGAAAAATGAATCCGAGAAGAAGCATAGGCAGAAGCATTGGAAAGCCATGTGTGAAGTCTCAAGTGTAAGCTCCCATAGAATAATTGAACGACGTCCTTTTGTGACCTTAGAGTTAGGACAAGAAAATAGTGCAAGGACTATGCGGGCCTTGATTGAATCAGGTGCATCCACTAGTGCGGTTAGACTTTCTTACTATCAAGAGTTGAAATTAAGTGTCAATCCTATAGAAGCATACCTTATAGGATTGGGAGGTGTAGAAACCCCTTGCATGGGCGAGGTGGAACTTCCCCTCTACATCCAAGATGCTCTTATGATAGTTAAGGTGCTAGTGTGTCAAGACGAGGACCTCACTGAGCCTCTTGTCTTGGGTCAAGATGGGATCTATGATAATGCGGTCAACCTAAACCTAAGAGGTAGACTTCTTTAGGTCTGTGTAAATCAGAGTCGCATTACAATTGAGTTAGAAAATGAAGCACTCAAGGAACTACGAAAGGCACAAACTCCTGGTCCTTCCAGGAGTACACATGAAGATGACGATGTTATTCTTGTCCAAAACTATGTGATGCAGAGGGATGATTTTCTCAACAAAGAAGTCAAGGATACGATGGAACTCCCTTCTTTTCCAAAAGTGATAGGGACACGGCAACCAAAGGAGTACCGAAGGCAGAAGAAGCAGACGACCTATGCTCGAAGCCAAAAGAAAGTATGAAGCAATGTGTCTCAACCACCGAAGCATGTATGGGTATGGAAATGCGAGCATCCTGTTGCGGTCAAGTCACCACCACTGAATCAATGTCTTACTAGTGATCAACGATAGGGCACTAAGAAGTCTTTCCAAAATTCTTCTACAAAAGTAAAGTCCATTTGGGTATCCATGAAGTCAATGAAGGCTGACCCACAATCAAGATGAATTTGGGTGCTCAAGGCTTGCTTGCGAGCTCAAATAGCCACACATAAACCACACCATGTACAACATGGTTCACTCACTCGAACAGCTGATACCCACCCTTACTCAACATGCACAAACACATATTCCTCCATGAGCACGAGAAGAATCACTTATAAATGGGTCCCTAAAAAGCCTCATTTTCAAATAGATGCTCATGTAAAGCCTCCCACAGTCCATCAACGATCATATTGTAAAACCACTCATTTCATTTGGCGACCAAAAACTTGTTATAAACCCCCCGACCCCAAATTTGTAAATTCACCTCCATGTACTAACTGCATCATCCGCACACCACATCATTCCACTTAGCTCATAGAACTATTCATCACTAACTACACGCACAACATTCGAGCACCAATTGACCCACTAACTTGTCATGATGCCTCATGTTAATGTTGTAACAGGAACAAACGGTCATCTCTTGTCCACTACAATGTTAACTTGTGCTTTTATATTCTCACAGAATCGGCAAGCAAAAAGTAACATGGCAGAAGCAACAGGAACTAGCTCCCAGGCGGGATCCAACACCCAAATAATGGACATTGAAACTCTCCTCCTCCAGCCACAACTAACCAAGAGGCCTTAAGAACTCAGGGTAGTGCATGTCCTTCCAATTCAGGACCCTCCATAGGGGCACACATCACAAGTCGGCAAACATGCACATTGGTTCAGTGACGTAGCAGGTCCATTAGGATAGGGCACATACTTTTGGGAAGCAGAAATTGAATTTAATGGAAAATGGGGAAGGTACCATTTCTTTATTCGCGAGTTTGAAAAGTATCAGGATGCATAAGTGATGAGATTAGTATGGACCAAAGCTGGCTTGGACAGCTACTTTAGAGCACTATTACCTAAACCTTACTTTTTACGTTGTTCCTACCTGATCAACACTGTCACCCCGAGTAGAGCAAAAGGAGGAGATAGTACCTTTGTGCTCCCCTCATTAACACTAAGACATGAACTAAAAAGGTTCAAATTGACCCTCAACCTAGTACGGGAAGCCCTAGACATGGAAGGTATGCACATTCCCACAAAGAAAGAAACATTGATTCCCGAAAGAATGAAGCACAAAGATCTCAATAAACTGAAAGATATGGTAGCTATGACACCAACCATTGCTCTCCATTTACACACAATCATGCAGCACTTCGCCTTCCCGACTCAAGAACGCTTCACCATGCCACCAAAGTGAATCTGGTTCAGCTTGTACTTGGTAGAGACAAAAAATCTTACCATCAATCTACCCCACTGGATCATTGATCAAATTCACTTGGCACATCAACGCTGGAACAAGAAACATCTATGATGTGCCCATTCAAAGAGCACTAGTGTGGTCCCGAGCCCAAGAGTTCCAGAGATGACCATCAACAACAGGTCCACCATCTAAGAAAATGAGAGGAGCAGTCCAAATACCTTGTGCCCAAGAAAGGGGTGCCACCCTCACACCAGAGGTGATGCCACCTCAAACACAACGTGTCCATCCATTTACTATTTGTTTACCCCGGCTAAGTGCAGAAGGGCCCAATCTTGTTTTCCTTCTAATTCCCTCTGATTTGGAGTTCCCACAGGGATACACTTTAGATGATTTAACAGATGAAGAAATTGCCAGGATGATTAATGAGGCTAATCTTGAGATGGAGGAAGAACAGGCCCGAGGACCGCAACCAACCACGGGGACTTCATCTCCTACCCAACCTGAAATAGTGGATGTAGATGAAGATGAAGAAGAGACTGAAGAGGAGGAAAACGAGGAACATGACCATGAGCAAGAAGAAACTTCAGAACTAGCGGGTGCCCCAACCTATACTGCACAGATCAAAAGATTGTATAAGACTATGAAAAGATTCCAAGAACATCACAACTTGTCACTGGAAATAGGGAAGATGCTAATAAGTCAAATGTTGGGAGAAAAAGGGATAGACGAACAATTTATTGAGTCCCTGAACCTTCACGCAGATGCGCTTGGCCTAGATGAAGCCATTGATTCGGCTCTTGCTCACATTCATCGCTTTGAGCAACGAGTGCCTACTCATCCCCTTCGCTATGGGAAGCAAATTCACATAGATGTCACGGCACCAGAAGACACTACACAGACGGAAGAACACCACGAGGCACCGCCATCACCACACTCCTCACCTCTCATTGCACAATTCACTTATCCGCACGACACGACCACCCCAACTTCCACCACCACTACATATGTTATGGGAATTCATCTTTCTTCAGGCACCCAACTTGGAGGGGTTACCATGCCTATATTCACAAGACTATTCACGAACATCACATCCACCCCACCCACTGTTCCCATTTACATGGTCACACACACTTTTGAAACCATGGAAACGTCACTAGCCACAACACCACTCCCTCCCCCCACACTCCCACAATCTCTCATACCCCCTCCTCCCACATCACCTCTTGCTTCCACTTCATTCACGATCCCTTTTCCCTTTCCCATTCCCCTTGCATCCTCCACCTCCCTAGCATTGCTAAATGTAAATAACATGTTTTCTACATTGCATCAATGTGTATATCCGCGGTAGAGAAAATATCAGACATTGGAAGTTTGCCATCGCCATATAACTGCGGACCACCAGCAATTACAGAAGCGTCTTGCAGCCCTAGAAGAAGAGAACACTGACCTAAATTAGCCCTATTGTAAGATCCCCAACAATCAAAATCTTCTGAAGTCAAAAAATTAACAGCTTTACTGGAACTTTATCAGTTAGAGAATGTCAAGGTCCGTCGCAATCTGACGTTACTAAGGAAGCACATGGCCACGGCTCTAGAAGAAAACAAAAGGCTTCAAAAGAAGAACAAAGAGAACCTAGAGGCAGCAATGGAAGGATCCCCTTAGAAGATTGACCCAAAACAGTTTAAAGCTATCCCTTCAGAGACCATGAAAACCATTCTTGAAAGCTATGCTGATCTTCTAGTAGCGCATGAGGATTTGGGCAAAGAACGGGATACCCTTCTCCAACAACTAGGGGCACACAAAGAACAAACAAAAGTCCTAGATTCTATGGCAACTATGGAGGAGGTGAATGCATTAAAAGAACAGGTCGCTGAATTGCAAGGAAAACTACTACAGTATGAAAGACAACCCTCTCCAGTCATAGAACCAGAACGAGAAGAACTGGTGCCCATAGAAGTAGACGAATCATATGAGGAACCATATGTTCCTATGCCAATGCTGGGTGGCCAACAAACCTCTGAAGGATTGGACACACTAGAGATAGAAGCCCTAGAATGGTTGCAAACACTCAAATGGCCAATACGCATGATGAGCGTAGTGGTACAAATTGAGTCAATGTCTAAGGTTGAGGACACTATTATAAAATCAGAATACTTTCGATGCATGTCTCCTCACCGATGGATAGGCACAAATGACGATCAATACGTGCCCTATTGTGTGCTCTTAGCAGACTATAATGCAAAAATTCAACGACGATGTGGTAAGGCTCCAACTTTCGCCACCCAATTCCATCCCGATGACATACCTGAAAGATCTACACAACGGTCCATCTTCCAACCTACCTGGAGGCTACGTCTCCTAGAAACTTATCCAAAGATGGTTCGTACATGGAATAATATGTGTATTATGCCGTATACCACTCTTAGAGAATTCGGTAATGAAAGCCTCTAGAAGTTGTTCTATGTTCCTAAACTGTCTCTCATTTAGTGGTTGAAACCATGTAAGGGCTATATTCCTAAGGGTTATACCAAAAGCATTGTATTGCGTGAATAGGTCCTCAACTTGTTTAGCTCTCAAGACTTGCCTAAAATTCGGCTACATGATCGTATGTGTCTCCGGTGCCATTGAAGTAATTCTTCATCGATTTAACCAGTTGGGTTGGTCTCAAGGTCCTAGTGTGTTCTCTAGGCCTTGGCAAGGGAAAATCATCAGCATTTCTTTGGTTTCTTGGGTCTCTAAGTCTCTCAGTTTCCACTCTATCCATCTCCGTTTGCGTTCGTTCTCTTCCTATTGGGTTGGCAAAGCTTACCGCAGGTCTATCTCTATTCCTATCCCTTTGAGCTCCATGAGCTTGGGATGTTCCAGCTCCTTGGTGACCATAAGAGACATTAGATCTTGGTTGGGAAAAAACGGATTCACTCTTCCAAGTGTAGGCATGTCTACCATGCTCTGTGACCACAAAGATCCTTTCTGAAGTATTGTCCAGATAGGTCACTTTTCCTGGGCTATCAGGATCTTTGAACTCATAGATCATGATCGTTCCTACCTCATTCAGTTGATCAGTCTTATACCTCCAAAAGGTTTCGTCAGTTTCTCGGTTTAAGAGCAGGTTTATGCTCTTATTGTCCTGGGGAACCCAATCTGGCGTGATGATTCTAGTGAGGACTGATTTGCCTCAAGGAGTTCTAGGTTCTCTTCCTAGGTTCCCTTGCTCTATGTCACCTACATCTGTTTCTGGGATCACATTACCAAATTCGTTTGTCCTATCTGGGTGACTGGTGACTACATACATGGTTCCTTCTTTATCCAAGTATGCACCATTTTCGAACTTGACTCTTGGATGTTCCAGTCCAATGGGCTGATCAGGGTTTTTAATCTGGACCACGGATCTTCTTAGTCCGTCCTCATAGATGCATGCACCTAATCGGTTGGTTCTAAGGTATTCTAGTTGAGTCTTGTAAGGACCTTCGACCTTTTGTAAGTATGCCACACTTGAACTTCCTGTGGGTCGCTCCATTCCGTGAGACATCTCCGATTCGCTAGTTTTAGAGTTAGGGTAGTGCGGATAAGCACTCAACTGTTGGGCCCAAGATCTAGCGGTTTAAGTGACACTTGCCTCTGAGGACCTAAGGCTTTGTCTATCTCTCCCTAGATGTCGTCCTGATCTAAGGTTCATATGCCTGAGTGAACAACCCCAATTTTTACCCTCGAACAAGTGATGGCACAAGTGTGTGAGTGAGAAGCACACAAACATGCACACACATACACACACATGCGCACACGAGGCAAGAACAAAGAGAGAGACAATGGAGTAACTTCTATTGCAAAAGAGTACTCATAAAAGTTCAAATCTACAACAAGCTAACCTCAAAAATGAGCTCTCTAGATCTATTTATAGTTTTTGACTAGCTTTGATCCTGTCCAGACCTAGTGTTCGGCCTAGTTAAAAATTAGGTTCTTATGCTATTTTGGAGGCTCAAAGGAGCTCAGAAAATTATGAAAATTGGTACATAAATAGTACTGATGCTCCTCAAGCTCGAGGACTCCTCGGCTTGAACAAAATGAAGTCGAATCTAACAAAAACGGTATTTACAATGTTCATATAATGATAAAAATCATTGTTAAAAAGACGTTTGGTTGGAAAAATTGGAAGGCCTATTTGCCGGATCTTCGTTGACTGCCTTGCCTGCTTGTGCCTTCTCTCTGCTCTGACTCCCTTCGTTGCCTTCCCTGTCATGTAGGTCTCTGAGTGCCCTGACTGCTACCAACAGCTTCGAACCATCACTTTGAATTCTTTGCCTCAATTTTATATATATTTCTTGATCAATTTATCTATCATATGATGGTCATGTTAAGAAAGTTGCAAAATAATATGCTTTAAGAAGATCAGTCTAGGCATGATCTATAATTGCAAGAGACCATGAGTGACCTAGCCCTAACTACAAGGGCAAAAGGCAAAGATAAAGGGAAGAATAAGAAGAGCTCTAAATCCAAAAAAACCTCTAGTTCTGATTCAACTTTTATTTCCAAATATGACAAAAGATCATCCTAGAGTTCTAATGGTTAAAAGAAGAGAAGTCCTTTACGAAGGAAAATTGTTTCTATTGTAGAAAACCTTGCCATCACATAAATGAGTGCATACTTAGGCTTGCACAACTGAAAAGAGATTTTAATAATGCATTAGATGATGATCAAAAAATCGATGAACAATATGACATCAAACACCATAGATTGTGCTAAGGAAGATTGTGTTCTCCAAAGTTTCTAAAGACACAAAAGTTTGTTGATCATAGGAATAGTAGATGGAACTACTCAAAGTGGAAAGGAATTCCATCTTGTTGAAGCCTTCTATGTGCCGGATGTTTCCGAAAATTTATTGTCTATATTCACATTGTTTGAACAATATCTGAATTTTGTATTCAACATGAGCAAGTGGATTGTATACAATAAAGACAGAGAAGAGAATACTTGGAAATAATTTGTTTATCTTCAATATGCATCATACTCAAAACTATCTCTAGTACTTATCATGAGTTTATAAATCTTCTGCATGAATTTTCTATTATTGATCATGTGAGCTTGAGTAATGTGGATCTTGTAATATTTGTAAGTGTACAACAAAAATATCTCTAGTATAACTTGCATAACATTTGTAAGTGTACAACAAAAATATCTCTAGTACTTATCATGAGTTTATAAATCTTGTGCATGATTTTTCTATTATTGATCATGTGAGCTTGAGTAATGTGGATCTTGTAACACATCTTCTTGAATAGAGTACTTACACATCTAATAGCACCCAACTTATTTCAAATGATTCACTTGCACTTTTTTCTTCTCTTAACTTCTTGATTGCACGAATTGCTAGATTTCTAGCCAAACTACCTCAAGGAATGGAAAGCAATAATGTATCTTTGATTTATGATATATTAACTGATGATATTTACTTGATCTTTTTTATTGAAAAGATAGAAACATATAAAAATGAAGATGCAAAAGATATCCAATCTATGATATCTTTGAAAGAAATGGTTCTTTATCAAGTTCATTCTATGTGGAAGGTGTAGTGATATCTTCTTTACAAGATGATGGAGAAGTTCTATTTGTAAATTTGATAAAAGCTAGAAGCTTGTGGACTCTTCTTAGTTCAAAAGTTTATATATTGTGAATTTCATGTTCAATCCGACTCGAGCATAGTAAAAAGAGAATCTACCTCAAGTTGAAAAGGCAAATTCACATGCGACAATCCCAACATCTATGGAACAACAATTTCATACTTCTACATCTTTGGACTTTGGATTACAAAAAAAGGCTCATACTTCAATACACATTGAAGCATCTACTAATCAAAAGTATGTGAGAAAGAGAACCCAAAATTAGAATATAGAGGAGGAAATGAATTCTAGCTACACTAAAAATTCTAATTTGTGTGATATTATTTCAGGATTTTACACATCATTCATTGTATATATTCATGAAACAAGTTCATTAGTTTAAAAGGTTAAGGAATCATGCCATTTCACAAAAATGATCAAAATGCAGTATAAATAATCACATATTGTTGAAGTAGTCAAAGAGAGCTTTCCAACCATATATGACACTTCCCCATTAAACCTCTTCAAGGTCATCAAATATCAAACCCTAGTTACAGCTCATAAGTTTAAAAGCAAATTAAAATTGAATACACATCATCAAGAAAAAGTTGCTTGCATGATAACAAAAGCTGAATTAAGATTTTGCATTAAAAATTAATGCCCGAGTGTTTGTACAAATCTAATTTCACCAAAGTTGCTTATTCTCAGCTTTTTCACCTAGCTGCAATTGCATGTAAAAAGATATGTTCTATACACTCTTATCATCTCATCAACTGATCTCCACCCTTGGCATTGGAGTTTAGCAAAGGTGTGTTTACCGCACTTAAAGGTGATGAAAGAGTGTATACTCATAGACTTGGAGGTCTCCCTACTCTCGTGAGAGAAGTCCCTTTGGAGATCTTACCCTCACCTCTTCATATCTTGTCCTTTACTCTCACATTCTCTCTTTGGTATTGATAGATTGTGAGTACTTTCTTGTTACCATGTATTTGTGATTTGGAGCATGACTTTTTTGCCTATGCTTTGCGAATTCACTTGAGCCTCTGGGTGTATATTTTCTAGCGTGTGCTGTTATTTCTCTATCTTGGGCTATTATTTGTTAAAAAGTCCCATATTGTTGAGCATGACTACATCAAAGAGAAGGCTAAAAGCATATTCCATATGGTTAGAGGAAGCATCAGCCGTCAAATCTTCTCTTCAGGGTATCTACAATCTACACTCCTTTGAGAAGAATCCATGAAATTGGGTTCTTCCTATGACTTCATTCACGGCGCTAAGCTTGGAACTCACAAATCTGTTTACATGAGAAAAAAATGAGTTTGTAAACAAGCTTAGAGCAATTGAACTTGGAAACAAGGTCCAGGTAAGTCCTTCCAGGTTAATAATATCCTTCTGAGAACAAAGGCCTTGATTTAAAAAATTATTGCCAGTTCAGTAATGCTCTCTTAAAAAGGAGGCAGAGGGGGGAGGCTGAGTTAAACGAAGAACTTTATCTTTTTTATCAATCTATGCACAATTCTTTGTACGCATATCTTGTTTCATAATATTCTAGCTGCACTAAAGACTGATGGGATCCTTTGGGTTAACACCTAGGTTGTTCACACAAACACTATCAGGATCAACACTGGTCCACAATTCACAGTGAACAAACTGCAAGATGGAAGGTTTATTTTTTATAACGGGGCCCCAAAATACGTTGCTTAGGGGGGGGGGGGGGGGGGGGGACTATAAAAACCACATTAGCAACAAGCTTGACTTGCAGGACCCCAAACCTTAATTAGGGAAGGAAAAAGGGAAAAAGAGGGGGGGAGAAAAAAGGGGGGAAGAGGGGGGCTATAAACTCGTATTAATAACAAGCTTGACACCAAATCAGTCAAGCTCCAGGACACCAAGACCTCTGAAGAGGCTAGCCAGAGTAAAGATTGAACCATCAACTTTGTCAATCCTTTTGAAAGGAGAGTTTCCACCTCAAAGAAAACAGGGCAGGATCTTTATACTTCTAGCCATCTGAGATTTCAACACTCACAACTAAGCAAAGTTCTGCAACAAAACACCACAGTATGATGAAGTTGGTGTCCCCGCAAGCAATTCTTGGACCTATTTCACACTCAATCCCATCCATAGCTTACGGTCTAGAGACATGGGAATACAAATAGTCAGAATGAATAGAGACATGGGAATACAAATAGTCAGAATGAATAGAGACATGGGAATACAAATAGACATGGGGTATCAATCCCATGTCCCTGCAAGCAATTCTTGGACCTATTTCACACTCAATCCCATCCTGGATCATCTGATACCATCCCTGAGAATGAATTCCAAGACTGACAAAAAAGTTTTTAACAAAGATCTTTCTGTGGTTGATGCAATGAAGCTTAGGTCATACAAAAGATGTTTAATGCTTTCCAAAAGCTTTTAACAAAGAGGGGATCATTGGCAACCAGCAAGTTCGTATCATCGGCCCAAGTTTTGAGGTAAAGGAAATAAGTGACCTGGCATGACAACACCCTTTGAGCAACCTGGAAATTTGAGATCAGCTACTATGTACCCAAGGGAGTCAACTGCAATGGTATAATGGGGCTAATGGGCAGCCCTACCTGATCGAACTTCTAGGAGTAAAAGAATTGGTGGTACAATCGAGGGACCTTAGCAGAGTACTACTACCCAAGACAACTAACCACCTTGATGAAGTCTCTACCAATGTCACAATCTTGATGCAACTCAAGAATGAAATCCCTGTCAAGCCCTTCATAAGCTAAACAAAAACAAACCTCAAAAAAAGAGGAACTTTGCGCTTGTCATGCCTTCTCAAAGGGAAAAGATAGCAGCACAAGGATAGGACAGCTTCAAAAGCACTACAAATTGGTCCATGATAGGGCTATTTTATTAGTTCACAGATGCACCTTTTATTTTCACTTGAATATCTTATCAAGTGATAGAGAGCTGTGCAATGAAGGGCATTTAGTCCAACAATGATTATCACTACCCTGCATCCATTCAAATCCCAATCTCTCTTTGAGACTCCAAATTGGCTTTGCTTCATCACTGAAGAAAAAATATGTTACATAGACTAGACTTGCAGTACACGTGAATACATTGAGCACTTCACAGCTCCTCTTCAAGGCTTTGAAAGAGATTATTAAATAGAGTTCAGCATACAATGGTGAGATCATATTATAAAAACAATGATGCATAAGAAGAACCAATCAAGGTTTCTGAGGCACCTGCAGTACACATGGATACATTCGGCACTTCAAAGCTCCTCTTAGAGAGTTTGAAAGAGCTGATTAAATAGCGTTCAGCATAAAACGATGAGATAATATTATAACGACAATGATGCATAAGAAGAATCAATCACAGTTCTCCTTGGTATGTGCTGCTACACCTTTAGAAGAGTATTGCATGAGTGTAATTAGGTCTTCAAGTCTCAAGGAGAAACTCTTCAGATTCTTCTTACAAGAATGGAGCATATACAACTAAAGATGTGTTGTAAACAGGAATATGCAAAAACGATATGCCTCATATGTACAGATGTAAAAACAAAACAGCCCATCAGTGTGCATGATTAGTGAAAGGACCCAATCAGCAAGACGAACAGCTAACACCCTGCAGCAGTGTTGCATGATTGTACTCCTTTCATGAATCTTCCTAAGAGGATGATTTCAAGCTCTTATGACAAAAAGTATAATAGCTGATAATGCATTGTAAAGAGAACGCGGTGCAAAAACACTGCATGTAGAAAGAATAAATGCAGGAAAAAAGGACTTCATCTGCATAAACTTAGAAAAAAGAGCTGATCAAACATGCCAAGTAACATTTCATGACAAAGCAAGTTCAGTGGCAAAAATAATGTCAGTCTGCATCATGAAAACTGGCCTGGGATGCTAACAAAATCTGGCTTAACCTAGGAAAAGGATCACTCCAAAAAGCCTAGGGGTCCAAGGTAACATTGGGCTACAGTTGACAACATTGAATGCAAGGAAAACAATAGATAACCTGTCTTATAGGCCATTGCCCAGAAAGCCACCTTCTAAGGCACACATGAATATCCCCCCCCCCCCATAAAAGAAAACAAAGATATATGACACTAAGCAGCTTTGTACACATTTGTTATCATAGAGAAACCCAGATGTTTCCTCTACTGAAAATTTTTGAATCTCCATCATTTACAACAGCTCATCCACGTCGATTTATACATGACACTCTTCATTGGAAGGCTAATGGTTCTTTGTGAATCTAACTCCTAGAAAAATGCTCAACCTAGTACCTTGAGATACCTGAATTAGATGTCATAGTATCCAAACAAATAAAGAAACATGTGAGGTTAAAGAAAAATAAAGTTAAGTTGGACAGGTTTGCAAAACACAGTATTCATATCAAATGCTTCACTCTCTGGTTAATAATCATGGATCCTCAAAACTACGTTCTCTGCGCATTCTAATCACTCATAATAATGCATTTCACTAGAGCAAGCATTCTTCTCTAAAAGAAAGAATAGCGATGTCCTAAAGATCGTGTATGAGTTAAATCATGGCAGTTCATTTCATCTTCTCACTCTTTAAGTAAACAAAAAGGTATGAAGAGGTCTAGCTCTTCAAGACAGACCTACTTCTGCTAACCTCCGATATATAAAACAAATCTGTCTGAGCTTTTCATCTGTCAGACACACAGCATGAACCATTACCTAATTAACAGACTGGACACTGAAGAATTGTGGACTCAGATCATAATGCTGAAAATATTAATCAAGATAAATTTTACACTTAACATGTCATAACTCCAAAATGACAACCCATCCTGAAGTTCTGACTGCAATTTGATGCTTCGAATACCAAAGAATAGTTGTTTATAAATAAAAAGGAACGCATCAGCTACAAAAACAGTCATAATAAAGTAAATATTGAAAATCAAGAAATTTCAAAACTAGTTGAAAGATAGCTCTTACATCTAACGCAAACATATACACTGTATCCAATCTTAAACAATACATTTTGATAAAGAGAAGTAATACTGCCAAACTATCTGACAGAGTGCCTCCACAAACCGGAAAACTGGCTATTCATGAAATAACATACTGGTGAAACAAATGCCAGATTAGCCCCCCATGCAACTACCAATTTCCTTTTAAGTAGAAGAGACTGCATCAGAAAGTTCTTTCCTTAACTTCCTAGTAAAAGACTGGCAAGCATCCATGCTAAGGTCAACAGCAGCAGCCAATGCCATAAAGACAGCAGCATCCTCAACACATGAGACATGCCTTGCTGCAAGCTGCACAACTGGCTTGATACGCTTCTTGTTGCTACGTCCCTTTCCCTGAATCCTGCAACTCATTACAAAACCACTTATGCTAGAAAGAGACATGTTGAAAGAGAAATCCCCACTACTACCAGGACTATCCACAGGGAAGGAGAACCCAGAAGTACCCTTACCCCTGTCAATAAGAAAATTCCCACCTCTACGAGTACATATGACTGTCTCAGATATCAAAATACCATCTCGGACACCATTCATACCCCCTCCATCTGGCACAATCTGAAATCTGCAACCAAGACCACCTTTAAGACCTTGTTCCCTCCAAGCTTCAAGCCGACCCCATGGGCACCAAGAAGTTACACCCCCTGACTCTGACCTGAGCAAGCCTCCTGGTTCCGGCCTCAAAATCAACCACGCACCTGGATTTGAACGACTTACATAGTTTGAACCTGATGATGGCACAAAAGGTGTCACCATTGATGCAGCTGCTACCGGTGAACCAGATAAATCATGAATCATAACCAGCCACCCTTTACGCTCTTTCTTGCCTCTGGTCTTCTCCCCACTGGATGATATAGTCCAACCGTTGAAAGCATCATCAAATCTGCAAAAGAGTTCATGTCAGTCCAGTGACATACAAGTTGTTGTTTATGTTATAGTAGCTACAATCATATCTTATAAGGGAACTAAATGTCAATGCCACCCCAATCATAAGCATACAAAACGTTCCTCTTAGTCCTACTCGAAGCTTCATGGTGGGAAGCCTTGAACATATATTACTTGAATGGTATTGTTTCACAGTCCATACCTTCTTGCAGGTCAATATGTTCTAGAATCAATAAAAGCTCAGGGTTTAAGTTTCTCCCCATTCTGAACAATGCTATTTAAGCAATTTCCCATTCCCTAGCATGCATACTTGGGATAAGAAATATTCTGTGTATCTTCCTATTTCAGGCCAGTTATTTTCATCCACCTGAAAAGCAGCCTTCAAACTAAATATTTCTTGCACAGTTTGACATGTTACCACTAAAAATAATAAAAAACTGAAGGGGAAAAAACGTAACATACCCACTACGAGAACTCCTGTCACCAGTAAATTTACAACTGAAGATCGGTTGCCTGATAGATCCATGACTTTGAATTATTAAGGAATTCAATGCAGGTTCACCGTCAAACTGAAAAACATATCTGGGATCTGGTTCCACTGTAACACTGGCATGAAGTTCAATACTGGGACCTTTTCCATCAACCCTCTTCCTTCCAATGCTAGCCCAGCCATGATGAACCTCTAACCGCCGACCTTCCACCCACTCCTGAGATACCTTTATCTTCAAACTTCCAATATGTTTTCCAGCACCGAGGCCACAAGATACACCTTGAGACCCAGAGACTACAACAATTTCAAGACAATGGCTGGAGATTTTAAAACAAGGAAGATCTAGAAGTCTTTTCAAGTCCGTTTCATCCAGATAAAAACTTGCAGCAATCTTGTTCACACCTAAATTGCTGCTATTTCCACTTGAATTACGCCGAACCCTGGAACTTGAATCAGTACTGGAGACAAAATCTGTAAGAACGAGTGGCACAGGTGCTTTTTGCACTGGAAAATTATGCAACTTTATTTCACAGGAGTAGGAAACGACACCGGAAGGAGCTGCGGCACTAGAAGAATTAGAGATCCTCAAACCAAGAGACCTGACAGAGATTTTGATAAAATTTCTGGCATCCATTTTTCCTACAAGGAGGCAACAGGCTCAGACCTTCAAAGTCCATTTCTCTTCAAGCTCGTACGGGATCTGTAGCATACCATAGCCCCTAAACGGGCCACTAATGCAGGTCCAATACAAGAAATGCACCAACCATGTAAAAGGCTCGCTGTCCATATACTTGCCACCATCTGGGAAACCTCCACACAGAGCACAAATAATACGAAGCTCGAGCTGCTGAGAATGGAGCGAGACCGTTCGACGCTTGCCGAAATATGGCCTTTCACTTCGGCGAGAGAGACGTATCGCACCTCAAAAACAGGAAACTTGAGAAAAATGAGCTCCGCGTAAAACCTAAACTCGAGCTCCCAGTCACCCGAAAGAACGGGAAAAAAAATAAGTTAATGCGAAGGCTAGGTAGAGATATTGAAATGCATTTCCGAAAACTTGGGGCAAGCACCAGTTGGAGGCAGGTGCAGGCCCAACATGCAGAGCAAAGCCGGAAGATGGCGGCGGTGACGGCAGAGGAGCGGAACCCTAGGCAGTCGGCCTACCGTCCTCGATGGGAAGCACAGAAGCTCGAGTGACGAAGATGGGACTCCTTGCCACATGCAAACCTGCAACAGAAACCTGTAAACCGGACCCAGAAAATAATAATAAAAAAAATCTCTCTCATTCTCTCCTCCTTCGGCTCTCTGTCTCGAAGGCTCAGACTTCGCAACTTTTCCACGTGGATACACCATCAAGCCCTTCCCCACGTCACTATGAGTTAAAAGGAGCTTCCATTTTCCAAGTTGACCTTTTTTTTTCTTCCATTTTATTTTTACTTTATTTTTATAGCCGTTTTATTGTTTACTTTTTCTTTTGGCAGGAGCGCAAGGAAATATACATGCGCGAGTTCCATAGTCGTCCACGGTCTTGACCATCCAAAGCTTTCGGGGACCACTAAAGAACATTGGATTATGGTCCTCCTTTTGGGTCAGCATTCTTTGTGTGTATGCAGCTCGCTTTGTTTCTCTCCCCCAATTCATGAGTACGATTTGGATGTTGTGAATGGTCTCGGGGAGTTTTTCTTTCCTTGGGTGTGAAGGCTTTATCCATGATTTCACATTATACAATGGACATGGCCTCCTCTACTCTTTTGTTTATGCAAGGTATGTTTATGTATGGCTTCTTCATATATGTATGTATGTTAATGTATGGGCTAGACCTAGGCCAAGTGGGCCATTCCTTTGTGCGTCTAGGACAAGAGAAAGTTTTGCTAAGGTCCGAGGCTCGAGGGATTTTTCTAAGGTTCCTACCTTGGATAGTAGAGTGATTGTGTATGATGGCCACATGTCCACAGTATATCATTATAGATACTATCCGTGTTAGGAATAAGTGAATATATGGTCAGCAGGAGGATTGCATGCACAATAATCTCTAGACCTTCTTACATTTGTTATCCAAAGCCTAGTTGGATATCTTGGGAGTAAGTCATGAAGAATATGCACAGAAGTTTTTGAGAGATTCTTCATCGACATCACATCTGCAAACAAGTTATGAAGTTCAGAGCAACAAAAGAAGTTGGATAGGACCCCTGAGAGAGCTTAAGGAAGTCCATACTCCAAGAGATGAGTCCATACTCCAAAAGATGGAGCCCCATGCAAACATGGATCATCTCTATGCTTGTGATGAACTTGAGGTGAGTGGATGACTCTTATAGCCCAAAAAACATGGTTTTAAGCTCTCACAAATTTATCATTCGAAGTTAAGTTTGAAAGCATATACGATCTATCAAACGTGTTTAGGAAGATTGTAACACTTTTGTGCAAGTATATGAAGCGAAACGAGTGCAAATAGGGTTTGGGCTTGAATATGCTCATTTGCATTCGTTTGTTATATATGAACATGCATAGTGCTTGACTTGCATTTATGGAAATTGTTTCATTTGTATTTTGGGTAGCCAAAATGCTCCCGAATTTCTCTTGGAACTATGCATATGCATGCTATTGCACACCTACACGCTAAAAAATCTTCTTTTTTTTGTGCACATCACAATCATTCAAAACTATTTGCTTATTATCCATGTAATTGTAATATAATTTTTCCTTAGGAAAGAGATACATAAAAGAACAAAAACAAACAAACAAACAAGACCAAACACAAATATACAAAGAAAGAGAGAATTTATGACAAAGACATCATCATGGAGCCCGATGCGACTATAGAATCCATGAATTTTAGGATGCAAAACCTAGAACAAACACTCTAAACTATCCTAGGACATGTACAAGAGTGAACAAAGAACCTAGAAGAGAGGAATACAATGTTGACCAAGGTACCCAAGAAATAGGGAAAACCACTCCAAAGACTTCTTATGAGGATATTCTTACGAGAGACTCAATGAAGCTCAAATATTTGAAGCAAGCTCGATACCACACAATACTTAGTTCCTCCATTATTGATGTTGTTGAGCAATGGCTTATCAAAGGAGGAATTAGGTGTTGATATATTACAATATTGATGTGTATGAACACACTTAGGACTACTGAGGCACTTTTTTTCCTCTTTAGGAGGTTTTTTCCCCCAATTTGTATATGTAACCCTGACGATTATTTATCTTTATTATGTGTTGTGCTCCAAGCTTCTTCTTCTACCTTGTGCTATTCATTTGCTTTTGTAGACCTCAAACTCCAACAATTGGTATCGAAGGAGGTTGTCGCTTCATCTAAGGCATCATCAACATCCCTCCAATCACATGTGCTTTATCATTCACTTGGTAATACATTCATTATTATGTGTTGTGCTCCAAGCTTCTTCTTCTACCTAGTGCTGTTCATGTGCTTTTGTAGACCTCAAACTCCAACAATTGATATCGAAGGAGGTTGTTGCTTCATCTAAGGCATGATCAACATCCCTCCAATCACAATCTCATAATTGCACAAAATCTGGTGAGCATACTCAAGGTGATTAGGAGTTCAAAACGACTTCACTCTATGGTGTTGAAATTTGGATATGAGCTCGTTTTGGCCTCCGAATGCACTATCACAGTGTCTGTGAAGGCAATTTTATTTTTTTGTGCCAAACATATATACAGGTTTCGGTTCGCCAATACAAGCACCTCGAAGTCTGCTAAAGATTTAGTAGAAGTCGACAAGGTAATTTTGTTGAACTATTTGAGATACAATCTACATCAGGGTATTTTAGTCAATAGTCATGGCTGAAAGCAATGATGTATTATGTATGTTGATATCGATAATAAGTTGGATGGTATCAGTTACCCATTATGGGCATATATGATGTGTCATGTATTGGTCGTAAAAGACTATGGAATATTGTGCAAGGTGTTGAAAAATGACCTACTACACCTACAAATACAGTTATTGAAGGTGATGCAGATGGCATTGAAGATGATGATCTTTAGGTTCCTATTTGTGTTGTGGTTCCTGCTACACCTACTACAAAGAAACTTCGTTGGGATGGTAGAGATGCTCAAGCACATGCATTGATAGCCTTGTCTATCAAATGTGCCATTATCCCTCATATTCGCTCTTGCAAAAGAGCAAAGGATGCTTGGGATAAACCTACCACTTTGTACTAAGCAAGAAATGTGGCTCGTGTTGCTTACCTCTGAAAACAGTTGGAGAGTGAGCATATGAATGAAGGAGATTATATGGATAGTTTTTTTTACAAAGATCAAAGATTTTCGGGAGTAGTTGATTTTTGCTGATGAAGTCTTGTCAGATAGTTCACTTGTGCAGACTGTTCTTAATGATCTTCCAGATTCATATAAGAGTTTTACTTCTACTCTTTGGTTGATGATCAAAGGCAATCCAAATGCCTTAACATTTAAGGAGTTAGTCTCTATTTTGTTGCAAGAAGATCGATCTAGGCAGAATAGGTCCATCATGCATATGGCAGATCAAGTTTTCTTAGCAAATCGGAAGGGCAAAGATAAATAGAACTCATATACTAGTAAGCAAAAATCTACTAATTCTACACAGTTGAAAAAGGAAGAGAAACATGAGAAGAAAATAGAAAAGTGGAGATTGTTTTGAAAATATTATAAAGGAAATGATCATGTCATAAAGAGTTGTCCAAAATTGGCTCCAAAAGCGGCAAAGTAAAAAGAGGGCAGAATGGTTGTTGGAGAGACTTCTACACTTAAAACAGAGTATGCTAATCTTGTGCAGAATGAAGAATGGGTGTTTACTACTATTTTTATTTATGACCCATCTTCTCATGAACAGTGTATGTCTATAGTAGACTCAGGTGTTTGGTACATTGATAGTGGGGCAACCAAATATACTACCTCATAACACAATTTCTTCAGTTCACTTATCCTGTAGTGGGAGTTGATAAGATCATTTTGACTATTTTTTATGGTAGTTCTTTCACATTGTCTGTTATACTTTATAGAATAATGGAATGTTATATGGATTTTAATGTCTTGAGGGTTTTAATGCGATTTGTGTTTTGATTTAGTAGGTGAAGACTCATGAGAGTGTGAATGCACAAGGACTTATTCAGATATTTAGAAGAATATTTAGAAGATATTATTTTAGTTATTTTTTGTAGAAATAATAGATCGCGTTAGAAAGCGAAATTTTTGTAAAAATAGTTGATTGCTTGAAAAGCGATGATTTTATAAATAAAGCACATTTTTGTAAACGCATGCTTTTCGAAGCGCCATCCTCATGTATCTTCTATTTAGGACATAATGCAAAATACCTATAAATACACATGCTCTGATAGACTCGTCCATCAGAGTATGTGGGGGGAGATTGTATCCAATCTTGTGTCAATTCTTGTCTTTATCTATTCTATTTATATTTTTGTGAGATCTTATTTTCGTACTATCCTCTACGTACATGCGTTTGTGGAATCCGATCAATAGTGGTATCAGAGCCAAGGCATCTATGGAGGTGGTTTCTTGGTGTTCGGTTGTGATTCATGTTGTCCGTTCCGTTCATGATTAGCATCCGTCTCAACCGTCTGGTCCACATTTTTGTTTATCAAGTTCATTTGTTTTTGGTTTGTTGGTTTGTTTTTTTTTTCGAATATATTGTACACACTGTATCCACTGTACCCACTATGCTCATTGTACTCATTGTACCACTTGTACTCATTGTACTCGATGTACCCCCTATGCTCATTGTGCTCACTGTGCTCGTTGTACCCACTGCACCCCCTATGCTCACTGTGCTCACTATGCATTGTTCACTATTCGAGTTCAATTTGGTAATCAAATAAGTTTACCAAGTTCGTTTATGAATTCGGTTACTCCTTCAGCTTACTCCTTCGGCTTACACCAAGGCGTCGACTATGGCATAGAACTATGGCATAACTTTGGTATCCTTGGCTTCTCTGGCAGTCATGGTTCTCTTGGTTCACTTTGGTTCCCTTTGGTTCCATTGGCTACACACAAACCAATTCTAACCTATGAGTAGCAATAAGTGCTTAGTTATTGTTGTGAAAACTCCTTCCTAGAGTATAGCATCCACCAGAGAGTGAGTGAGTACGTATCCACCCATCCAACTCCACCCATATATATACCAAAGGTCCAAGAGTGGCATGCTTTAACTATTAGCCATGTGTCCTTCCAAGTGTCCTTCATGTGGATACTTTCCAAAGAGAATCACATGACTTCTATTTCAATTGAAGTCACGTACGGGTCAAGGTGTCACTTGGGAGAAGCTTCTCCCAAGACTAAGGTTTTATTCCCTTAGGTTAATTTCCTAAGATAACAAACCCTTCAATTTGAGACTTCTATGAAATAAAACCCCAAAGGTTAAATCCAAGAAACATAGGTTCCTTTTGGAGGGCCTAACCCATGATTTATGCAACATTCTTCCCCCCTTTAAGATTTTCGTCCTCGAAAATGTGTTTTGGTATATTATGTGAAGTATTCCCCCATGCACCATGATTCACTTCTTTTGATCATGGAGTCACTCTCAAAAGATGCTTTCCTCGTTTTTAACCAATAGTTAAAAAAGAGGGAAATCTTTTATTTATGGAACTTACTCTTTCCCAAGTAGCACTTTCTTCGGTTCCATCCCTCCATTTAACTAGGCACTCTTTATATAAATGATTTCTTGTTTTCTTATCTCGAGTGCGTAGTATTTTCTCAGGCTCATGAGGGATGTTAAGAAGGAAGATTGGTTGAATGATTGTATATGAAGGTACCAGATTATCTTGTTCAGTCAGTTTCCTTTTTTAACCGACTTACATGGAATACTGGATGAAGTAAACAATCTTCTGGGAGTTCTAACTCATAAGCCAAAGTCCCTATTCTTTTAAGAACCTTAAAAGGGCCACAGAATCTTGGAGAGAGTTTAGGACAAGGTCTTGTTTTTAATGTTTCAGATTTCTCAGGAACTTTAAGATATATTAATTCACCAACCTGAAAGGAAATATCTCGCCTTTTAGGATCGCTAAAAGATTTAGCTCTATCATGGGCTTTCCTCAGGTTTTCCTTGGCTAGTTTTAGCTTAAAGTTCATATCTTCTAAGAAATCTTTTGCTGCTTTGACTTTTTTGTTTTGAAGTCAAACTGCATAAGGTGCTCTAGGTTGAAATCCATACATCAACATAAAAGGACTATATTCCATTGCAGAATGCTTTGCACTATTGTAAATGGATTCTACTATTGGTAGATAGTCTTCCCAGTTAGTTTGGGTAGACGATACGTATGTTCATAATATATCTTCCAGTATTTGATTGACTCTTTCAGTTTGACCATCCGTTTGAGGATGTTCAGCAGTACTCAAATTAAGCTTAGTTTCTAACCAACTGAATACAGCTCTCCAGAAATGACTAGTGAATTTTCTATCTCTATCAGACACTATGTCTTGAGGTAATCCATAGAGTCTATACAGTTGCTCTATGAATAATTTAGCCAATTTTGGAGTTTTTACTGTAGTTCGAGTAGGTAAGAAACGAGTCATTTTGGTCAATTGGTCAACTATGACCCAAACAACATCATGACCTTTAAGGGTACGTGGCAAGCCTGTAATGAAATCCGGAAATACTTTCGCATTTTCCATTTGGAATTTCTAAGGGATGCAACAAACCCCCTATCTTAAACTTTTTAGCTTTGTTAACTTGGCACTTAGTGCATCTAAGTACATAATTATGTACATCTTTATGTATACTAGGCCAATAAAACTTCCTTTTTACTAATTCATAAGTTTTGTTGATTCCAGGATGTCCTGCACTTGGGGCATCATGATATTCAAACAAAACTTTTTTTCTAAGTTCGGAATTACAAAGAACACAGATCTTTCCTTTGTACAACAGATATTCATCTTGAATACTATAATGTTTAAACTTATCTTCATTTGATAAGTTTGTACTTGGGGTAGAAACCTTCTTCCAAGCTTCACTAAAACTAGTATCTTCTTGATACTTGCCCTTCATGAGTGTTACTAACTCATTAGAAATTTGTATGAAACTCAAAGAATTTAACATGGGTATCTTGCTTAATGCATCTGCCATAATATTAAATTTTCCCTTTCTGTATCTGAGTTCATAATCAAATTCTTGGAGTAATTCGGCCCATCTCGCTTTTCTACTTGATAGTTTATATTGGTTTGCAAACCATTTAATACTTGCTTGATCAAAAACTATAGTTACTTTGGCGCCAAACAAGTAATGTCTTCATTTTTTCAGAGCATGCACAATTGCATATGAAGCTCTTTTTCATAAGTAGAAAAATTTCTTTGAGCTGAATTTAGCTTTTGGCTTTCAAAAGCAATTGGTCGACCATTTTGAATCAACACAGCTCCTATTGCTAGATCACTAGCATCTGTTTCAACTACAAAAGGTTCATTTGGATCTACTATCTGTAGAACCGAGGCCGAAGCTAAGGCTCTTTTAAGTATTTCCATACTTTCATCCTGTTCCTTCTCCCAAGTAAGACTTTTGGATTTACCCTTTAATTTATCAAATGAAGGGGTCGAGATTTTTACAAAGTTGGGTACAAATTTTCTATAGTATCCTGCTAATCCTAAAAAACTTTGAAGTTCTATAATAGTTTTAGGGTGAGGCCAGTTAAGAATAACTTCGACCTTATCAGGATCTACTTGAATCCCTTTATCAGATATAATGTGTCCAAGATATCTGATTTTTGATGAAAAGAATTCACATTTATCTTCTTTTCCGAATAATTTATTTTCTCTTAGAGCTTGGAAAAGTTTTTCCAAATATTCTAGATGAGAGGCTACATCTTGACTATAGACAAGAATATCATCAAGAAAATCAACCACAAACTTTTCCAAATAAGGGCTTAATATAGTGTTCATTAGTGTCATGAACGTGACTGGGGTATTTGTTAGTCCAAAAGGCATGACTAAAAACTCAAAATGCCCGTATTTAGTTCTGAAAGCTGTTTTAGGAACATCTTCATATTTAATTCTGATTTGATGATATCCTTGACGGAGATCAAGTTTTGAAAATATCTTAGCTCCTTTTAATTGATCAAATAAATCATCAATTGGGGGCATTGGATATTTATTCTTGATCGTAACTTTATTCAAGGATCGATAGTCAATGCATAGTCTCATTGATCCATCTTTTTTCTTGACTAAAAGAATGTGTGCTGCCCAGGGTGAAAGACTAGGTTGAATGAATCCCTTAACTAGGTATTCATTTAATTACTTTTCTACTTCAGCCTGTTGGAAAAAAAGGAGTCTATAAGGGGATTTACATATAGGCTTAGTTCCTAGGAGCAAGTCTATAGCATGGTCGACTTGCCCATGAGAAGGAGGTAAGCCATGGGAAAGTTCTTCTGGAAAAACATCCAGATAATTATTTATCAAACACTTAAACTTAAACCTTTCATGTTTAGACAAAGGAGACAAGGTATAAGAAACTGGATTCATATTATGTACATTGTTTACATCAGTTGGAAGTATCATAAAAACTTTCACTTTTTGGGTATTTATAAGTTTTTTCAACTCCATGCTATAAATCAAAAGAGTACTAGGCACATCATGTTCTCCTTGAATTAGATAATGGATTCCATTTCTCTCAAATTCCAAAGTATTCAGCTGATACCTTCTTTTAAGTGTTTTCCCTAAACCTAAAAGCCATTCTCTACCCAAAACCACATCAGTTCTTTCCATGTGCATGATCTGAAAGTCTAATTTATCTTTATAATCTTGAAATTATATTTCGAGGTTACAGATCATAGTATCCCAGACTTTCTTGTCTTGACCCTGCATCATAGATACAACATATTGATGAGGTGACTTTTGCTGGGGCAACTTTAATCTCTTCACCAGTGATTAATTTAGGAAATTGTGGGTGGCCGAGTCGTCTATCATGACTCTGGCCTTGTCACCACTTATGCAAGCATGAAGTTTGACCAAGTCATGAGGTCCAAACTGGTTTTGGACCCACATTGAGTCAGACAAACAACATTGATGCTTGTCGTCTTCGTGAAGGACTTCCACTTTTTTCCAAACTTTACTGTTTTCGAGATTCAATGTTTGGACTAAGTGTATTCCTGTTTTTTCTTTCCCTCTTATCTCACGGGTGGCTTTTTGTTGTCCCCTAGTCATGCAAGTCTTACTAAGATGTCCTGGCTTAAGGCACTTAAAGCAAAGATTCTCATTTTTTGCTTTTTCCCAAACCTCAAGGTCTAGCTTAGATCGTGAAGGTCTAGGGTTTTAAAGTCGTCTTTTTTGAATGTGCCTAGCTTTCTTTTACCCGGTTTAAATTTTTTATTATCTCCGACAAGATGAAGTGGTTATGTTCCAGTTTTAGCATGATCTTCATAGATCTGTGCTAACTTAATAGCATCTTCTAAACTTTTTGGAGCACTTCTTTTCACTTCATGTTTGACTTGCTTGTCGAGACCACGGATGAAATCTCTTACCTTATGAAAATCATCAAGGTTTTGCAATTTAAGTACTATTTCTCGATAATGAGAAATATATAGAGAAAGGGGACATCCTCTCTGCAAGACTTTGTCCCATTCTTCCGAGTTTCTTTCATCCTCATTTTCATGTAAGAATTCTTTTTTGAAGAATTCTTTTTGGAAGAATTCTTCGAATTGATTCCAAGTTTCTAGGATTGTTTGAGCCTCCTTTAAGCTCATCCACCACTTATAAGCCTTAGGTCCAAGTGATAAACTTGTTTCTAAGACTTGATAAGCTTCAGGGGTGTTTTTCAACGGATGCAAATCTTGCCATTTTTCTAAAAATGTCAAGACTGCATCTTTGTTTTGGTCTTTATCTTCCCCTGAAAATTGAGATGGTTTTAAGTCTTTTACAAAAGACAGGCATCTAGTCTTAATGGCAGTATGAGGAGGATTTACTTCATTATCTTTATTTTTTACAGATACATTACTATGCAAGGGTAAAGGGGTGTCAGTTCCTTTACTAGATGATGGGTTCTTGGTCGAATAGACAAGGAACCCCTTTGGGTAGGTAAGGGTAAAGATGGAAAAATCGTATTAAGAATTTGTTCCATCTTCCCTTGAACTTCATTGATTGAAGTACGAAGGGTACCCATCTCGTTTTGGATTTCTTTAACAATGAACATATCTGCTTGGATATCGTTCATTTTTTCATCCAACCCATTCAACTCTTTATAAATATCTAATTTCTGCATTTCTTCTTGGCCTATCTCTGGAAGACCTGGAGTATAATCTATTTGTCTACCCCCTTCCTGCGGTGCATAATCCTCTTCCTGCCTAGGAATGTCTAATAACATGTTACTTGCATATGAACCCCCCATACTTCAGTGAATACTTTGGAATCAACTAGAAATAAGAAAATGCCGTTTCTAATACTGAAGGAAAATAGATGAAAATTAAATCCAGTACTTTCCCAATTTTTCTTTGATATCAACTTCTAGTTGTAGATCGGCTTGGGCTGCCTTGGACGATTCACTACTTCACCGCCTCGGTTGAACTTCTTAGATTCTTCAATCTTTAATCTTTTGTTGCTCGTTCTTCTGGCCGATGTGTGCTTGACTAGAGATTGATTTCCCATGGGTACCGACTAAGAATCTTCTCCTTCTAATGGCTTGATCAATGAGCCTTGCTTTGTTGGATAAAGCAAAGCTTTATTGATCAAATGGTCACGGGCTCGAATCTGGTGTGGAACCTTCTGAAAATAGTGTTCTTTTTAAAGACATCGTGGGACTTCACGATCAGTAGGTCATTGGACTTCGGATCCAAAGATCTTGACAGTTTGGTCGAGTGGTCTAAGGCGGCGGATTTATACTCCAATTTGAAAGGGCGTTGTCGGCGCGGAAGTGACGGTCAGAGGATCAGGTCGACTGCCGGATATACGACACACCCGGGGTGCTTGAGGCAAACTCAGGTACATAGAAACTCAGGAATCAATTTAAAAGCAACAAGAATATTAGTTGCTGATTGCAAAGAAATTCATCATATCCTTAGGTGCTTTGTGACTCAGAGCAATTCGCATCGAATCTCAAGTAAATACTCGAAAACTCAAGAACATTGATTAAGTCAATTGCCAAGATTTTATCAAAACTTGTGACATCATTAAACAAAAACTAGCTTTGGAATGATACTTTGACTTTAGAATCTCAATTGAAACATGAAATACTATCTCCAAAAGGTACAATTCCTTTGAATTTTAATTTGATAATGTCACAAATCTTTATCTCATCGTGATACCAAAACAACCAATTTCAATGCGTGAGAAATTAATGTGACTATGTGAAAACGAACTGGACTATGGAGTTTGAGAAATTTCAAAGAAACTGTAGTTCGTAACATTTATAAAAACGCGTTAGCTTTTATCAAAGGTACCATCTTCATACCATCTTTATAATTCTAATGACTCAAGATTAGTACTATTGGTCCAAGCTTAGTAATAACTTCAATTTGTAATTTGTGGAACACTCTATTTATCTTATTCACGTTTGCTCAATAAGCATCATTTAATAAAATTCTTTAGAGATAAACTATCAGCGAGAGCATTGATATCCAAAATATGCAAAAGCTTTAGCAATATTGTAATCAACAAATACGCTTGCCAATTCCAAGCGCTTCGCAATCACATTCAAATATTCCAGGAATAGTCATATCTTTTGATGCCTTTCAAAAACAACAAGATTAAACAGCCATCACATCGAAGATGGATGAAGATCATCAAAACTTGTGCAGACTTCTTTTAAAGAGCAATTAGAATACAACTAGTAGTACTAATGTGTAATTCTCGTTCTTCGAAGTTTGTTGTTATCAACAGAAGATATATTCTACATAAGCCACAAAAGCGTCAGATACGTAGTTTGATGAATCTTCTTCAGTAAAAGAATGAAGGAACAGCAGACTAAAAACTGAAAACTCCTGGATGTACCTGCTCAGTTACAAGAACGCACAAACTTATTGCGATCATGCACATAAAACAAAGCGGATGATCAAATAAGATTGTAATTGCATCTAGTAAAATATGTGATGTGGGATATGAGAAAGGACTTTACGATAAACAACGGTTCAAAGCATTTTCTTGGAAGCATTCAATGCCTTGATAAATTTCATAACATATATGCAGAGACGGAGATGGTTAGACCAACTTTTGCACAACATATGAGCTACTAAAAAATTATGAGTGGTACATTAAGTGCAGATCGGGACAATAGATCATGTTAGAACAAAAATGGATGCAGAAGATATATCCGAGCAATTTCATCATAAAAGGTATTTTGATTGAATGTTTAACATATTTTGTAAGTGCAATTATTCGATATTCTCAATAATTATCAACAAAATTTAGTATTTAATCAAGAAATTCTTCTCCAATACTTTGAAATCTGCATTCAATCAAGCAACTATGCGGGAAACAAAAGCCAGCACTAGGCGCAGCAAAAGTGGTCATAGGTGAAGATTTCCCGATTCAAAACAAGAGCACACAGGTTTCAATACAACAGTAATTCATCAACAGCTAAAGTCCGTGCATCAATAGAAATCCCACAATATATATACTCACATCCGCAGAGTTCCCCGTAAATAAACCATCCATTGGCTTTTTTCTCACTGCCCATCAGCGTTCTCAGAGATAGTAGAGATCCCCTCCTTTCTTTATCGGATCAGCGTCTTTCCTTAAGAAAATAGAAGCTTCCCTTTGTTGTCGTTCCTGAAAAAGCCAAAAGTAATTACATATGATTGGCCTCCTCCTTGTTAGCGCTTTCCCTCCTCTTCCGCAATCGTGATTAGAGAGTCCTTTTTCTCCTCTCAAGAATTTCTCTTCTGTATATTGAACTCTCCATCCCATGCAGTCACGCGCATCACCTGATCCTCTTGCGATTCATTTTTCACCCCTTTCTGACCACGATCATGAAGATTCCCCTGTGTCAGATTTGATCCATCCGTTGACCTTCCTTCTCTGTGCACACATGACTATCTTCCTTTAGAAGCTCACAGTTGTCATCATCTCTGCTAGAGGGTTGATGATATCGTTGTACAGATTGCATATGTTGATATAATTGAATGAATCAGCGGTCACTTCTACTTGAATACATCAAAACAATACTGTTTGTGATTCGTTTTCATTAGCATGCTCTCAATCCTCCACCTCTCTCTGTTCAATTATGGTGTCACACCTGTAACTCATCCAACCACATTATCTCGAGTATTTCATTCAAAGTATAGTATAAAATGCACTAAAGTCAAGGTGGCAGAAGGAAAATAGTCACACAACTATGACTATTTGAATTTATAAACACTGTCATTCAGAGAACCCAACTGTTATGCTAATCCCAAAGCAGAAGTTTATTTAAACAGATCTACGAGCAAATACTTCCTATATGCCATTGCAAGATCTTATCGCCGTGACTAAAATTATATTATGCTTTCTATAAATCAGTTACAATATTCATATGCGTAGATAAGTCACGACCATTACTGAACTTCATTTTGAAATTTTCCGTTCACCAAGAATTCCGTTGCATCAAAGAATTCATGTAAAGTTTTTCACGTGCAGGCTCTGTTTACCAATGATAAAGTATGTCTTCATGCTATTCGTGGAGCATTTCTCCGATGGATATTCGTGTCAGCCATGGAAGAGCTTAGATGACGTTCGAAGCAAGATTCACATGACCTCTTAGGAAATGATAAATAACACGCTCTTTATATAAATATATATTAAACTTTTTCTTACAATATAAGTAATGATGTACCTACCCAAATAGAAGGAATTAACAAAGTTCAATGCGTTGAATTAATTTCGATGCATTAATCTTTGAATAGAAAATCAATAAGAATATAGATTCAAAGGTGTTGAAGGCTGCGCTAATGTGCGTGAGACTCATCAATTCACATAGAAATAATTGCATTTTGGAAAATCATCGACAAATTGACAAGAGACGTGATATGTGTGTTCATTCACGGTACAGAGATAAAAACAAACAACGCCAAGGAATTAAATGTGAATCTAATATGGAAAACATTCATAGTTTTAATCAAACAACGTATACTTAGTTTGAAATACAACTCGAAAGTATATCTGAATGAATTTTCTACAGCGATTCAAATACAGGGTACTCTGGGAAAACAAAGATACCATCGTACCTTTTCAGCGTCAGATCATACATCCACAGCATTGTCAAATCCAGACCAGGAAAAAAAACTCACCACCAGGACGTTACATCGTAAAACATTAGTGATAATCATAAAATGCCTGCGCAAATTCTTGTCAGATATCATCTTCAGCAAAATCCGCTATCACAGAGTAATATACTGCTGTGAATTTCCAGAGATGGTTACATGCATTGGCCTTTCTTCCCTTTGCGTGCATCTAATCTGTTGGCGGCTGCCATTTCTTCGTCTATCGAGGCAAATTTATTGTCTCCAAGGTTAGGCACTTCAATGGCATGGTAGCGACAGAACTCGATGGTCTTAGATGGGATCCTTGCACTCCTCAGAGATTTGATTTCTATTTGGTATTCGCCCCCCATTGCACGAACGTTGGCCTCCCCCTATTTGTCTTCATTGTGAGCTTCTTCATGCGCCATCCCCCCTTCAGAAACGATGCCTTTGTCCTATATGATTAGTTCTTCTTCTATTTCTAATCAACTCCTCAAAACGAAGCGTTAACAGTCGTGTTCCCCTTCAGCCATCTGCATGCGCTGCTATCCCTTTCTTCTATTTCTAATCAACTCCTCAAAACGAAGCGTTAACAGTCGTGTTCCCCTTCAGCCATCTGCATGCGCTGCTATCCCTTTGCATGATTACTGTAGAGGAGGTACTGGGGTATCCGCTTTTGACAAAAGCAGAGATTAAAGATTAACACCTCCAGTACGTCGCCTACTCAAGGGGGGTTCTCTTTAGGGAAGTATACCCTTTAACATTTCTGTGATCAGGTAGATAACAAGGAGATACTTCAGAAAATATGGACAACAATTGACTAAGGAAGACCATACACTTCTTGATTCGATTCAGATGATTACAAGATTTGTCAAGGAAATGCTCAAAAACTAATGCTCAGAGCTTCGTGGTACTCTATGCAGATAAATACAGATCAATACAAATGATGAAGAAATTACTCAAGAGAATAGAGCTTAACACCAATAGTGTCTCACAGAAAAGAAAGAAAATCCAAGACACTCTCTTACACTATAGTGCTCATAGCCCTCCACTGAGAAGCCTACCCTCTGTATCCACACTACAGAGTAGCTCCTAGAATAGGCTTGAAACCACCAAGTGCAAGAGAGAACTTCTGCACGTATACACGCGTCAAGGTAACTCCAAAAAAATGTACCAAAAATGTGTGTACCGTGTACCCTCAAATAGCACAATCCCTTGTTTTTATAGGCCTCAATAGGCTAAGAGGGCCTTGCCGAATCTTCATGTCCATTGATCATGCGCCGGTTAATTGCCCAAAATTGAAGGGGTAGGTCGAATATTCCACTTGATTTGAATTAGATCCACAAAATAGGTGGTCGCCGTGAATTGTTGCTGGCGATTCCACTTTCACTTTTTACCTGCATTCTTCAATCATCCTGGTCAAAGGGGTCTTTGCTTGAACGATTGGGTTCTTCTTGTTAAAAGTCTTGCCCATAATTGCTCTTTAGATTATGTTATACTTCTGAGTCCATCTTCATAACCTTGCTGAAGGAAGAGGTCCCAATGTAATCGTGGGTGTGTATATGCAAAAATGTGTGTGTGGGTGTATGTGTGTATGTGGGTGAGTGTGTGTGTTGCATGTGTGTTTGTGAGTGAGAATGTGTGATAGTATGTGTGTGAGTGTGTGTATGAGTGGGGGGAGTGTGCATATGTATGGGTGTGTGTGTGTGTTTGTACGCATAGGGGTGCATGTGTGTAAGTGTGGGTGTGTGTGATTTGTGTGTGATTGTATGGGGGTGTGAGTGTGTAATGGTGCGGGTGTGTGTGGCATATGTGTGTGTGGGTGTGTTTGTGTATGTGTGGGAGTGTATGTGGGTGTGTGTGTAAGCCGGTGTGTGTGGAAGTGTGTGTGTGTGAGTGCATGTGTGTGTTTGTGTATGTATGTGTGTATGTGTGTTATTGTGCGTGTGTATGTGCGGGTATGTGAGAGAGATAGAGAGTGAGGGGGTGGAGTGTGTGCGTGAGGGGGGCGGAGGGTGGGTGTGTGAGGGGCGGGGGGCGGAGGGCGGAGGGTGTGTGTGTGAGGGGCGGGGGGCGGAGGGTGGAGGTGTGAGGGGCGGGGGGCAGAGGGCGGGTGTGTGAGGGGCGGGGGGCGGAGGGCGGAGGGTGGGTGTGTGAGGGGCGGGGGGCGGAGGGCGGAGGTGTGAGGGGCGGGGGGCGGAGGGCGGAGGGTGGGTGTGTGAGGGGCGGGGGTGGAGGGCGGAGGTGTGAGGGGCGGGGGGCGGAGGGCGGAGGTGTGAGGGCGGAGGTGTGAGGGCGGGGCGCGGAGGGCGGGTGTGTGAAGGGCGGGGGGCGGAGGGCAGGTGTGTGAGGGGCGGGGGGCAGAGGGCGGGTGTGTGAGGGGCGGGGGGCGGAGGGCGGAGGTGTGAGGGGCGGGGGGCGGAGGGCAGGTGTGTGAGGGGCGGGGGGCGGAGGGCGGGTGTGTGAGGGGCGGGGGGCGGAGGGCGGAGGTGTGAGGGGCGGGGGGCGGAGGGCAGGTGTGTGAGGGGCGGGGGGCGGAGGGCGGGTGTGTGAGGGGCGGGGGCGGAGGGCGGAGGTGCGAGGGGCGGGGGGCGGAGGGCGGGTGTGTGAGGGGCGGGGGGCGGAGGGCGGGGGTGGTGTGAGGGGGAGGGGGCAGGGTTGGGCTGCAGGGTGAGGTGAGGGGGCGGGGGTGGTGAGGTGGGGGAGGCGGGGTTGGGCTGTGGGGGTGAGGTGAGGGGGGGGCGGGGGTGGTGAGGTGGAGGGGGTGGGGTTGGGCTGCGGGGGTGAGGTGAGGGGGGCGGGGGTGGTGTGAGGGGGAGGGGGCGGGGTTGGGCTGCGGGGGTGAGGTGAGGGGGGGCGGGGGTGGTGAGGGGGAGGGGGCGGGGTTGGGCTGTGGGGGTGAGGTGAGGGGGGGTGGTGTGAGGGGGAGGGTCGGGGTTGGGCTGCGGGGGTGAGGTGAGGGGGGCGGGGGTGGTGAGGTGGAGGGGGTGGGGTTGGGCTGCGGGGGTGAGGTGAGAGAGAGAGAGAGGGGGGGGGATACGTGAGGGGGAGGGGGCGGGGTTGGGCTGCGGGGGTGAGGTGAGGGGGGCGGGGGTGGTGAGGTGGAGGGGGTGGGGTTGGGCTGTGGGGGTGAGGTGAGGGGGGCGGGGATGGTGAGGTGGAGGGGGTGGGGTTGGGCTGCGGGGGTGAGGTGAGGGGGGCGGGGGTGGTGTGAGGGGGAGGGGGCGGGAGTGAGTTGCGGGGTGGGGTGGCGGGGAGGAGAGAGAGAGAGAGAAAGAGAGGGGGGTACGTGAGGGGGAGGGGGCGGGGTTGGACTGCGGGGTGAGGTGAGGGGGGCGGGGGTGGTGAGGTGGAGGGGGTGGGGTTGAGCTGTGGGGGTGAGGTGAGGGGGGCGGGGGTGGTGAGGTGGAGGGGGTGGGGTTGGGCTGTGTTGAATAACAGTGTTCGACTGCTCCGATGATATCCCCAATTTTTTGGCTTGTTCCTACACGACTATCGAGGTCGTCTTCTCAGAGATGAGTGCGCACACGGAGATCGAAGACTCTCTTCCCGCCCAACCGCGTGGTGTCCCCAATTATTCACTCTCTCTCTCTCCATAATAGTGAGTCATCCTCCCCACATGGCTTCATACATGGGTGCCACATGGCACTCATGTATGAGCCCATCTAATCACAACTAAGAGGTGATTCACACCTCTCTTGGGGGTACTCCATAACATTTCCTTCCCCTTAGTTCCATTTTTGTCCTCAAAAATGGTATTGGAAGGTCTAAAAGAAAGAGAGAAATAATAGTAGCACCACTCCCACTATATCCCCATGCATATAAATACATGGTCCTGTCTCCGTGTTGTTTCCCCATATCCTTCCCCTTAAGAAGACTCTTGGGAAGGTAAACTGAAACTGGGAAACCGTCTCTGTATGGTGCTAACCCGCTCCCATGTGGCACTATCTTCTGAACTATCTTTCCACTTTACTAGACACTCTTTATACAAGTGACTCCTCGTCCGTTTCTCTCGAGTGCGTAGTAT
>CM035411.1:180127373-180142373 GCA_020310875.1 Ceratopteris richardii
GTCTTCTGTTGGTAGATAATTATGAGGTGGACTTGGAAGGAGTGGATAGTTCAGCCACTGTTTATTGATAGCACCACTCTGTTGCATGTCCAAAAATTCTCTGGCTTCTCGGCGACGTGGTGTTGGACAAAAAGAAGGATTTACCTATAATAAATAAGGTGCTGCTTGCCAGTGCACCCGCAATGTAGGATGTTTCTCCAAAAATTCTCTCCGCCAAACAGGCTGTGCTGCTTCAAATTCCTCTTGAGTATAGTTGAATGTGTCATTGTTGAACTGCAGCTGTTTGTCTGGATTTTTTTGTGTGATCTTCTTTATGTATTGTCTTGTTTTCTCTTTCAATAGTCCATACGGAATGTTGAAAGGCTTCATGATCGTCTCCAAGTCTTTACCTTTAATCCTTGCTTCTTTCATGACTTTGATGACTTCATTTTCAAAATTTTCAGTCAACCGGGACACCAATAGTGCCCGTTCCTTCTGACTTATTTCTGCAGTATATGGCATTGGATGATCATCATGTGGTTCCGCCATCTTCTCTTTTATTGGAGAATTATAAATCGGGGGAGATAGAGGACGTACCTCTACCTCGTCAGTAGGGTTTTCTTGTCTTGGCTCTACTAGTGTCCCGATTGGTGGTGGTTTTGTTGCTTTAACATTTAATTTTGTAAGTCGGTCAGTCTTTTCTTTTATTTCTTGCATTGCTGCCCTTAGAGCTTCTTTTGTCGCAAGCAACTCATTGCCAATTTCTGCTACCTGATCCATGTTTTCACTATAACTCATTGGTGTCTTCAATGTACTTATGTTCCCATTCTTCTCTCAATGCTTGCTCGTGTTTCAACAAATCTGCATATTTCTCAATCTGATCTCTTATTTCCTTTTGGTCAACAACTGTAGTCTCTTGTTTCTCTAGAGGTTGATCATACAGTAATGCCTTCATCAGTTCTTTATTTTTGTTGCGTAAATTGTCATTTTCCTGTATGTACACCTATAGTTGTGTTTCGAGCAGATTACTTCTAGCTTTCATTCTCTCCTTGTCTACCTCACTAGCTTCATGCTGTCTTTGTAATTCTGTCAGTTGTGTCTGTAGCTGATGATGCTGGTGCATCAATGTATCACATTGTGTTTTTACTACGAGTAACTCCGTTCCTTTGGCTGTAATCTCTTTCTGGGCCTGGATGAGCTGTGCGGACAGTTGTTCACTCATGATTTGAAACTGATTCTTTTCGCTCATGGCCTTATCATAGTCCGCATCTGTTTCCATCATTTGCTATTGCGTATCCATGGCCGTTTGTATCATTTGCTTGACAACAGGTTTCAATTGAGTGACATCCACATTTAACCAAGTGGTAGGGATACTAGGTTCTGCTCCTGTTGTCACATTTTTTCCTTGTGCCACATGTAACATAGTATCATGGGATTGCCTAATATGAAGTTGGATCCTTGGCTTAGCCTCCATGTGGTCAATCTTGCCTTGAGGTGTATCATCAGGTACCTCGATCACAATTGGCTCCTTATTTGGTTGTCGGCCTGATTCTTGGTCCACTGGAGTTTGTATTTCCTCTTTGATAGGTGGTTTTGCATCTTTATTAGTTATTGGAGCTTCCTTGATACTGATCTTTGACTTATCATTCAATTGAATGATGTGCTCTGGTTCAGTGGGTTCTTGGCTCTTTGCCTGTCCCTGTTGGTTGTCTGGCGTGACTTCGACTTGATTAATCTCTGTCCATTCTTCATTGTGAGTTTCTGTCCGTATATCAGTGTCCAGAGTGTCTTTTTCGTGACTAGATTCTGCATCAGAGCTTGAATCTTCTAAACCTAATTCTTTGTATCTGGCCACTTTTCAGGGGTCTGTTCTTTATCTTTCTGTCTCCTTTCTTTGCTTGCTTGTCTATAATGGTGACCTTGAATATTTAAATTTACTTGCCCCTGCATAAACTGATGTGTTTCTTCTAAGGCAGCAGAGAGATCTCTTTTCGTAATTGGTTGTTGGGTCCCAGGAATCTTTGGCAATGTGTGTGTCCTCTTTGATTGGGGTGTAACCTGGGCTTCTTCCTCTCTAAGATGCTTTGTACCCCTCATGGGTTTCCTTGAACTGGTTCCTACTTCGTCAATAGAGATGGCTGTTTTCTTTTTCTTTGGAACCGTCGCTGACTTAGCATATTGGGCTAACTCTGTTGAGGTTGGCATCACGCGCAAGCAATTCTTCATATCTAGTGCCTCATAAATAAGTAGGGTGAAGGCCGAACTACCATTTAGAAACTTTTTCTGACCCCACTTCTTTTTTGCTTCAAATAGACGGTCTTGAATATATGGAGTCATATTTACTTGATTTTCGACTTGCCTCATAGCATGTGAGAGCAGTTGCACCACGATCTTTTGAGGTGCTATATATCTATGCATGCTTGGAAACCAAAAGTGCTGGTGCACTAAGCGAACAACATCTTCAATATCCGTTCTGTTGATTTCCAGAAAGGTTTTCTTTTTCGGATCATGACATTCATCTTTGACATTCATGATTCCCTCTTGATTCCACCCGAAAGCTCTATTAATTAGCTCATGAGTGAATTGAATCGTTTTCCAGGCACCCACTTTATCCAGTACTCTTGCCTCTAGGACTGGCATCTTATTCGATGCAGATTGAAGTGTATTCATTACTTGCGTATATCTTTGGAAATCTCGCAGATAAATAGGTAGTATGAGAAATGCATCCATTCCTGCTTGTGTCCAGACATCCGTCATGCGCGGTAATCCTTGTACGATAGTCTTGAAATCTTGTGACATGATGGGGAAGTAGTGATCCCGGTCCATAATTTTGATGGTTGCCATGAAAATGAGATCCGATACTGGTTGGTCATCCAGAAACCAATGGCCTCTTGCTTTCGTTATTGATTCCAAAGGAAGAATGTGGAACTCTTCCTCTTGCGTTGCTTCGGAATTAGAGGATGCCATCTGCACTCAGTTGGGAGCAGTAATTAGTTACCATATGGTATTTAGGATCATCCTTCATTTATCCTTCATTAGATTGGCAACTCTCCGCGTGAATGGTGTCGTCCCTCTCGTGGGTGTGAGAAAGGTAATACTTGAGATTTTTCCCACTTTTAGATATTTTTATGTTTTTGTCTGAAAGAAAAACAGAAAAGTTAGTTCATAGCCGAAGCGGTTATTATTATTATTATTATTATTTTGTAATTTTCTTTAGATTATGTACAAGTGCTCTCCTATTTCCCAAGAGGAAAATGTGCTTCACTATCTTGAAATAGAAGAATAACGTGCCGAATGCTTGGCCTTGTAATGTGGCCCTATCATGCATACTTTGGATTCTGGTAACTCCAAATGTGTGCAACTCGACGTATTTGGGTGATGCATACAACTTGTCTTGCCTTTCGGCATCCAGATCTGCTTCACACTGTTGGGGTAGATTGTATTCCTAACATTCCTGAAGAATATGGTGCTTCTCATGTTGTATGTCTGCTTTATCTACTTTTTGAATCTTGGAATGGTTTTTGAAGCATATGTAGACTCCTTCTCTGTCCTGTAGCTATTCATCTTTGGTTGTTTTGCCTTTAGACCATACTGATTTTCCTTGAGCATTGGTTCGTCCTTTTTGATGATTGTCATTTGAGTACATGACTTGGGAATCCATATTTGTGTGCGGGCTGGTTGGGTGGCTACCACTTTCTTTGGAATCCATATTCTAGTAATTCATTGTGGACCTCGGTGTCGAAAGTGATTTACTAGCTTGTTCGATGGGTCATTCTGATGTCGATAATGTTTCTGTTGTTGAAGATATGTAGCCACTTGATCCTTCCTTATCCAAGCATGTCTAGTGTAAGGAATGGGGTATATTCTAATAGGTGCAGACTTGTGATTACCCGGAGAACTAGTCTCTCTTGTGCGTGGTTCTTCGCTAAGGCTGTTTTCAGAAAGAATGATACTCTTGTGACTTGCTAGATTAGAAATTGGTGTGCAAGCAGAATTCAGTGTATCCTCACATGAAGTACTCGATGAAGGGGTTTCCATAGTGCTAGTGAACATGCATTCATCATTGTGTTCATTTGGGTGAGTTTTCGGTTCTATACTTGCGGCTTTGATTGGTCGTTCGTCTAGCATGCTGAATACTTCACGATGTCCTATCTTGGCCGAGATGTATCCTAAGGCCAATTGAATAGTTACTTCATATTCATATATCCAGTCTTGACCTAACACGAGCTCTTCCAATAAGTCCTAATCGTGACATATTAAGAGTTTTTGTTCCATTGTGTTGTTTCCAAGGTGTAGAGGTAAGATAATCTCTCCTATACACTTGGTGATCTTTCCTCCTATTCCAATGAGCTGTGCCTTTGATGGACGTAATTCCTCCTTGAGTTTTTGAGTCAATGAAAATTTGATACAACTTATGGCAACTCCTGTGTCAATGAGAGCATCCACTAAGTGGTAATCCTTTTTTCTGGCTCCCAAATTCAAATATGGTTGCGTCCTTTGTTGACCTAGGATTTCAGTGGCTCTAAAATTAGCCATTGGGACTAGTTCCTCTCCTAGTCGATATCTCTCATCTCTTTCTCTCATCCACTCTCTATTCTTTCTTCCTCTAGGTGCCTATTCTTACCCATTATCAATCGTGACATTATTTCCTCAGTTAATGGCTCTAGATATTTTTTCACTCGACATCCACTGATATAATTTGGCAATACTTCTCCATCTAGAGTTGCTAAGCTGATGGCTCCGCTGGTGGATATGCGATTGATGATTAACGGGCCATATCCTCTTTTTTGTAGTTTCTTTGCATGTTGTTTCAAAGTATAAACAAAAAACAAATCTCCTTCCTTCAAATTTTTATCTTTAATATGAGCATCAAAATATGCCTTCTGTCGCCTTTTAGGAGCATAAATCCTTGCTACTGCTTCTAACCTAGTTTCATGTAATTTCTCTACTTGATCCAATTGAGCTGAGAGTTCATGTCTCGTCCACTCATAAGTTGTTGCTACTCTGACAGTGGGTATTAAGAAATCAATTGGCAATATAGCATTCTGTCCATACACTAGGTTAAAAGGAGTAGTTCCTATGGCGGTCTTGTAAGCTACTCGGAATGCCCATAACGCGTGATGTAATTGTTTATCCCAATCCGATCTACCATCGTTCACAATTTTAGTGAGAACTGTGCACAAGATTTTATTTGAACTTTCGGCTTGTCCATTGGCTTGTGGGTGATAAGGGGCTGATTTCTTATGAATTACCAAGAATTCATTCAGTAAAGCTTCTATTACTTAATTCACAAAGTGCGTGCCTCTATCACTCACAATTTCTATCGGCAATCCAAATCTAGTGAAAACGTTCTCGAAGAGAAACTTGGCCGTAGTTCTTGCATCATTTTTTTTAGTTGCTTTGGCTTCAACCCATTTGGTTAGATAGTCTGTGGCTACGATTATGTATTCGGCATGGGATCCTTTAGTTGGGGGGCTAATAGGTCCTATGAATTCTATTCCCCATTTAGTAAAAGCTCTGGCACTCATCATGGGTTTTAGTGGAATTTCATCCCTTCTAATTGGATATTTCGTTCGTTGACATGTATCACACCGTTGTACGTATGTTGCTGCATCTTGATGTAGAGCTGGCCACCACATTCTAGCAAAGAGAATCATTTTTGCAGTTTTATCTGCAGAGAAATGTCCTCTTGTAGCTCTTGTATGTGCCATCTCTAAAACAGCAAGATACTCATCTTCATGAATGCACATTCGCAAATGATTATCTCTTCCTCGTTTAAAGAGTTGTTTTCCTATAAGAGCATAGTCCTTGCTTTGTTCTACAAGTGCACGTTTCCTTGCTAGAGTGGCTCCTTCTGGGTATTCCTGGGTCTTCAAGAATTTTACCAGGGGCATTGGTCCATCTTGGTGCTACGGTGGAGTAGCATAAGTTAGAGTTCTCTTCTGAATTCCGTTCTTGACAAGTTGGGCAGGCTGATACATAGTTATGCGCATCCCTCTGCATGGTTGGCCAATATATGCCCAATCTCCTCAGTGTTTTCCATGTTCCGTTCGCATTTAGATGAGTTTTCCATTGATTTACATGTGCTTTTTGAAGCCACATTTCTTGTTCCTCTTCTTCTACGCATCTCATGAGTAATCCACTTGAGTCTTGGTGATACAAACTTCCAGCAATGATATGAAGATTTTTAGTCTTCCATAGGTCTTGATTTTGGCTTGGTGAGATCCCATGTTTAGGTCCATATGTGAGTATAGGGATCAACGTTTCTGCCCATTGGGGACATACTTCAAGATTGAAAAGGTACGTATCCGGCAGATCATCCGGTACTCCTATTTGTGGTTCTCCATGTGTCATTCTTGATAGGTGATCTGCTCTTATGTGAGTATTCCCCTTCTTGACTACTACTTCAAAATCAAATTCCATCAACAATAGAAACCATCGTACTAGTCATCTCGTATTACAATGCTTATTGACTAAGTACAGTAGGGCTTGATGATCAATGAAGAATTTGAATTTGTTTGCCAATAAGTAGTGTCGAAACTTTTTCACCGCGTATACCATTCCTAGGCCTTCTCTTTCAATCGTGGTATAATTGCGTTCTGCTTGATTCAATTGTCTATTGGCATAGGCTATAGGGTGATCTAACTTTCTTGTATCTGCGGGTTGAGGTAGGATGCAACCAATGGCAAACTTGGAAGCATCTACATGAATGTGAAAGGGCTTGTTCCAATTGCGTACTCGAAGGATTGGGGCTGAACTCAATCGACTCTTCAATTCGTTAAAGGCCTTTTCACATTCTTCAATCCAGTTAAACTGAGTCAATAATGCATAAAGAGGTCTAGCAATTATGGCATACATATGTATAAATCTTCGGTAGTAACCGTAATGTCCCATAAATGCTTGTACTTCTTTAGCAGTCTTTGGTCTTGGTAAATCCAAAATTACTTTGATTTTGTCTTCATCAGTTGAGATTCCGTTCTTAGAGACAATATGTCCTAATATCTTTCCTTGTCGAACCATGAAGACACATTTTTTTGGGTTGAGGCATACTCTATATTGTCGACATTTGGCAACGATCTTTCCTAGTTCAGGGATATGCTCTGATCGTATAGCTGAATAAGTGCATAAATCATCCACGTATACCTCCATACTCTTTCTCAGGAACTCCTTGAATACATGGCACATCAATCTTTGGAAAGTGGCTAGGGCATTGGTTAGGCCGAAAGGCATAACCCTAAAGGCGTACACTCCCCATTCAGTTGCAAAGGCTATTTTATGTTGGTCCTCAGGAGCAATAGCTACCTGATTATACCCTGAAAAGCCGTCCAAAAAACTATAAACTTCCTTCCCTGCCACTCTTTCCAAAAGATGATCCATGATGGGTAATGGGTAACTGTCTCTTATGGTGGCAGCATTTACTTTTTTCAGATTTATGCATACTCTTAACTTACCATTCTTTTTCGGTACGACCACCAAAGGTGACACCCATTCCATGTGTTTGATCTCGTAAATGAACCCAACATCTAACAGTTTATCTATCTCTTCTTTAATCTTTGCTGAGTAAACATCGTTATATGTGTATGGTCTTTGTTTGGAAGGTTTAGCTTTAGATGTCATAGGGATTCTATGTGCACATATAGATGGATCTACTCCTTTCAAATCCTTATATGTCGAGGCAAAGACATCTCTGTATTCCCTTATGAGGCGTATTAACTCTTGTTCTTCCTCCATAGAGACATCCTGTCCTATTAAAGTACATCGTTCTTCTCCTTCCTCTAAGGTTACTACTATTTTCTTGGTCTGTTCTTTGTTGTCATATGCTATTCCTGGCTGCGCTTCTCGTTTCGGCATTTGAATAGCAATTTTCCTCTCTTCTACTTCATATTTTTTAAAGTGGGCAGGCACTTCAAAGTGATATTGTGGCTTGTTTTCTTCGTCATTTTTTGCTTTATCTAATCCAAGCTCCTCTTCTTGTGTTGGTTCTTGATTTATTTCATTAGCTATGACACTTACTTCTTGATTTCCACTTTCTATTTCCATTTGCTCTTGCTCCATTTCAATGCTCTCATAGTCCTCCTTCCATTCCTTTTCTATCACTTCCCCTTCTTCAGCCTCTTGAAGAACTACCACATATAGACTAAGGTCATATCCTTCCTCATCAATGCATTCATTCATGGTTATCACTTCTTCGTTTACACAAACATCGAGAGTAGCTAAAATCTCCATCCAACCATGAGGTTCGAATTCTTCATCTAAGAATATTTGAGGCATATAGGCTGGATCTTGTACAAATCTAGCAACTCTTTGCCTTTGCTGCCATCCTTTCCTCCTATCCTCTTCCTTTTTCGCAGTGTGGCATATCCTTAGATGAGTGTCTTCCGTCATCCACGATTGATCACTTGAACCTATACTATGAATCGACTGATTATCTTCCTCCTTATGAATTTGATTCCATTGTAAGGGGGGAATATCTTGATATGTATATGTGTGGAGATTTATTTTTGTGGTGGTTCCTTCATGCTGTAGGTATACCGCGTCTTTTCCCCAATCTTGCACTACCTTTAGTTGTCTCATGAAAGGTCTTCCAAGTATCATTTCATAATTGCTAGGCCTTTCAAATTGACATATCGCTAAGGTGTGCTCGAACTCAACTCCGCAAGTGGTAAAAACTACCCGTTCCAATAATCCCAAGGGACGTTCAGTGTGTCCGTCTGCCATTTGTATCTTCATGCGTGTTGGTCTTAAAGCTAGTTTTCCCCATTTCTCCCAGATTTCTCTAGTAGCAATTCCTACTCCAGCTCCAGAATCTAAGATGGCTTTAGTAGTGTAACCTCTATAGGTAATTGGAAGGCACGTGTTTCCTTCATCTCCCTCACTAAAATCTCCAACCTTATCGACTGGGAATATTGTGTTTACTTCATCCCGCATCTCCTTCTCTTCCGCTTTGATCTCCAATTGGCTAGTCAGTTTCTCCTTCAAATGTGGTTTGATCCTCAACAGTTCTTCCAACGTCAGAGTACAAGGGATTTTTACCTTTTTAAGATGTTGTATGATATCCGATGTTTTGACTGATGGGTTCGGTTCTTTTTTCCTTATCGAGGGGATGCAATATAATTCTGAATTATGTTCGTACTCTCCTGTGTAATTTGGCAAGACCCTTATACTATCATTATCCTTGTCAGTTTGGTCTATTTTTAATAATCCCTCTGAATTTAGTTCAGGTATCGAATCGTCTATTTCACCTTCTGCTTCCAACTCCTCAAAGGGTGGTTCTATTCCTTCCACTTTCTTCCATCGGTCTTCTTGGACTCTTGCCCACAAATCTTTAGGCCATTCCCCTTCTACTTCGGGAACAATGGATTCTTCCCTTTTATCCTCGCAGCAATTTCCATTATGTGTCTCACCTACTTTGGGTTTCTCGGGCCTTAGGGATGACACACTCTTGGAATTCTCTTTCGGGAATTCGTGAGTTGGGTAATTGAACAACAGGTTTTTCTAAGGTCTGTTGAGCTACTTCAATTAATTTCTTACATATCTCCAACTTTCTTTCTCTAGGTCACCTCTAGGATATTCTCTTTCATGTTGTTCAATGGTAGGTCCTGCTCTTATTCGTGCCTTGTACGCCTGAATCCACATGGCTAATTCTTTAGGCATGGGATCTGCTAAAACTGATCCCCTCTTCTTTTTTTGAATTTCCTTTCCGAATTTCTTCTTCCTCTTCTTGTTTCTCTTTTGGATTTTGTTCACTCTTTTCATTTTCCTTCTTTTGTTGTAGTTTCTTTTCCTTCATCCTATCTCTATGGTTCTTCCATCTCTATGTTCGTTTACTTGTAACACTTTTTTCAGGCTCTTTCGAGTCTTCAACTATTTGAGGTGTAGGGATGTTCATTTCTCTGTCACCTTGATCATTTTCTTCAGTTTTATCTGGGGTCTCTCTAGCTTTGGCTCTAGTTATTGCTTTCAATGGTACAGTGCACTCCTTATCACTCCCTGATGACTCTATCACTTCTATCACGTTAATCTGCACGTTAGAGTTAACTTTGTTGGGGTTCTTGGGGCAATCTCTGAAAAGGTGTTCTTTACCAAAATCACTACAGTATCCTTCCCAGACTCGCTGTGGTGGTGGTGGGTTTGGTAGTGTACATTCTCTGATATAATGATCACCTCCGCATCTATAACATGGTCCTCTAGGTACAGGTGGTCTGTTCATAGGTCGGGGGAGTATGGGGGCCCTAGGGGCTGTGTACATCAATGACACATAATCTTGCTCATATCCATAGGAACTATCTGGCACTTCCATGCCATAGGCATATGGTTCGTACATTTTTCCATATTCTATCATAGAGCTCTCATAAGTGGAATAATCTCCTTGACTATGGTCATAAGATGGGTCGTATGATTCGTTACTAGCTAAGGGTGTGGCTGGTACTATTGCTCTCTCTAGGTTTTCTTCCTGTCGAGCTACTTTCACTGAGGCAACATTCTGAGGATGGGGTGGTTGTTGTCCTAACACCGATTGTGGTTGATTGTAACTTTGATAGGCATACGATCGTGGTGCTGGTGCTTGCTGCTGATATGTGGGATATCTGAAGGCTTCTCCTCCTAGCTCTCTCTGAGGGTATCCGTAAGGTCTCATGACATGTTGTACAAGTCTTGATTGCCTATTGTAAGGACAATTTTCCATGCCATGATTTGTATACTTTTGTTCTATGCTACAATATTGTAGAGGGCCCGGAACGGGTGGTCTATTGTAAGCATAAGCATGTGGTGGGATTACTCCCCTAGTGCACAAATGAGAGGGATGATGACCTCCACAATGCATACATCTTCTAAGCGTGGGCACCCTCATTGGGTTGTTGGGGTAGTTCCTCTGTCCTTGAACGTTCAGTTTCTTTGCTACTAGATCGGCTATTTCCTCTACATTGTTATGAGGGTTTGATGTGATGCTGGCTGAATCTTCACTTTTGATACTACCTTGAGGTATTTTCAGATCCTCGGCTAGATTGTCTTCTAGGTCGATACATTCCTTCATACACTCTTACAAAGTTTGAACTCTTTTCACATATACTAGAGATCTCAATGATCCATTCACTAATCCTTCAAAAAATAATGACACCATTTTGTTTTGGGTAGGTCTCTCTTCCACTGGGCACCTATCCACATATTGTTTGAATCTTCTTGCTGCCAATCTCACTGATTCCGTAGGAGGCTGCTTAAAGCTATGGATCAATGAGGAAGAATTATTTTTAATCCCAGATTTAGTGAATTCCTCAATCATTTCTTGATAGACTTGTTCCATGTTTTGAAAATGATTAGGATCTAATGGCTGGAACCAAGCTAAAGCTATGTCCATCAAAGTTAGACCAAAAGATTCATATTGATTCAAGAAATCTTCTACTTGTTCGGCTCTGATTACTTGCTTAAATTCAGCTATATGATTGTAAGGTTCACTAGAGCCATCATAGTGGTTTCTCATGCATTTGGCAACTTGAATTGGCCTTAATCTTCTTCCTACTTCAGGCGGTCTAGGCATCATAGGGAAAACGGGTCTTCCAATGGGTATACTAGGTCCTCTTGCTACAGGTGGTCTAACTGGGGCAGGAATTCCATTCCATGGGTCAACAGGTGGCTGAGGCCGATAGTGGGGGTTATTTGCAGGCATAGCAAACTGTACGTGTGGTCTGATCGGAATATGTGTTTGTTGTGTTTGTCCTGACTGTTGGAATGAATTATTCTGAGAGGTTCCATGTGGGTTTTGTGAAGTAGTGGCTTGATCCCTCGGGGGAAACACTGGAATGTTCTGATATTTCAACCCAAGAAGGAAGATTGTTCACATTGAAGATCCAAGGTAATGTTGGTCATGCCTTGTTCACTTATGGAGGACATAAGATCTCTGAGTTAGATCTTTGGCACAAAAGGCTTGGACATTTTTATGAAAGAGGTATTAAAGATATGGTTAATAATGGTTCAGTGCTTGGATTGCCTAATGTTGCAGGTCAACATATGACATATAGATGTAAGGCATGTCAATTAGGTAAGGCTCATAAGCAATCTTATTCCAAGCATGGTTTTATGTATTCAGAGAAGCTTGAGTTGGTACACATAGATGTGTGGGGACCATCAAAGGATTTCAGTATCAATGGTTCAAGTTATTATGTGATTTATGTTGTTGATGCTACCAGATGGATCACTATCTATGTGATCAAAGATAAGTCAGAGGTATTCAATACATTCAAACATTATCATGTGTATGCAGAGAGAATTATAGGTCATAAGTTGAAGAGACTAAGCTCAGATGGAGGGGGAGAGTATTTCTCTAATGAGTTCAGTGATTACTTGTGGGATGCAAGTATAAAAAGGGAAATTACTTGCAGGTACTCTCCTCAACAAAATGGTGTAGCAGAAAGGAGGAATAGAACTCTTGTTGAGTTTGCAAGATCCATGATGAAGGAGAAAAATTGCCCAAATTACTTGTGGGCCAAGGCTGTAAATACAGCTACTTATTTGGTCAATAGATTACCATGTAAAGCTTTGCAGGGTATGACACCATATGAGGCATGGTGGGGTAAGAGACCTACTTTAGATCATTGCAAAGTATTTGGATGTTTGGCATATGCACATGTGCCATCACAATTAAGGCATAAATTGGAACCCAAAGCTAAAAAATATGTGTTCATTGGATATGATGATAAGCAGATGGGATATAGATTGTGGAGTCCATCCACAAAACAATTCCTTGTGTCTAAGGATGTTACATTTGATGAGCAAGGTACTTGGTATGCAGGTACAATCAATATTTATGCAAGTGATGAAGAAGTTGTGAATCAAAAGAAAGGTAAATCAAAGGTTCAGATATTTGATGAAGAGGAGAACAATGAAGTACAGGTTGAAGTTAAAGAAGTACCAAGATTTGATCCAGAATGTGATGAACCAGAAACCTCAAGGAGTGGAGAACTTAGAAGGTCATCAAGACACAAATGGCAACCTACAAGGTATAGCTATGACACTTCTTTTTTGGCTACCAAAGATTATGCATATATGGTAAAGGCAGATGAAGACCCTTCTACATATGAAGAGGCAAAAGGTAAGGAAAATTGGGAGAAAGCTATGCAGGAAGAGTATGATGCATTGATGGAGAATGAGGCTTGGGATTTGGTTCTTAAACCAAATGGTCAGAAGATCATTGGATGCAAATGGGTCTACAAGACAAAGAGGTATGCAGATGGAAGTGTGTCTAGGTATAAAGCTAGACTTGTTGTGAAAGGGTTTGCTCAGACATATGATATAGATTATGATGAAACCTATAGTCCTGTGGCAAAGATGACAACCATCAGGACACTCATAACTATTTCTACATGTAAAGGTTGGAAATTATGTCAATTAGATGTGAAGAATGCTTTTCTAAATGGTTATATTTCAGATGATGTTTTCATGGAGTAACCACAAGGATTCAGAGATGAAAGGTATCCAGATCATGTGTGCAAGCTCAAGAGAGCTTTGTATGGCTTGAAGTAGGCCCCAAGGGCATGGAATTATAGACTCGTGAAGTTCTTAAAAGAACTTGGATTCCAAGTGTATAAAGCAGATAGTAGCTTGCTTGTCAAAGCAAGTGAAGATGGGTTTAGTTACATGTGCATATATGTTGATAATATAATGCTTAGAGGTACAGATGAGAAAGGCATTCAAAGTCTAAAGAATCAAATGGAGAAAGAGTTCAAGATCAGTGACTTGGGAGATTTGTCATATTTCTTGGGCATGGAGTGTATGTAACTCAAGAAAGGTACTTGAAGAACTTGTTGATCAAGTTTAAAATGGATGATTGCAGGGTAGCACCTACTCCAATGGAAGTGAATCACAAATTGAGCAGATATGGAGGAGAAGAGTTCAAGGACATGAAGCTATATCAAAGTTTGGTTGGAAGTCTAATCTATGCTACTTTAAGTAGACCTGATTTTTCATATGCAGTGGGAGTATTGTCTCAATTCATGCATTGTCTGTTATGTGGGAGATAAGTTAATTTCATGGTGTTCAAAGAAGCAACAAACAATTGCTTTGTCATCTACAGAAGCAGAGTATAAAGGTATGGTGGAAGCTGCAAAGGAAGTGATATGGCTTAAGACTCTTATGAAGAGTTTTGACATCATTCAGAGTACACCCACTATTTATGGAGATAACATGAGTTCATTATATTTAGCTGCTAATTCTGTTTTTCATGCGAGAACTAAAAATATCGAGATTCAGTATCACTTTCTAAGAGAGAAGGTGATGGATAAAGAGATTGAAGTCATACATACTTCAACAAAAGATTAGATCGCTGATATGCTAACCAAAAGCTTGGATGGACCAAAGCTACAGAGATTCAAAGACATGGCAGGCATAAAGAAGATAAAGAAAACCTCAATTGATGATTGAGGGGGAGCTGTTGGTGCAAGGCAATCAACAATTGAAGTTTTTTATGAAGAATTGAAGTCAACAACTGAAGAAAAGATCAAGTTATGAAGCTTGAAGGAAATGCATATTCAGAAGATGAAGATGTGTACACATATGTACATTAATTCAGAGATAGTTTACTTATACTTTTGTATAGTCATAAGCTTGTAAATATTTGACTATATATACAAAGGAAAATTGTCGGGGCAAATGTATGAGAGTATAGAATACAAGAATTCAGAAGAATTAGGTGTGATTAAACACTTTAGAAGTATGAAGATTAGCTCTCTCATCCAGATGTAAAGTTTTCTAGTAATGGAAGAAAAAATGCACCCGATGTTTCTGTGCATTCTCCTTCTGTGCTTGATCATTTCAAGAATCCTTTTGTAGACATCTAGCTCCATAGTTAACGAGTCTATGGTTAAAGTTTGAGAGCCTAATTGCAAAGAGGCTGTGAGAATTATGAGTAGGAACATTCATATGTGAAGAAGTGTTCATTGTTTTTTGAAACAGGCGCAATCTTGATGGCCAAAGATTTGATCATTTCTTAGTGTACAAGTTAAAGTTCTGCGTGAGTAAGGAGTCAAAATA
>CM035411.1:180185828-180193328 GCA_020310875.1 Ceratopteris richardii
TTATATTTACCTGTGAATGCATTACTACTTTTAGTGTAATACCAATGCACCATCAAAGCCTCTATTCTTCTCTGATCAATATCTTTAGTTATCTCTAAAACCTTTGCAATCCAAAATGGTCTGGTAGCCTCATCGCCATCAGTAAGAACTACAATAAGTGTTCCAACATTTATCTCTATTAAATTTCCTTGCCATCTTGTTTCTGCCTCTTTTGTCATCCTTGGGCCTACATAAATATTTCTTTTTGGTGGATGTATAAAACTTTGAAGTGCATTTGCATTACATGCTTGGGCCACATTCAAGGATCTTTGTGTACAAAAATCCCATGTGAATGGAACATCAACTGGCCAGTGACCTGCAATTGTATACTGTATAATCTCTTCTTGATGATTGAAAAAGTCCTCCCACCAAGATACATCTTGATCTCCAACATATTTTTTTGCACACTCAATATGTCTCTTCTTTTCAATGAGTGCATGCATCCAGCTTTTACTTTGATCAACCACATTTCCACATCTTTCTATATTGTTTTTATCTTCATATGGTGATTGTTCTGCACCATACACTGTTACAGTAGACAAATTAGGCACCTGCAATAAGAATCTACATCCCTCTTTAGGCTCCCACCCAAGAGAAGATGAATACTGCTTTGCAAATAAAAGGGTTGTTTCATCAACCCTCCTCATCAAGAATACATGGTTGAAACTAATATTGTGCAATGGAGCCAAAACCTTAGCACTGTTATCAAGGCCCATTGAGCAAAAGTGCTTAAAGTCATAAATCTGTGTGAGGTGTTGAACTTCTGGTTTTGGAGTATATGCTTCTGAAATCAACTCAGATAAAATTGGAAGAGTAAAAGCATTGTTACGTGCCAACTTCTTAGAGAAAGTACTGAACATTTGATCAATGTGATCATGAGTGTGGCCAACCAGAAGGAAATTTACCTTAACCTTCTGAAATACCTGTTTTTCAACAAGAATGCTTAAATATCCAAAGACTGTAGAATTTTTATTCTCTCTTGCAGTATTATCTAGTTGCAAATATAGAGTTGGTGGCAAAAGACCCTTCCATGATTGCAAAACACGATGAATGATAGTAACTATAAGGTTTGGATCATTATGCACATTCGGATATGTGAAGAAAACCTTGGACATTACAGTTCCATCGTATACCAAAGCACCAACCAAATGCATTTGCACAAGGACTTCATCTCCAATGTCCTTAGGGATGTGATAAAAATGTGGCAAACAAGTTTTTTTTTTATCCATACCATCGTTCAACAAACACATATAATGCTCCAGATTTCTGAGTGCTTTACTTCGATGATGAATTGCTTTCTTTCTCTCTAAAGCTTGACTCTCACGATGGTTGTTAAGAAGGTTTTTAAAATTATTCTTTTCCTGTGGTGTTGTAGCCCCTTTTGCCATGTTTTTCAAAGTGGCGCAAACTGAACATTCACCCATTCTAACTTTACGAGGAATAGAAACATTGTTAAACTCTTCCTTCCATAATCGAGTAAAGTGACGATACAACACATACTTCTCATTTCTATTTTCCATGTCTTCTCTATATATTTGAAATACCTCTCGACGAGTAAAGTTATCTGACAAGTGCAACCTTCCAATTGTAGGCATAATCTCACAATGCAAGCTAAAATAGTTCATCATCCAATTCACTGCATGACATCCAATAGATCCTTTGGTCCCAACATGGAACGTATCCAAAATGAGATCCCCATTCAAAAGCCCTTGTTGAACCCTATGTATTCTAAAATTTTCCACACCCATTGCAATTTTAAATGCAGCCCTACAACATCGCATCCCTTGACTAAAGAAATATTCAAAACCAACACGTGTTACTGACATGTTATCCTCAATCATTTGCATGCGAGAAACAAGGTATATATCCTACCTTTCACTATCTAAATGGAGGAATTTTTCTCTTAGGTGCTTTAGTTTCTTCATTCCTAAATTGTACAAACATTTCAAACCACAACAATGCTTCACAATATCCAATGCAATCTGTCTATCTGAAGTAAGAAATTTAAATCTTTTTTGACTTACTTCACGAGGCCTTCTTTTAAATTGTAGATTGAGCTTGCTTTGCTTTTTCGTTGCTCCACATGCACTTGAGTCAGAAGGGAGATCAATGGTTGGATCAGATGGGAGATCAAGAGGTGCATTTGGTTGAGCAGCATTGCACTGTGAATTGGATAACTTAAATGACTCAACAGAAAACATGGAACCATCAGCACGTCCTAAATCATAGGGATCATCACTTCTATGGAAAGGATCAACTGAGAACAATGAATCTGAAACTGTATCAATATGAGCAGAAGAAGCTGATGCCCAAGCATCCACTGAAAAGATTGAGCTCATCTTCACTGAGTTCACAGAAGACTGAAGATGAATGACTTTTTAAATAAGTAGAAATCCGAGATCAAGTGAAGATGTCACATCAAATGTCACATCAAGAAGATATGAAATCAAAAGTTTATTAAAGTACATTAAATAACATTAAACATCAAATTACATCAAATAACTTAATTACTCAAATATACACTAATAAGGGAACCAAAGATTTGATTCACTTTTGAAATGAGAAACACAATTGATTTCTAACTAGATATGAGTCATTGAGTCTTAGCATTGTGAGTGAATCAAAATATATCCAAGTTGAGTTCCAACTGGATTATGTATTAAAATTGTTTGTAGTAGTGCCATTGAAGACTATACAAGAAGAAATTTTACCTTTGGTACTAAATAAGATCTCAAGGATTAGGTTTCATTGTAGTCTTGGCTAGATCTCAAAGAGGTAGATGAAAGTATATTAAAAAAGAATTATGTGTAAAAGAGGTACTTGGAATGTTTATTCATACATTGATTTTCCATTTCAGCAATGTGTTACAAGATAAATGTGAATATGAACTAAAGTGAGGAGGATAACACTATAAAGATGTCATTAATCTCCCATATTCAACACAACTTAGACTTGAAGTGTAATTTCCATGCAAATGTACATAAATAGTTGCAAGGTTCTTTACTTGAATGTTTATTCATACATTGATTTTCCATTTCAACAATGTGTTACAAAATAAATGTGAATTTGAACTAAAGTGAAGAGGATAACACTATAAAGATGTCATTAATCTCCCATATTCAACACAACTTAGACTTGATTTTCTCCCAAGCAAGAGATTCTAAGAAAAAATTTCTACATGAGATTAGACATCCTCATGTACATACCATACTCTTGCCATTGAAGTGTAATTTCCATGCAAATGTATATAAATAGTTGCAATGTTCTATGAATATTTCATTAAAGTGGCTCTGAAACAGCCTATTTGTGTGAGTGGTATTCCCTGGTTAGATTGGTTGACAGATATAGTTAGCAACTGGACTCATTCAGTTAGATCCAGTTAGTCTCTGGTTCAAGTTACCCAATTGCCTATAAATAGCAGAGGAGGAGATCATTCTCATTTTCAAAATCCACGAGCAACAGAGAGCAACAGAGCACAGACATCTATGGAGCACAGAGCTCAGCATACAAGCAAGGCAACTATGATGGAGAAGAAGAATGGTGGCAAGAGTACCAAGAGGTAGGCAAAATCATACCATAAAAAAGATTCGTAAAAGATTCCCTTTGTATGTTTGTGTAAAGAGTCTGCTTTCTAGGTTTTTATTTTTCTTAGCTATAAAAATACAGATCCAATGAGGGTACAACTCGATGCCTCGCATCGACTTTTAGGTGTAAGTCGATGCCAGGCATCCACCTGAGGCCTCAAGTCGATGCCAAGCATCGACTTGCATGTGCAAGTCGATGCCAGGCATCGACTTGAGGCCTCAGGTCGATGCTTGGCATCGACTTGCACTTGAAAGTTGATGCCAGGCATCGTCTTTGTGTGCAAGTCGATGCCAGGCATCGACTTGCAGGTGCAAATCGATGCCAGGCATCGACTTGAGGCTTCAAGTCAATGCTTGGCATCGACTTGCACCTTCAAGTCGATGCCTGGCATCGACTTGCAGCCTCAAGTCGATGCCTGGCATCGACTTGCAGCCTCAAGTCGATGCAAGGCATCAACTTGCCTGGCATCGAAGTTTGCCTTAAAGTCGATGCCAGGCATCGACTTTAGGGTGCAAAGTCGATGCCAGGCATTGACTTTCGGGTCAAAGTCGATGCTAGGCATCGACTTTTAGGTTGAAGTCGATGCCAGGCATCGACTTTTAAGTGCAAGTTGATGTCTGGCATCGACTTGCACACAAAGCCGATGCCTGGCATCGACTTGCACTTAAAAGTCGATGCCTGGCATCGACTTGAACCTAAAAGTCGATGCCTGGCATCGACTTGGGCCTTTGAAAACCACATTTACGTATGAGCTGATTATTTCAAGCGCCTTCAGGGATGCGGAGTCCAAGAGTGAGAGGCCCTTCAAGAAACTGAAAGTCACCATGGGCTCTGGTGATCAGCAACGTGACAAAGGCATTGGTCACCAAGCGAAACCAAAGAAACTTATTGTATCCTTATCCTCTAAGAAGGCCAGCAACCCGCTAGGAATATCCTCAGGTGGACAGAGTAGCATCAAAATTCCTGAGGATGATACAACTATGAAGGATAGGTCGAGGGACGCTGAGGTTTTAAGGACAGATTGTCCACTACGGGACATGACAAATCTGGAGTGGTGCCTTCAGTATGTTGAAGAGAGGAATGCAGTCCTTCTTGTGTTCGCAGGGGCATATGGGAGAGGAAAGATCACGACAACACAAGGTTTTCAGTATGGCCTTGTGTACAAACTGGATTATGAAGATGAGGATTCTGACAACCTCCTTTTCTTGGTAGAGACATCGAAAGGTTTGAGAACTGTTATATGCAAGATGGATTTCTTGTGCCCAGAGTGCTGTGTTCCAGATCGTCTAGCTGAGATATGCAGGGACTCAGTCAATCTTATCAAGGACTTGATGCCATGGATCCAGGGCAACATCATGCCAACAGAGCAGAAGATGACAACCCCTGTAAAGGCAAGGGGTAATCAGAGCATGCAGAAAAAGCTTCAAAAGAAAAAGAAGAGAATTTCAGAAGAGGAGTCTTCTGACTCAAGCTCTAGCTCTGAGGATATAATTGTTGCACCTGGTGGAGAGCTTGCCTCAGGTGTTCTTGGTACTGAGCAGAACAAGATGAGGTAGGACATAGCTAAAAGAAAAATTGTGAGGAAGGGGCAGTTGTTCCACCTGCCAATCAATATCATCCACAGGCCACCAATAGATCTAGTCACAGGGAGGAGGCCCCTTGAGATCACGGAGCCACACAATTTGCATGTGCAGAATCTTAAGAAGAAAATGAAAATAAATCCTCATGCTACTGTTGTGCCATTCCTTGTCATGGTGGATCCTAATGAGTGCAGCTCTGTGGACGAGTTCAATGAGGGTTTATTTGAGGAGTATACTTATTATGTGATTGGAGGTTCACACTCTGCAGAGGCCCATAGACAGCTAGTGAAGGAGCACCCTACCACTTTTTTCTTTAGGTATGCAGAGTGTAAGATATATGCTAGTCTTACAACTGAGGAGGCCAAGCTTCTTGCTTGGGATCACAACAATGACAATGACTACAGGCAAAAAATGTCCTCCATAGAGAGAATTCGGTTCTTCCACCATGAATATGAAGATTGTCTTGTTAAGGAAGCTGGAAGAATACATCCCAATCTACGAAAGCAATGCCTTATTGAGGTTGGAATTGCACTGGATGAGAATAGAAAGTCTGATGCCTTGAGGAAATATGATCCATGGTTTCAACTGGAATTCAGATCAGGTGAGATCTGGGATCTACAGGATAAAATTTTCACAATGTGGGAGAACAAGGAGGTCAAGGGCCAGAAGCAACGAAAGTCGAGGCCAGACCCACAGGTTGATCTGAAGGGAAAGGGAAGGAAAGCTGACCTCTCAATTGAAGAGGCTCTCGAGGACATGAAGCTGACACCATGGAGGGCCCTTCAAGGAATCAAGGATGATACATTGATCATATCAACTTTGTCAAGGGTAATCTCCAAGGACTTAAGCCTGGAGGAGATGGTGACTGAGCTCAATAAGTATGTATGTTATTCTCAGATCCTTTTTCCCTCCTCCCATGTTTCTGGTCTAACCTAGTCTCTTTTTAACTGTGACTGTAGTCATAAAGTTTACATGAAGATTCAGGAGGTCATGATGAAGAGGCTGGGTTGCTTTTCTTGGACAGAGGTCCAAGCAGACTATCCAACCACATCATCCTACAAAGATTTATCAGAATATTTCATCCTTTTCCGTGATTGGGTAGGTTCTCTTTCTGAGGTTGTGCCTCGTTTGCCATTAGGTTAGATGCCTTGATTCTCCAAACCAATTTAATGCCAGGCTTTTAGTATGAATTCGATGCCTGGCATCGACTTACGGCTAAAGTCGATGCCTGGCATCGACCTGCAGCCAAAAGTCGATGCTTAGCATCGACTTGGGGGCATAAGTCGATGCCCGACATCGACCTGCAGCATAAGTCGATGCCTGGATCGATCTCGTGGCATAGGTCGATGCCAGGCATCGACTTATGTCCCAAAGTTGATGCCAGGCATCGACTTTCAGTAGAAAGTCGATGCCTGGCATCTACCCCCACATGAAATCGATGCCATTCATCGCTTCCTTATGTTCTGTTTGCTGTATTGAAGAGCTCATTTAGTTGTCTTTCCACTTTTTTCTGCAGAAACCAAAGAAAAGTAAGTCTGCGGAGCTACTAGATGATTGCCCCCCTGCATTCTTGGCTCACACTCAAAGAGCAAGGCATGAGAAATCTAGGCTGAAAGCCAAGGAGATGGATTTTGATGATAAACCTGATCTGAAATGTTTCTCCAATCCCCTAGACCCCCTTAGACCTGTATATTACAATGTATTCTGTAGTGATGTAAATAATATTTGTTCTGTTGTGCCTAGAAAACATTTCTCCCTTCTCATAGCGGACATACCCTATGGATTTAGGATGTTGGGATCAGTTAATGATGATGAACCCTTCAAACACCCTCAGATTCGGAAGATGGTCACTGATTTTGCAGAGTTGACTATGTCTCCTCTTTGGAGGATAGTAATTTTCCATAGCAGAGACCAGTCCTTCTCTGTTTCAACTGCTCTGAAGGCAAGATGTCATGCTGTGGAGTGCCTCACGTGGTAAGTAATCTTCTTTCTATCTCCGTGGCTTTAATGATGCTCTCTGTGACTCATAGTTCTTGTTTGCAGGGTGAAGACAAACGTAAATCACACTCCTTTGCATAGGTTTGTGAGCTCCACTGAATGCATTACAGTTGACTATTATGATGAAGTAAGCAAAAGGAGAGTCAGGGAGCATTGCAATGAGAATGGGATCTCAAATGTGCTCATGTTCCCAACTGTTACCAAGAAACTTCGTCATGTAGCTGGGGACATGACATTGGTTAACCCCTATCAGAAGCCACAAAAACTCATAATGAGATTGCTTCTGCTATTCTCCAAT
>CM035411.1:180203328-180205828 GCA_020310875.1 Ceratopteris richardii
TTGGAAACTCCTCTTCCAAATCATAGGGTAATTTAACTTTCTTGCATTCATTCTCATACCAAGAATCATTTTCATCAAAGACAACATCTCTGCTTACCATGAATCCCTTATTGGTAGGGTTATAAAACCTGTAACTTTTTTATTTAGATCATACCCAATAAAGATGCATTTTTCAGCCTTTGGGTCTAGCTTACCTCTTATCTGAGAAGAAATGTGTACATATGCTACACATCCAAATATCCTGCAATGGTCAAGTGAGGGTCTCTTACCATGCCATGCTTCATAGGGCGTCATTCCATCAAGAGACTTAGATGGTAACCTGTTTATGAGGTAAGTGGCAGTAGAAACACTCTCTACCCATAGATAATTAGGTAGCTTTTTCTCCTTCAACATAGACCTAGCTATCTCAACAATCAACCTATTTCTTCTCTCAACTACCCCATTCTGTTCAAGAGAATACCTTGTCGTTATTTCTCTTTTGATGCCTCTGTCCTGCAAGAAGTTTTCAAACTCATTGGAGAAGTACTCACCTCCTCCATCTGACCTTAGCCTCTTCAAATTCTTCCCTGTCTAGTTTTCAACTAGTGCAAGATATTTTTTAAAGCAATTAAATACCTCATCTTTGTGCTTCATGAAGTACAATACAATCCATCTGCTATAATCGTCAATAAAAGACACATACTACCTTGATCTTGAGATTGAGGGGTCTTTGCTTTGTCCCCATACATTTGTATGGACAAGCTCTAGGTAATCTTCATGCATGTAACCTTTCCTTGAGAAGGGTAACCTGTGAAATTTCCCAAATTGACAAGCACCACACTTATAAATCATATGTTGCTTGGATACATTAGGTATTCCAAGCACACATTGGTCCTTGCATATTTGCTTCAAGGTTCTTTCTCCTATATGCCCTAATCTTTTGTGCCAAATCTCAAGTTCTGAAAGTGTTTGATCTTTATAACTGCATAGTGCAATAATCTTTCTGTCTTCCAACTCAAAAGTGAAAAGTCTACCTGATTTTTCTCCTTTAGCAATCCTCTTGAACCCATGTCTTGGATCCTCCAAAAATGCTCCATATTGGTTGAATCTAACCTGCAAACCTTTCTCCATAATTTGTCCAACACTCATCAGATTTTTGGTAATGGTTCGTACATAGAGTACCCTGCTCAACAAATTCTGATTTCCATCACAAGTCTTAACATTTCCAACTTTAACTACTGAGTGCTTGGTGTCATCATCTATTTGGACTTGATGCTTACCTTTTGGTTCCTCAATATCAGAGAGTAGTGCTACATTGCCAACCACATGATTTGAGCATCCTGAGTCAATGTAGAATAGGTGGTCATCATTTGTACCTGATTTTGAAGTCATGTTCATGATCAGAAGAGAGTCATCTTGCTCCTCTGTGTAGTTGGTGTAGTCCTTTCTGGATTTGAATCCTCCTTGGTAGTTGCCATTGTAATTATTGTTGTAATTGTTGTTTTAGTTGTTGGTGTAGCCTTGGTGATGATTAAATCTACCTCTTGACTGTGAGTATCCACCTCTTTGGTATCCTCTTCCTTTCTGATTCTTGTAATTCCTGAAACACTCATCTGTAGTATGATTTGATAAACCACAAATGTTACATGGTGAGGAGTTATATGATCTCCCCCTACCTTGCTTACCTCCTCTGCCCCTTCCTCTTGATGATCTACCTCTCCCTGCATAGTTGGCTTGGGAGGTAGATCCTTCATCTTCAACCTTCTTGTTCTTGCCTTTATCTTTAGACTTCTTATCAGTGTATAGGGCAGAAGAGTTATTACCTTTGGAAGTATCTCCATTCTTGTTGAGCTTTTCTTCATGTGTAAACAATTCTCCCATAAGAGTTGTTAGATCTAGTATTTGCATGTCCATGTAAAGGTCCATGGCAGTGGTGAAGCTTTCCCATTTGTCATCAGCCTTGATCCCATTGATCACTTGCCTTACAATCTGCTCTTCTTCAATCTCTTCTCCTATGCTTGCTAACTGATCTGCCACATCTTTAATCTTGGTCACAAATTCTGAAACAGCTTGCTTCCTTAATGTTGTGAATTCAATCCACAACTGATTTTTCCTAGCCCTTGTGTTGGAGGAAAAATATGATGACAAGGTTTCCCAAGTCTCTTGGGATGTCTTACAATTTCTAATATGTGGCGAAAGAAAATCAGAGATGGAGTTGAGTAAATAAGACCTTGCCAATGCATACTTAGCAAACCATGTGTTGAGCTTTTCATGTTCTTCCTTGGTTGGTAATCCTCTTGCTTTCAATGAGGGCAATTCCTCATCTCCTGAACAAGCTTTGAATCACTCAATTTGATAAAGACTTGACCAACATATCCACTCCACAAGTTGACACACTTTTCAGTAGTATGACATAGAACTCAGAAATGAACAATGTGAATGTATGTATTAATGAACACTTGTATACAAAAAACCCATTGGCATGAAAATCATTGCCTAATGGTGTAGATAGGTGTGGGCT